>OZ005740.1:301606081-301673074 GCA_963930735.1 Dioctria linearis | reverse complement strand
ATACCGAAGCTTAGAAAATGCAAGAGCAAAAGCATAAGGGACAGAAGAATTAAAGTAAAACATGTGAGGGCAAGAATTTTCGCGCGGTATTGAATGGCGAGCTAGAAATTCCGAGCGTTGTATAGCTGCACTATTCTATAAACGATCGATTAACACAAGATGAGAGCATTTGAAAATGGAGTTTTTAAAATGCTGTATTCGATTAAGATATCTACCTGCGGTCAAAAATAGCAGGCCGATTAACTGTGAAGTGGTAGATGGGGTACAAAGGAGTTAATGAAGAGAGATCAAACCTATCCCGCTCATGTACGTATCTAAAGAGCAGCACAAAACATACTCAGGGACTGTCCGGATCCAAGTCTTCGTCTTCGTCTTCGTCTTCGTCTTGTTATTACAGCTAGTGACGTAACATCGAGTCAAGCTCTATCCGAATTCATGTCTATGCCACCGAGCTTTGCTACTTTGTATAACAGTTTTGACATCTGGTTAGCTTGATCATCGAGTCAAGGCTCGAGTTGACTATTTTAAATAGACAACGTATTGTGAGGTTATGTTTGTTTGCTGTCTGCGAAATCAAGCTGAGCAAACGAACGAATTCGGACAGGTTAGCTTCGTCTTCGTCTAACTATTATAATAGCTGAGCTTATTGTGTTACGTCACTAGCTGTAATAACAAGACGAAGACGAAGACGAAGACTTGGATCCGGACAGGCCCTCAGAATCGGAAAGAAGAGGTATGATCGCATCTTCTAAGACCATGGATAAATCATATATACTCGTTGAAAGCAACATTTAATTTCTTTCAGTATATGGAATCTAAATGTTCGAAGATAATAATACCAGTGGACAAGTCAAGTAAAAAATTGGATTTCACTAATCTTAAACACAAAGCAAAGTAACGTTTAGCTTGGAAATCAATATCATAACCTGATCACAACAATTCGAAGAGATATTTCTTCTGATACACATATTACACGCGCAATGATGTATGGCAAGGGCCAAACGTTAACGAGACAGAATCATCAAGTCAGGCTTCTTTGAATTGCAAGTAAAGAAATTAGCTGTAGCCCACTTCGATATTCTCAACAAATCCGAATTAAGTCCCTTAACGCAATCCTTGACCAAACTATTTTCCTATCTGAACATCATCTGCATATAATATTCTTTAGATATTATAGACTATTTTAGGAAGATCATAAAAGCAAAATACTAGAGAGCACAACATATCTGAAGTGTTATTATCAATTTTTACTTGTTCATACCGATTGGCAAGGAATCTCCCAATTAGTGGGGCCGAGGTCGTACAAACCTTAAGTGTGCAGTAAATTTATCCATAAGCCTAGTATTATTAATGCTGTCAAAGACTTAAGTAAAATTACTTGGATGATTAGCTGATCTGATAGTTATGAAGTTACTTATAAAGAAGTAGTTTCACAGCGACGTATAACCCGTCCGAAACCCAAATTGCCACTGAGTAAACATTTTATGCGACTCGACTCTATGTATTGCAAAATCTACTAATCCATTAGTTTTTCAAGGACTTTGGAGAAAAAACACAAGATTGTTATTGGCCGGAGGAATCGGTTGAGATTTCTCCATAAATGTTTAAACGAAATATCAGGATTTAATTTTACTCCAAAAAATTTCACTTAACTGCACGAATATTGGCAGTAGTTTGGTTTGTTATTCCATCAAAGCATTCAACTAGGATTGTTGTAGTTCCTCCGAATCTCCTATCATTATCAAATGATATCGCTTGGTTTTTGACCTTATCACGTATCTCATGAGATTTTCTATCCTCACTAATGACCGGAAAGAGCTACTTTGCATCTGTTGTCGGTTATTCTCTTTGAACAAAAAGTGTTTATTATCATAAATATTATTTTCGTTTGACAAAGTTCATGGCAGCAAGTTACTTTCTTTACAGAAATTTACTCATGACTTATTTTAATAGCTTCTATAGATATCATAGTCACGTCTACTTGTTTTGAGACAACAAAGCTAACCATTTTTACATTATCATCTGCTTTCATAAAGAACTTGAGCTTAAAATAAGACTAAGTAAGAAAGAAGGTTTCCTTGATGCAAATTTTGCGTAAGTTTTTCTTATCAGCAAACACACGTAAATCACCCTCTATAGAACTGCTTAGGTTATTAATATAAATGCGACTTGTGTAATGAAACGTTAAATTTTAACACTTTACTATGGGAAGAGTACAAAAAAAAAAAAAATCTCGTTAAGTTGGTATGCTGGAACCCGTCGTCATTATTTGAGATTTTTCTACTTCTTCAGATATATCAAAACCCCTTTATGCACGTTTTTCTCTGTTCTTCTATCCAAAACGTGGAAGGAAACTGAATCTGCCATGGGACATCATTTATGCGTTCAGATAACCCCAGGGTCTGTAAACAAAATGGTCTTATACTTCCGAAATGAATATTGCTTCCTATGTATGTATTTGTGTATACAATACATACATAACCTAGCCTAGAGTGACTATAGTGAATTTCAAGTCTCATGAATATTGCAGTTATCTTATGTCTATTTGTGTGGGTGGGTATGCATATTTTGAGTATATGTTTTTTTTGCTCTTTGCGTTAACATTCTATAGATGTCCCGTGCCGAGGCATGATATTTACTTCATATTCGTGCAGTTTTTCTTATGCGGGAGATTCGCTTTACTTGATAGAAAAGTATCTATGATGCGAAACTTATTTTTAATTCATAGTTCAAATATAATTTTAATTACCTAAGAATAGTAGAAGTAGCTTTTGTATCCTGCATAATAAGTAACTTTTTCTAGTAAATTACTATTAGTAGAACAATTTTAATGTTTTTATCCTTACTTAACCAATTATAACCCAAATTATTAAACATGGTTGGCCAAAAATGTTTGCCCTTTGAAAACCCAAAAAATCAAAAAAAAAAGTACAGATTGTATCTAAATAGGGTGATTATCACGGGTGTAACATTTAGACGCATCTAAAGTTTCTTAATAATAAAATAATAAACATTTTTAATGAAATTATTTTTGGAAGAGTTAGATTTTAACTTGTTCACTTTTAATTCGTTTATAAGAGTTTTATTAAAGTATTTAAATAGTCAAGCGGGAGGTTCAAAGTGCTATCGCGGGTATAACAAAGTTGGCGCAACCTTTCTAGATCATAAGACAAAATCACAAAGGTCTACTAATTGTGAAACATTTCGTATGTTATGCTTTGATATTTCGTAAGGCGTTAAACTAATCAAGTAAACAAATAAAAAATATATACAAAATATTAATAATCAACAATTTAATCACTTTTGAAGCAATCGTGGACATCAGTAAAAACTTTTAGAGTAACGAAATAAGAGATCAAAAAAATTTTATTCCTAATTACCACACTTCTTTGTCTGCTATGTCATTCACGATTTCAGTGAAACGTTTGCCATCAATCGTCGTCAGAAATTTTACCAATTCTAATTTCTCTATCTTCATCCATATCGCTCTGACGAACTCTCACATAACGATATTAAGAAATTTTTTTAGGCGAGCTTGCAGAGCAGTTGTATGATCACGTAACCCGGGGATAACACTAGTCCGTAGAACTGACACCGACAGCTTTTGGCACTTACACGGGCTCGTCTAAGCCCCTACTGAATAATCATTTTTGCTGACTAGTCTATACTGAGAAGATTTCCGACCAGTCAGTACAGACTAGTCAATAAACTGTCAAATGTAAAATTAGAATGGCGGAAACTGAAAATAAAATGTCGATGCTTGTGGATATTTGTGTTTATATTTCTAATCTTCTCTCTTTTGAGTGGAAATGACTGAAAATAGTTTAACATACACTTTAACCTTTATTTTGTAGAGAAAAATGACGGATTAAGGAAACAATCCCTTCCCACCCACTGTACGAACAGCTCTTCTACCTTATTAGATGTATTCTTAGTAACTGAAAGCTCATCGGTAGTCTCCCACAAACAGATGCCGTTTTCGACTTTCTCAAGACATGATCTTATTTATTTAAATTACAATTTTGGGGGATTTTCTAATATTTGGATGATGTGTTTTTCAAGGCGTCTGAACTAAGTTGGCACAGTGTACCCACTATGTCATCGATTGATGAACTGCTAGGTTATCTTAAATCTCTCATCAATCACCTCTTTGAAAAGTACGTTCCCATTAAAAGTTGTCGATTGATCGATTCCAGCTGCCTTTGGTTCACTTGAAGAATTCGCAATCTTATAGCGCCGGAACATGGCTTTTGCTAGGTGGAAACACTATCGTTTGCCTGAACTACAGACTGAATTTAAAACGTTGCGCAATCTAGTCACTGCAGAGATACGGAATTCAATGTAGTCATATTTTGGCACTAAACTCAATTCAAATCTTCGTGCTAAGCAGCTTTGGCGTAGCTTGGGTAATATTGGCATTGGTTGGTTGAGGGCCCCTGAAGTTTGCGAGGACGGTTGTAAGCTGAATCAATTCTTCGCAAGTCATACATCGCTGCAGCACCAACTCTCAGATATCACTGTGGATAGAAATTCGCACGAAGGCTTTTCTTTTGCTTGTGTTACACCAAATGATGTTTTTTTAGCCTTAGTTTCCATTAAATCTGATGCTGTTGGCTTAGATAACGTGCACCTTAAATTTCTCAAGCTTATCCTGCCTATTTGTCTACAAGCATTAACTCACATCATCAACTCCACTCTCTTCAGGTCAGAATTTCCCAATAATTGGAAAATTGCAAAAATTATACCTATCCCTAAGTAAGCTAATTCCAGCCTGACAGACTACCGAACGATAGCCATTTTGCCGTATTTATCCAAAATACTGGAAAAAATAATGTACCACCAAATGTGTGAATTTATTGTGCGTAATAATTTCCTATCGGCTTTCCAATCAGGCTTCAGGCCAAAACACAGCTGTGTCACTCTTATGATGAAAATATCTGTAAACATTCGAACTTCAATGGATTCAGATATGCTAACAATACTGGTACTCTTAGACTTTTCGAAAGCTTTTGATAGCGTTGATCATCAGTTAATGGTGGAGAAGCTATCATCGTTATACGGATTTTCTGGTATGGTCTGTTATGTTATCTACAGGTATCCGAGAGTTTTCTGTAGCAATCAACTCTCCAGCAGTATCGGCATTACTTGCGGCATTCCACAGGGTTCAATCTTAGGACCATTATTATTTACACTCTTCATAAATGATCTTGCAACTACTATTAACTATAAAAAATATCATATATACGCGGATGATGTCCAAATATACTTGTCCTCACCCCTCGGTCTAATTGAATATAGTGTATGCAAAATTATTGATGATATCTCTTGAATTTATCGCTGGGCCGCGAATAATAAACTATTGCTCAATGCAACTAAGACTAATGCAGTTGTCATCTATAAAAACCAACTGGATACATCCTACTTCCCGCAGATCCTCCTCGATTACAGTGTTATATAGTGTTAAATAGTACACTTACATGGTGCGACCACATAAACAGCCTTGTGCCTAAAGTCTATCGTACTCTTCGCAAGCTTTCTGCCTCTGGTAACTTTTTATCTTTGTTTACAAGATTAAAATTTACCAACCTGACCCTGTATCAATGAGGAAAATGACTGTTGGATTCAACTCTGCTGTCAGATATGCATACAACCTGAGACGATATGATCACGTATGATCATATGTTAAAAATTTATTTGGATGTGGTCTGCACTCATATCTCAAGTAACGAGCGGTTCTATTCCTCTTTAATTTGATTTGTTCTCGAAAACCTGAGTACTTGTATGAAAAAATCAGCTTTGCTCGCTCTAACCGTACGCTAACCTTACTGTTGGCGGGCAGTGTTGCTACAGGACGGCAATTTTTTGTCGGCACCATCAGGCTGTAGAATGATCTTCCATTTGAATTAAGGCGAAATATTTTCTTATATTTTTCGAATCTATAGCTATAACTAAACTATATATACTTTAAAAGCAATTAGTAAATATAAGTGCATAAAAATAGGTATATATAATAAATTTATGAATTTTCCATCATTCTAGACTAAAATAGAAATTAGCATTTTCGGGCATTAATTGTTTCTGCCTGTGCACATTTACCTACACATAATTAGAAGTTATGGCTTAATTGTGTAGAGTTTACATTAAATAAATAATAATGTTTTTTTTTTATGTATGCGGGTGACTCAGATCAAGATACCTTCCGGTATACCACGCGATTCCTTGAGGTAGTCTGATCAAAAAATTGTTCCACGTAACCCCCCCCCCCCCCCCCCCATTAGAAACCTTCCTTTAGGAGTTGTGGCCAGTTGAAGATTTCGCCAATATTCGTGAACCCTGATGATGGGAATAAATGAGTATAACTTTTGAACCACGCTACAGATTTTGGTTATTGTTGGCTTACTACATAGCCCAAGGGTAGTAGCTGTAGAAAAGTGCATTACTCTGTATTTTTTAATTAAGCATCTTTAAGTTATTCTCAAATATTTCCAAAATTTTGATTTTTTTACACCCAAGAGTTTTTGACATAAATAACGGTATTTATGAAATTTGTGTGTAAAAAAAATCAATATTTTGGAAATATTTGAGAATAATTTAAAGATGCTTAATTAAAAATATAGAGTAATACAGTTTTTGACAGCTACTATTCCTAGCTATTTAATAAGCCAACAATATCCAAAATCTATAGTGTGGTTCAAAAGTTATACTCAATTATTCCCATCAGGGTTCACGAATATTGGCGAAATCTTCAACTGGCCACAACTCCTAAAGGAAGGTTTCTAGGAGGGGGTATGTGGAACAATTTTTTGATCAGACTACCTCAAGAAATCGCGTGGTATACCGGAAGATATCTTGATCTGAGTCACCCTGTATAAGCTCTTTATTTCTTGGCTCTTTGGCTCTTTTCAAAATTCCTTAAATTAGGTGCAAAAGGCTGAACAATGTATAAAGAAAAAACACTAGCTAATCTAAAAAATCACAAACATAACAGTCAATAGGGACAACAAAAACAAAAACAAACTAGACACTAACAGGTAAAAGGACAAAAAGTTAACAATATGTTCTCAAAAGATACAATAAACGGATCCAAAAATTTCGAACAAGGCCTGAAAGATGTAAAACAAAAATTTTTTACTTGCCCCTATTTTGACAATAGGGTTCCAAAAGGTTCCAAATTTCCAAAATAATCTAATCAAAAATGTCCGTAAACGAGCCAATTTCAACAAAAAATTTTGCAATTTTGTATGGAAACTGAAACAAGAGCTCCGTCCTGCACCGACGATAGTGGTTGCCATGTGCAGCTGAATGTGTCTGTGTTCGTTGCCAGATATTCAAGACGTAAACGTCTCTTCAATCTGTTAACGAAATGGCGCTTAAGTGCTTGTGCGTTGTGATGTGGGTCAGTGTTCTGATTCCCATCTTCGACTCTCATGTAGTACAGGTGAATTGTAGATTTGGCGAGTGTCAACACAAAGCTAATCAAACAGTTCACCCGACTACTAACCTTTGGTCCCCATAAAAACGATGTCCTAGTAATGCCGAAATTCGGGTGGATCAACTGACACATATCCCGCACGAGTTCCATTAGATTTTGCAAAGCTGGGCAAGTGAAGAACCTGTGAAACAGGGTGCCTTCACCACCACAAACTGTGCAAATCCTCTGAACTCGGCGGTCAATATGTGACAACTGATTAGGATGCAAAAGACTGTGATGCAACAATTTGAATACTACATCAGCATCTTTGTAACTAGAAGGATAACTGTAGACTACTCTGCAAGTTATCCCTCCCATCACGCCCATATTCACCCCGAGGTGTGTTCCCCATCTGTTGTATCCTGTAGGTCTTATGGACATAAGCACGTCACGGAGCACACCTATTGTAAGTGTGCTGAATGGTGTGTGAGGTGGTCTGTTCAGAACGAAAGCATCTTCCAACTTAGTGCCAGGGTCACTAGTCCCAAGTTGGCGAAATCTCTCCCGCGCAGAAGCAGCCAGGTCATGTAGTTGTGCAGTATTAGTTAGTTAGTTATTATTTATTTATTATTTATTAATATGCATATAGAAGAGGAATGTCTTTACCGATTGATGACATTTTGTATTCAACTGATTAGTCAATTGATCGAACGAAAATCGAAATTTGTCAGTAAAATTGACAAACAACATCAGGACTGTCCATCAGCTCTATTGACTCGTGTAAGACAGTACCAGTTTCAGGACATACTTTTGCTGATAATTTTGAGGCTTTAAAAGAAGTTGTTGGAGAATCGTCATTTAAAGATTAGTTGGCTGAATCACTGTAAACATCACAAATGCGCAATTTTGTTTTAGGTGGTATGAAGGATATAATCTGATCCGATACTGAAGGCGCAGATAAATCGGGACATAGAATTTCTTTTTGTATTTTGTAATTTGTAAGTGGTTCCAAATCGTTATCATCCAAAACAATTTCTGTTTCAGTGGTGGTCTTCAGAGACTTGAAACCACTGTGCATTTGAGATGAGACAGTAAGGTTCGCGGCACAGAAATGCTATCGCCGGCCTTCAATTAACACTGGGATCCGAATCTAAGGTGATATTCTAAATATTGGATTCTTTGCATACATCGCTACTGTTGGATATGCAATCTTCATTATCCACACTACATGATATCAGTTTCAGAAGCTCTTGATATATTTTCGGAGTATTGTTGATAGGCAGAATGTATAAAAAACAGTCTTGCTGACAGATGTTTCGGGGTAAGTTTCTGCAAAACATTCGAAGGCTTCAGGAATGCTCATAATCATTGTTCTTTTCTGGATTGATAGCTTCGTTCCCGTATTGGACTTGATTGATTTCACATCTTTCATCCCAAGCATTTGTTTGCTAATATCATTCCTATTATAGAAATCACAAATAATCACAAATCTCTTTTTTTAATTCATCCGTCAGTTTTTGAGGCACTGCTTTAGAGGAGGCATTTTTTTCAGATGCAGCAACTTGGAATTCAGCAGCTGTTTTTTTCTTACAACTTGAACTGCTTTTTTTTTTAAAAAAAGTACCGTGTTACAAATTTTTATTCTCTACATTCACGCGTTCTCAAGTTATCGTGCGAATGGACAGACGGACATGCAAAAATCAAAATAACTTTTAATATTATTTTATTACTATTATTATCATTATTAATGCTATGCATTATAATGTGAATGGCAAACTTAGTATACCCTACTTTCTAGTCAACAAGCGTACATACTGTTCTCGTAGCTAGTTAATTTTCTTTTTGTTCTAAATCTTTATTTTAATTTATTAATTATGTATTTTTAATTTTTTTTTTCATATTTTTTATTTGTTATTTATTTTTATTTCTTTAAAAAATTTATAATAATTTTTAATTTATATTTATAAATTTATAGCAATTTGCCTCCTAAAGTGCAAGTTAGATTGTGTGCCGCGGAACATTCGTAAAGCATCTAAGCATTTTGATGCCCCAGCAAAAATTGACCCTTTTATTTCTGTTTGTAGTAAAAAAAACAAAATTTATGCATTTTATTTCTTGTCACTTAAGATAAAAGTTTTGTCATATACATTATTTATTGTAAAATAAATGTTTACCTTTTTTATTCAAGCCCTTCATTAGATTTAGAACAGTTATATTAGTTACATTTCTATACATTTCTATAGTTCGATTAATATTTAAAATCCTATGCTCCTGTTTCATTTATGCCTAATCCCAATACTGGACGAAGTTCGAGGCAGTTTTTCGAATTAAAAGTAGAAGTCGCCTTCGAAAGCGTAAATCACAAGAACAGATCTATTGGGAAATTTCGTTATACCTTTTGTTGAAAATATTCCGTGAGCTCCGCTCCGAATTTTTGCAGTACAACATTCATCGCCTGTTATCTCTAAAAAGTCTGCCTACCAGCAGGTTTCATCATCCATAATTTTCGTAAAGATTTTTCGTTCGTCTTCTTGCAGTTCCATCTTCTTCTTTCTTCTACAGAGGCATTTTTTGTACCTAGTGCCTGGTTAATCCATAGATTTTTTTTATACCTGCATATTGCAAATATTTATGATCATGCCAATATATTTTTCCGAAGTGCCCGCTATCCGCGAATCAGACCGCTTACCTGGTTTATGACGTCTTCAACTTGGATTATATACCAAAAAGGATAGACTATGAGGAAGAAAAACTTAAGCACTTTTCTTCATGTAGTAGAATCGCATCGATGTGTTCGTTATAGTTATGGCAGTAGTAAACTACTATATTTTCAGATCAGGCACATAATTTAGGGGTTGAAACTTTACTAAAGATTGAAGAAATTTAATAGAAGAGATCCCATTATATCGCAAAAGTTTCAACCTAATTTTTATATTTATATTTTTATAGTTTTTTTATAATAATATTTCTTGGCGTTGCTTTTGTATGACTGATATAATTTAAGTACAGTAAACAAACATTGTCAAATTAAATGGAATTGCAAAAGGAGTTTCGTATAAGCAAGAACTTAATACTCTTCAGGACGTCTGGTTATTGCTTCCAGTATATGTACGCTTGGAAAAAAAAAGTTGAACTCATATATATCCACTCAGTTAAAATTCTGAGTATGAATAATATGAGACGAAATACTAAGTATTTACTTTATACTCAGCAGTGTAGCCCTAAGCGGGAAAAATTCATACAGAATAATTAAGAAGAATTTTCCTATAAAAATAAAGGTTTCTTTTAGTCTTGGGAAACTCAGGTTAAACAAAACAAAAAATTAAAGAATAAAAAACGATGTCTTCATGTTTTTCGTCACTTAGTAGTTTGTCCAATGTAGATATTACCGCAGTCGTTACAATCTACCTTGTAGACTACATTAGATTTTCTGCTGATTGGTACACTGTTTTTGCGGTTCGGGAAGATTACTTTTCGCAACGTCTGGGTTGATTTCATAGAAATCAGGAGGTCCTTGAGATGCTGTCCCATGCTCGTTTTGATATACAGGGAGAGCGGGAAAATGTAACTGGTAAGTTCGGTAGCTGAAGCGAGGAATCACTTGGCTGAGTATTTGTGTTATTTGTGTTGTTAGACGACCCAAGTGAAAGTTTTCGAAGAGCTTATTTGATGAAATTCCGTGTTATGTGTGCGGGGAATTGTTTTTACATGCACTTTCATAGGCGATATCTTCGTTCTTGTGATGAAAGCTTGGATGACTTAGGCCGAGAGCTCGATTTATAAGGCCTTTTAGTACATTCATTTTCAATGAGTGTGGATGAAACGAGACGTAGTTCAAGATCCTATTTGAAGAAACAAGGTTTATAGTACCAATCAGTGGATAGTGTGCCATCATTATTGTGAAGGTTTTCATATCTAAGTAAAGGATAGTTTCCCCTTCATCCAACTCAAGTATGAAATTAATGTTGTTATGCATTAAATTGAATTTAGTCAAGATGTTATCAATTTCGTTTTCAGGAACAGCAGCTATAATATCGTCAACGTATTTATATATGAAGATCGGTCTTGTATTCATATCGTTTAGTGCGGATTTTATTAAGATGTCCATGGATATATCAGCAAGTATACTAGAGAGTGGGTTTCCCATTGCTAAACCAAACTTTTGTGCATACAAGTTACCGTCAAAAGAAAAATAGTTTCATTCATAGGCACAAAATCCAACTAAGTCCTTGAAAAAGTTGTGTCCAATCGGAGTGTCTTCCTGAATTTCGTCCCACTTATTGTCAATTGCATCTAAAGATAGGTTAATATCGACGTTGGTATACAAGGATCCTACGTCGAAGGATACTAGTATGTTTGAGGCTGGTGGTATTATGTTGTTGATTGAGTTCTTAAAAAAAAAGAATTTTTTAAATTTAAGTCCGGATCAAGAACAGGTCTTAGGATATTGCCAATGAATTTTGATAATTTGTATCCAGGCGTATTGATGTTGGCCACTACAAGACTAAATGGGAGGCCATCTTTGCGAACCTTGAGAATGCCATATATCTATCGACAGGTTTGTGTTTCAGAGGTTAATTGGGCCTTCTGTAACTTGTTTATCAAGTGCTCACCGAAGAGGCGTCTAACAATTCTATTATTTTTATTGATTGATTGGATCTTTAGTGAGAATTGTGTAAGTGTAATTGTCATCCAACATGCGTGTCATCTTGTTAATGCAGTCATTTTTAGTCATAATGACAGTCTTATTCCCTTTGTCTGCATTAATGAGGTAGCGGTCTTTATTGTTTTCAAAGAATCTCTTTGTTTTTTTTTTAAAGCAATGGATTAAAAATTTTTCGGTTATACCCGGTCTGTGATGCTTTATATAATTACGCATTGCTGACGAGCAGATCACTCGTAAATCTTGACGAATATCGAGATCATGAAAATCAGCTAATATGTTTTACACATTTCAATATTTTCGTTGAATTTTTTTCGTTCAACAATGAAATGCAGTTTTCTCGAGAAACAATGTAAAAAATTAACAATTTCTTACGATTAATAAAAATATAAGAATTTTTCGAACTTTTGGATAGGTTTAATTGGAAATATTCGCTGTTGCAGGGTAGAAAAGTTATTTTTTCGGTTCAGCGTATTCGTTTTCGTCTCTCTATGTGAAAATAGCCTTATATCAATAAGCATTGTAAATAGAGGCCAAAAACACTTTATTGCACGTACACCTGTCTTATACCTTGCTAGATCTTCAACCATTTGGTCCGTGTCACCTTGTATTACATTTATGTAGGTACTGTATCACTACCACGCACTTGGATTTTCTTTTTCTGCGTTTGAGAATGCCGTTTTGTTGTGGGTAAAGATTGTAGCCCATATGCCATAGAAGCTATTGTTACTACTGATTTGTTATCCATCCAAAAAAGGACAATTGATTCCCTCATCCTGCGAAATCTTGGAAACGTGATACCTACGCGTCTTTTTTAACATCAATAACGTGTCAATTATTGTGATATCAGATGGAACCCTATTATTACGCATCGTACCTACTACACCATAGCCTCTTTCCTTCATGTAGTTCAGAAGTGGAAAGCTTATGAATAAATTACCAAGTGATTACGCTAAGCTAAAATGGGTTAATTACTAAGTTTCGTGTGTACAAGCATATATTCACCAAGCGAAGTTAGTCAAATATTATGATTGAATTTTATTTCTATAGTTTTTTGATCCTTGTAGTTAATTAAAAAATAAATAGGAGAATAGTCCTAGATTTAGCTAATCCTAGTTGTTAAAGGCGGGTCTAAGACGAGTGGATGTATATTTGGTGGTGTCTACCTGTAATCAAGAATTCTGCTTGTGGTTTCTTAGATATCAAAGTATAACAAATTATGTGTAAAAATAGATGAGGTTGACTAACTGAAAAAATTTTGCAGTATAAATAGGTGTGTAAAAATGATGTAGCAGCGGGAAACAATCCTCTCTCAGGTCTTCTTTAAAAACGAATCAGTCACCATTTAAGTATTGACTGGATAAAGGGAGTCTATCTTGATATAAAAGATGAGCATCTTCTACAAAAACATCATTCATATCTTCAGTTTCTGTGAAAATTAATATAAAAGTTTAACAAAAAGTCACATAATTTAACCATTATATTACTCTACGCCAAAAGCCAAAGTCTATAGAAATTGTCCTATGCAGGTAAAAAAAGAATGTCAATTTAAAGTAGTACACCTATAGTGCGTATAGTACTACCCCCCTTTGCAAGAACTGCAAAGGTGGAAATCATGCTTTTATAAAAAGGTTAAATCGCAATATCTACAACGGGAACTATCCTTCTCCTCTCCAAAACGAGTTAATGCAGATTGAAGGTAACATATAGTTCTCCGAATGAGATCGTATATCAGGCCGACCGCATAAATATACCTCACCTCCACAAACTCCCTAAAACTTATCCAGAATGTGAAGTGAAAAGTATCACCTTAAAGAACAGCTTATAATGTAAAATGAAAAAAGCTGCGGAATGGGAAAATATTCTGACCTGGATCAGTGATATACTAGCTTCTTTTTTTTGTCTTTTTCACTTTTCTCGGGAGCACAGGTTTCTCACATACCCTCAAAACCTGAGTCTATTATCAGTCCATATCCGAGAATCTATTTCAGTTTCTGGAATCGTTTATGTTCAGGCCCAATCTATATCGAGAGCTACACACTACATGCAATATGAAGCTCTATTTCAACTTCATGAAGAGCAATCTGCTACAATAAATGCTACAAACTTCAAGCTTCATATTCGCACTGCCAACTAACTTAACATGAATAAACTGACATTTTCTTTGAGAGTTTATCAAGTCTTTAGTGGCATATTATCGTATTTCCTTGCATAAAATTAATTTTTTTCGCACTAAACGTAGTCTTTATCCATTTGCCTACTTATCGTAACCGTAGAAGATTTTTGATATGAAACATATGACTTTTCTTTATTATCACGTTGGTGTTATTGCAGCTACAAAATTAGAAATTTGCTTAATATCAGCTACAGCTTTATGTGTAGCTATGTACACCATGTAGCAGTTTCTATGGTACGCCATATGTGCAAACTCAAATTTGTATCTTGAAGCTTGCAGCTTATAGCATTTAGCTCTCGATGTAGATTATGTTACGCGGCCCTTAACGCGTAAGAAAGGTAGCTTCCGAGGAGGGGGTCGCAGGGTGAAACGAGAGTTTTGTTTTGCTACATGAGATATCACGCAACTCACATTTTATTCTTCAGCGACTTCTCGAAACACTTATACTTCACACACACACAATTTGAAAGCAGTACACGGAATAATATCATATTCAATCTTGTATTTCGTGCGTATAAGAAAAGCACAATGAAAAAGTTAATACTCTTTGAACTACTTAACTGGGGCAGCATGGAGTGCCTGAAGATGTTATTCCGTTCTTATGTCCCAATTTTTCGTCGCACTTGCCGCTGGTCCGGGATTCCTACGCACCTTTTCCTCTTCTCCTTTCTCCGTTTTCCGGTTTTATTTTCTTTTAAATTCAATTCAATCTTCTTTTCTTTTTAACCTCCAACAAACTAGACTACAATTCTTTTGCTTGTCACTTGTCGAAATGCTGTACTTAAGGGGACGAGCTGGCACACACACGAGAACAACAGGCCAAAGCTTCTTCTGATTTCCGCCAGTGGACGAATATTAATGCCGTTTCCCAACCATTCTTTCTGTATGTTCTAATTCATGAACCTTGCGGTAACGCAATCGATATAGTTTGGTATTTTGGTGCGTTAGGCTCTGTTTAAATTACTATTTTTTTTTGTTTTACTTTTCTTTTAAATTCTTTAATGACTAATAATATTTTTGATTTATAACTTATGAATGCCAGAGTTCCTCGGGACCATCGTGCGCACTTCATGTATCTTCATTTCTTTCTTTTCCCCTCTTTCTTCTTTTATATTTATTTTATGCGTTTGGGATCTTGGACCAACCTGTAAAGTTTTTAAATCGTTTAGACTTAATACGATAGCAACCTCCATGCTGCAAAGCATCTACTTGATAACATTAACTACTCCAGTACTTCATTATACTACTTATATATATATATAGATATATTATACTATATATCTCCTGATAAGTTTTAGATTTCTTCATTATTTAACTAGTGTATTTTTATCTTCATGTGAATGCGTGTAGTGTTTTTTTTTAGGTTCTCCAAGGTACGGGTGCTCGAGCTAATTTTGGAGTGTATCCTTATGTGTGTCTACTGTGAGTGTATTTGTCCTCGGTTCCTCCGATGTCTGGCTATTTAAACTACTTTATGGGCGGACGCCAACTATTGCATGTACGAAGGTATATGCGTCTGAAACAAAAAAAGATCTCAGCAGAATCAGTTGTTCATGATTTAGAAATGTAAACACAAATACGTAACAATTAGTCCTCACTAAAAAGATTATTAGTCCGCAGTAGCTATCCGAATGACGGGACTGCCATCTGTTGGATTGTTCGAAAATCGCTTCGTCTTGGAGGGCATTCTAAAAATGGAAGACCGAAATTCTTTCCATTACAACTGCATAAGTTGCTGGGACTCTTCAAGGTATTACCCTTTTTACGTTTTTTTGTTTGATATCTATTGCTTTCAACAAAATTGAACTTAGGCTTTCTTCTGCAGATATTCTAATAGCACTTTTTCTTATACTCTACTTTTAGTAGATGTTGGCATTTTAAGAACATAGACTTGATTTGTATTTGAATAGAAATACAAAAATTATTTGTATGGTATTAATCAAGTTATCTATATGAGCCCTAGTTGAACCATCCGATGACCCCCCCCCCCCCCCCCCCCAACCAATTAGTTTTTCCGGATGTTAATTGCAACAATAATTTTCAATGCGAAAATCCCATATATTAAGAGTACAACTAATAGCCTTAAAAATGTTCTATTGAAATACAACATTAAGCCAGCCTCTGTTAACAATAAGATTAGAAATAAAGTTTCAAATTTAGAAAAAAACAGGTACATAAAAAATTAAGTGTGACGACTGCTCCGCGGAATATATTGGCAAAACAAAACGAATAATAAAAACTAGATTTTCTGAACATGCCGCAGGAGCTAAACACAAGAAGCCTAAATCGGGTCTCTCAAAACATCTTGCTATAGAAAACCATAGTACAAATATCAATAACCTTAGTCTATTACATAATTTAAGCAATGGTCCTATACTTGGTAAATATGAAATTGTCGAAATTCGACGGCAATGTATTAGTGAATGTAGATTTCTCAGACAGAAGTCCGCTACTCAAACCAGGCCTATTTTTATAAGTCACCTAACCTTGTTTGCAGTCAGCAGCCAGCCCTTGATAATGCCCCAATAAGGCGATACGCGTCGGGTTTTTGTAATTAGTAATTTATAACGTAGTTTTAATTCTGTTAAAACTTAAAAAAATATATTTGTGGAATATTTGTACACAAGTGTTTTGCTTTCTTTTTACCCTAATTTAATAATGAGAGTTTTACATAATTTGATCATGTTCCACCAAGTGCCCAAATACTCCTGCATTGAATTGATTACTAAACTATAAAATGCTGACTGCAGATATCGGTTATTTTTTTGCTACGCGGACCTTGAAACGGCTTATCTTTGGCTCCTAATTCTTTTTGGATGCTTGTGGAGCCAGCATGGGTTTAAAACAAAGTTCCTTTGGGTTTCATGTGATTTTCTTCATAAGGAGGTAAATCACGAAACTCACATCGGCAAGTCAAAATGTAGACTGCAGTTTAATGTTGAAATGATGTAATATTCAAAAGATGCTTACAAATGTGTGTAAATGAGTTGGTTGTACGTATATAATGGATATATGTATATGCCGTAACCACTTGTATTAACCCAGCACTTCACGAAAAGTCTAGCCACTTGATGAAATGTAGTTTGCGCTTAATGACTTTTTACATGATGTGTCTGGAATTGTTAGTCACTTCATGAAATTCTACAAGCCTTTACACCGATAGTGTAATTCCAACCGATATAACCGAATGCTAGTAGTGGTAGATGAGTGGCGAAGGGGGAGGTCGCATCCGGATCTGTGAGACAGCCACACACACACACGACTCGAACTCACACGGGCACACACACACGCAGGCCTGTGGCTGGGCGCGACCTTCATCGCTCATCTACCTCTCCTAACTACTACAGTATATAATAAGGTGTAAAAATTGTAGAAATTAAATTATTTGAACATTGGTAATTAAATGGCAACAAGAAAATTATTCTAACAAATTATGTAGTCACACGATGTTACCTTTGTAACGTGTTCGAATCCCAGCTTATCTACTTCTTTTTTTTATTGACGAAAAAAAAAAAAAACAAAAAAATTTGAATTAATTAAAAAACAAAATAATTTAAAATAAAAATAAAACATCATAAACTTAAGAGAGAATCCCGTTATAAAAACGGTCAACTTTAGTTAGATAGATTTAACTAAGCAATACAAAGGAAAACAAGATACCAGAACCAGAACCACATACAAATGTAATTATTTTTTTAGGTTACCGTTTCCTACCAGTACTTCGCGACCTTGGAACTCCCGAGTTCTAACAGACATTTTTTAACAAATTGAGCTATTTATGTAGACATATTAATTTTAATATCCTCTTTCGATTAAAATGGTCCTCAAAGTTGTATCTCCAATGGTTTAGGAGATATTTTACGCTGTTTAAATGTATGTGAACTTGAAAGTATATAAACTTGATGCAATGAAGTTATAACTGCTATATTTTGCTCATATAGAACCATGCGACACATCAAGTCATGCAGATACGACTTTGTGGCAAGATTAAATATACAATTGAGTAGTTGACATTTCTTTGTATTCAGCCGCAGTAGTTTATGGTGAAGGATTTTGAAGCTAATGAGTCTTATGTTTTGGGTGGTGAACTTGCTAACTGGCATAGACTTTCAGGAATTAGCATCATATCCTGTTTTAATCAATAGATTCTGAAGGGGATGAGAAAAATGACCAAGTTATTATACTTGGAAGATGTGGTATCCGAAAATACGTCGGATCTGCCAATTGCAGTACGAACCACTGGTGTTGTCCGTTCGATGCCAAACAATGTGCCAATTAATTCGGAAAATTCACAGGGGATGCTATCAGCAGTCTAGTAGAGACTATCGAAAAAGTCTCAAAGGACAAGAAGGTCCTGTAGTGTCCTGTTCATGGGCATACAAGACCTTCGACAATACTATTTGACTCGATCGAAAGAGTAATTGAAGATAGAGGTATAGAAACCTTTATCGTCAGATTGATTGGCATTATGCTGGAAAAATACTGCATAAGAACTACCTTAATCAGCGCATCCGCAACAATCAAAGCCATTAGAGGCTGCTCATAAGACGAAGTTTTAATACCACTACTATACCTTTTGGTTATGGTTGTACTTCAAGAGCCAGCAGCAAAGCTCTGACGACATTGTGGATTGTACTAAGGGAAAATGTGAATCATTTTTTACCGGAGCGAATGAAAACTGCCTTTAAAATAGTCACTAGAGTGTGCTAGAATATGAGGCTATCAATTAACTCAGGTCAGATTGTGATAGTCCCTTTGACTGCCTCTTCAGTGTCCAGCTCCTAGATTAATTGGACTTCACTATAATATTCCAAAAAAGCCAAATATTTAGTAGTAATTCTGGATAGTAAGCTTACCTGTAATCCCTTTCTTAAAATGATAACCAACAAAGCTAAGTATAAGGCATTCGGATGATGCAAAGTCTTTTCTGGAAAAGTCCCAAAATGACATTATGGATCTTTCACGTCAAACGCCTAGTAGCCAAAACGACGCAGACAGCCAGCAAGAAGACCCTTGATAATGTGCAAAGCATGAACTGCTTAGGCACTACTGGCACCTTCACGTCATGACCTCAGCGAACATTTCTTGGCTTACAGCCACTTTACCTCTTTACCCAGAGGGATGTAGCTACTAGTATACTCCGAAGGAAAAGATCAGATGATCACAATTCTTTTGGAGTGGGGTCGGTTTTTTTAACATCCTCCAGTAGGTCCACATTAAAGGCCTAAGCTGAAAAGGATGTTATTTATTAGTGATTATATATTTTATGTACAGTTTTTCTTATCAGTAATACTCTAATTCAGTTAATTTATTTTTATTTGTGTAAAATACCTTTGCATTCTTATGAAAATTGAGAAACGATATCCCAAATTACAAAGTGATAGATACAACTTTGGAAAATTAATTTATTTGACTTAAATTTAGGTAAAGGTTCTATCTGATTTAAAAAATGGCTTTTGACTTATTCGAACGAAAATTTAAAGTAAAGTAAATTTCATATGGCACTAAATGTCTGCCTTTTTTTTTTATTTTACGCAGGGGGAGAAAGATCCCAAGCACGGAGGCAAAGGGGGCCCATTGTGCTAACCTGCTAAGTAGGAGAAGCTATAATGCTACAGAAATTGACAGGAAACTAGGTGAAAGGATAGCGCGGGACCGTGTCATGGTGGGATTCGACGACCCCTGGGATGGTAGTCAGCACGCTTATCAACTGAGCTATCGAGACCACAACTTATGCTTAGTATGACTGGAAACTGTGAATTAGAAAAGAAGTTATAAGGAAATAAACCTTTGACGTCGATTTTCTAGAATTGATGCCGCGATCAATTAGAACCCGTGTGTTAGAGGGTCGCGACTTATGAACTGATTATCTAAATGAAAGCAAAAAAAAAAAATTTAATGCGTCTTCGGCATACATGTGTAAGACATTGTCATATAGGAACAAAAAATACTCGCAGCAGCTAAGTTTTTTTAGCCGTGGATGCTTTTTCGATTTGTTTATCTTTTTTCGTTTTTCTGGCGTTGCAAGCAGAGTGATTATAGCAATTTTTAATCGATAAAATTCATTATGAATTTGGTTTGATACCGATTAGATCTAGTTTCGATCACTGACTTACAACAACGAACTGAGCGGTTTGCTATGTCATGTTTCACAAAACTATTGTGTTTCTGTATGTCAGGGTTTGAGCACCTCTTAAAACGTTTACTGCACAAAAAACATGTAAAACTCAACCAATCAGTTAAATTTTATATACGACAATCTAATTAAATAAAAAAATATATTTTTTTAGTGTCAAAGTGATATTTTAATCGCTTATAAGGCATTAAACTCATTCCGCCTTTAATTTTCAAATGGTTATTTTTACCTGAATCCTGCGTATGATGGGCAAGAGAGACGGACCATGGTAAACACAATCTTTATCTTATTCCTCCTGCAGTGATTGCATTTGCAGTCAACATAAAAACTTCAAATTTGTTGGTAGCTCCAACTCTACCATAGGGTGAAAGAGAAAACTATAAAATTTGTTTCATTTTTTCCTATAACTAGGAATACTAGGCAATACGCTCAGTCCAATTAGTTTGATATACATACTTACAATAAATTAACCAATATATGATATAAATAACCCAAATAATAACCAAGGCGTTACAAACAGACACCTATTAGAATTGTGAAATAAAACTCAAATAATATCGATATTTCAGCCCATTGAATCTAGTGCTCCTCTACAAGTCCTGCATCAGACTTAGAATGGAATACAATTCCCATTTGTGGGCCGGGACTGGTCACACAGCCTTGGCTTCAAACTTAGTATTTCCATTTATGCAATCCTGTCAGCGTATTCGTTTCACAAAAGGTATTTATCAAAATGTATTTTGATATTCAGCTGGTAATCTAAAGTGTTATCCAAAGAGCCCCCTTTAAAATTATTACCCAATGCAAGTGGGCAGGCAATTTTTGCAAAACTGTAAAGAATGCCTTTTCCTTAACCTGTCGACAACATTTTGAAAGTTTTAAGAATTCATAAATTTTTTTAAGTTCCTGAAGTTTTCAACTTAGCACATTCCCCGCTACCAATATTTTTATAACTTTGATAATTTCACGAATATATTTTTTGTTTTTTCTTTGCCAAAAACCTATCTCAACTTACCGGAAAACTTAAAAGTTGTATATTTACTGGTTAATCCGCATTCCAAAGAAGATCACCGTTCCGGTACATGAAAGAAAATTATTTTTATTTATCTTTCCGGCAACTACTTATTTTCAGAAGACTTGAAAAGCCTTTCAAAAAGGGCCCACAAATATAACTTATGAAAACTCTTGAAGTAAGTTTAACCTGGAAACGGGTTCTACTTTCCTATTTTCTGCTCGTTTTTTTTTTCTTCTGTGAAACCAAAACTTATCACAGCAGGAGGGAGGAAAAGTATTAACAAGTATGAAACAAATTTCTAGGATAAAACGAAACATTAAAACTTTCGAAAAAGGCTTAGAAAGTTCCGGCTAGAAAAAAACTAGGGGGAAAAAGAAAGAAAGAATTAAATTCACTAAAGGTTCATACCAACATCACAGTCCAAAGAGTTTTTCGTTTGTTCTTTTTTTTTCGTTACGATTGAGTATATCGCACAAAGGAGAAAGGGATTCGTTTTCGCATGTGCCTTTAATCTTTTGATTTGTTTGTGGGATATTACGAATTCGACCCAATTTTCTCATGTTATGGAAACTGTTGAGTAATTCTTGTTGTCGAAAAACTACTGCTATTTGTCACAATCATTTCCGTTTGGATTTGGAATGACATGGAATAAATGTATTCATGTTTTCATATTATTTTCGAAGTAGGCCGCTTTATTGCTGTGTTTGTGGGAGTTATCGTGCATGAAATGTTTATTTTTAAATTATTTAAATTATCATGAAATGATCATATTAATTATTTTATTCAGCTTTTAAGTTAATTGTGTATGTGATCACTGTAAGCATTTATGTTATATTTTCCAAAATTTATTGTTGGTCCTTCGAGCCGGATTCTGACTTCTATATAAGAGGTTATATACAACCATTAATATATGAAATCTCATTTATGAAATTGATAGTCAACTGTGAAATCAAAGAATATTTAAGGTGGATATTTCAGTAAAAATTTTAACTCCTATTCTAATTAAATCCTCCCGATTACAAGCTTTAAGGTCTACGAATTTTGAGTAATTGCAATGAAGTTTCAAACGTATATTTATTAGTGGGAAGTGGTAATAAATTTTTTACTCTATCGAGACCCGTATAAAATATGAGCCTACAGGCAATTCTCAACCTACTGCGTATGAGCATAGAAAATTAAAAAAGAAGTACCAAGGTGCTGCCAATTTCTGGCCTAAAAGCCGAAGACCAAAAATTCCATAAAGAATTTTTTGGGAGTATAGGTACTGTGTGTAAAGCGTTTTGATCAGCAGTAACCGGGCGATCTCATCAGGACAGCAATAAACCCTGAAACTGCCTGCTGTATACACTACAGTAAACTCAGACGCCAATAAGTGGAATTGCTTATGGAATTTTCGGTCTTCGGCTTTTAAGCGAGAAACTGACAGTACCTCGGTACTTCTTTTTTAATTTTCTCAGACCATTTGCAGTAGGTTGAGAATTGCCTGTAAACTCGTATTTTATACGGGTTTTGAAAGAATAAAAAACTCATTACCACTTCCAACTTATTAGTTAGAAACGAGATGCCCTAAAATCATTTTAAATGTGAAGCAAACCAATTTGCCTTAAAATGATTCACATATAGATTTTTAAATAAGTCTATATATATCCACTAGCAACTTACTGGCATCTAATTTCACTGTAGTGTAGACAGCAGGCAGTCTCAGGGTTCATTGCTGTCCTGATGAGATCGCCCTATTACTTCCGATTGAAACACAGTACCTAATATACTACAAAAAAATTTCTATATGGAATTTTTGGTCTTCGGCTTTTCGGGCAGAAACGGACAGTAGGTACCCCGGTACTTGCTTTGTATATTTATTAGGTACTGGTAGTTTCACATGTATTTGACTGACTGGTAAATATTATTATTATTGCTTGCATGCCAGGAAATTTTCCGCTCTTCATATCACTGTGTCATTTAGCTTGGTCCACTCGAGATTTATTGTGTTTTCTATGAGACCTGTAGTGCGAAGCTACTTTTGTTATATCCTCTGGGGATTAGAATGGTACTTCTAGGTTTTCTAGGTTTCAACCAAACGAGTCCAAGAGCTATATTATTCTCAGGGTCAGCTTACCCAGAGAATAAGTTTGAATTTTTTGGCATTTTGTGCCAGATAAATGTTTTTGCCATTTTTTCCGCGTACACGATAAATCTTTTCGTTTGTCTTAGCCCTGCAATATTTCTCAATATGACGATTATACTCTTTCCTCGCAAACCAAACTTGTGCCGACGATCTATCGGATGATCACAGAAACATTCACAAATCCTCTAAATGGAATTTTATATTGTGTCGGCATATTATCCGAGTTCATCTTCTAATCTTATGGAAATTTTTCATGAATAGTCTAGTGCCCAGCCAGATTACCTGGTTTTGACGAGCTTGGCTATTTTCAGTCAATCTAATGAGTCTGGCTTACTGCTATACATTACAAAAGGATTCCCAGGAGAAGCCGTATCACTACTGTAAGTCAGGTAAACATGGCTGCAGGTAGTTCTAGACCAGCAAGCTGTTAAAATTATTGCTAGTTATATTTTTATTAGAGTTTAGCTACGATACGATTGCAGCGCATTTGATCATAGCTCAAATCTTCGATAAATATAACAGCAGAAGGTCATTTTCTTTTAAGGTCAAAAATCAAGACGTTGAGCCTATGACAGGCGATATAGCTTTCTCGAAGACTTCAGCTGAAACTTCCGAATGAGTATTCAATATAAGCTAATGCGGAAACAGGAAATAGGTATTTGGAAAATTTAAGCATTGTTTTATAAAAAGATCTTGTTGGTAAATTAAGTTTCCTTTTCTTGCGGAATGAAACGATTATAGTTTTTCCAAGTTTGTCATGAAAATAGATTTTTTTCGCATTAGTATTGGTAGTCCGAATATAATTGGAGATATCTCTGCCCTTGGTGGTTATTTCGAAATCATTACTATATGCTCAATTGTCATAGCTAGAGTTGTTTAAATCATTTAGAACAGGGATTCCCTCTTGGGGTCGATATCGGTATCTCATGAGTCGATATAAACGAAAACTAATTTTGGGGGTCGACGAGGTCTAAAAATCGACGCCCATTAATTAACAGATTTTAATGTTTTTTTCAAATATAATTTCCTACCTAAGTATTTTTACGTAATTTTTATTAATAATTATTAATTACTCTTGATATTTACTGACTTTTATGTCTATTTATTTCGTTAAATTATTTTGTATCAAATCAATAAGAAAAAAACTAGAGAGAGGAATTTTAACGCAATTTGGCTATGGGGGTTTGAGGTATCAGTTCATTTTGGAAAAGGGGTCTCTTGGCCATACTAGTTTGGGAATTCCAGAATTAGATGATAATCGATTATTTTGCAACCATAGCAGAGTGGACGGAACCCATTTATAGCCACTATGTTTGATGATTTGCTGTAATTTGCCAGCAGGTATGCATTTATACAGTCCATTTAACCTGCACGAGATTGATAAGGAGTGAAAGGCTACTTGTCGTTTTTTGACGGAATCGGATCTCCCTCGATATTTCCAGGCAGTATTCCTTCAAAAATCCTTAAAAGTAGCACAAACTATCAAATCATAGTGGGATAATTTCGAAAGTCAATTGATTTATACAGTTTTATGCATTTGCTGTAAGTTTTTAAGAATGCGATATGTGCTCTTTTGTTTGTCCAATACTTGAGTTGGTGGCAGAGTTTTCTATGGATTTCTGCTTATTTAATACCAGCTTCCTCCAACTAAAAAAAAAAAAATAAAAAAAAACAAAAAATGTAAGTATAAGGTTGTATGCCTCCTGTTTCCTCCTGTCTTGGAATATTATGAAAAAGCGTTGTAAAATAGGGTGGAGCACCCTTATTCACCATCGTAAGTCATCTAGTTTAGTCACCGGGGTACTTAAGCGTGGTCCTAAAGCATTTCTGTATTAATTGGTGTGGATGGTGTATGTTTTGTGTCCTTTTGTGCTAGTTATAGCTCCTGTCTATTCATTTGTCAGTCTGGCTGGGTCTTATCTTTATAGCGGGCAATCTTGAATATCGGAACTAATATAGATGTGGTCCCCGATATTAATATTTCTCATATGTTTGCACATGTCAATTAGCTACAAACTATTCATCATACTTAGGATGACCAGTTTTTGTCCAGTATATCCTTGCAAATTACATTTAAGAATATTGTTCCATTTCCTTTATTGTCAATATCTTTACTTATTTATAACAAATTTTTAACAACAATTTTTTTTTCTTACAGAAGCCAAGACGTCACTTATGTAATTCTCCAGAGGTGGTTGGTACAAGTTCCTGAGGATATGAATTAAGATTTGGTAAGAAAATTAATCGCTGACTTAAAAAAAAAAGCAGTTCCGATCTTGAGCTGTTCTTCATCTCGTCTTAGCAACCTTTTGATTCTTGCTCTGTTTAACTCGGGCTACATTTTTTGGCATTTTTAATAATCGCTGATGATGTTGATGATATTTTTGAGGGCTCTTAAAGCTTGAATTCTGTCGCAATATTTGTTGATCTATGTGGTTTTAATTGAGAGCATTTGTAACTGCATTCGTAAGTCCTGCAGAAATGTACATCTGCTGTTGATAGGTTTAGGTGTGGGTGTGTTGTTCTCCGAATTAATTATGTACTCTGCTAACAATTTTATATCTAACACTACTACAGAGGCTATTGAAGAGTTTGTCTCTTTACTGAGTAATGGGTAAACTTTTTATGCATGCCGCCTATGCCGCTATTCTATTGCAATAATGATTTTTTTTTGATTTCATTTATTATTTTATCCGTTGATTTTTCGTTGTGTTACATAGTTTACAAGTTGACATTATGTACAACATTTTGTTTTTTTTGGCACATAATGTATAACCAAGTGGTCATTTTAACGTCCTTACAATGGTTCTCGGTTTGGGTCATTTCTGGCCCAATATAATTAAAAGAAACCACTTTCAAATGAAATGAAACTTTTTCCAACTAAAATGAAACTTGAAACTTCTTTCAACTGATACAAAACCTCATGGAATAAAAATTTCTTTGCATTTTTTCAATGGAGTAATTTATTTTACAGTAACAGTTTGAAAATGTAATGAGCTTTGTAGTGCGGTGTAGTCTTAGGTAAGTATTATTGTTACTTAATTACTCGTATCCTGTTAGCGATAAGGTAAAGAGGACCTTGGGCCATTATTCTTGAAATTTATTGGAATAATGATTTTTCAATATTTTAAAGGTAATGAAATGAGAAATACTGTGCTAAAACCACACCGACCTACAAATTATAATTATTTTAAAATTATACCTGTAAAATTAGTCATTCTGTAGAGAAAATAAGATATACAATTTCCTTAATTGCGATTTTGATTCCCTGATTTCCTGCGAAAAAGATTTCATTTACTTTAAAAATAGTTTCGTTCAATTCGAAAATGCAATACATTCTGTATTTAGTTTTTTAAAACTTCCGATTGGTGGGGGAAAAGTGGGATAGGAGTCTTGGGAAGGCAACGCGTTAATCACCAAATGCCTGCTGGCCATTGCCCAGTGCGGATTGTTCGTAGTGTGTACCTGTGTTTATGTGACGCATCGGAAGATTAAAATGCTACTATTCACTGAACAGCGACATACCACTTAATGTTGTGCTAAGTTAAGGAAATCAGGATGCGAGACCGTCACAATGCTTAAGCAAGCTAATGGGGATGATATGGTATCGCAAAACATGATTTACTGCTGGCACAAGATGTTCAGGGAGGGGACAGAGGACGTCGACTACAATCAACGGGCTGGACGCCTGTGTTGACGAGAATATGCGGAAAATACCACACACGAAAGTTTGCCACAGTGACAAACTGCCAAGACCAAATTTTACTTGAAAGCCCTTGAAAGGCTCCGAAACCACGTGCTTCGCGTCAGGAAGGAGAGCAATAGAAATTAGCGACTCCATGACTACAACGTGCCATCTAATACCGCCTTCATTGTTAGCGAGTTTCTGGTCAGGCACGGTGTGGCAAGGCTGCCTCAGCCACCATACAGTCCCGATCTGACCCCAACGGGCTTCCTTTTGTTTCTTTGAATAAAGAAAAGCTTGAAGTGTCATCGTTCCTCTCAACGTGTTCCAGGAAGCCAACCAGAGCTGGAAAAATCGCTGTAAAAAGTATATTGAAGCCTAAGGGTGCTAATTTGAAGAATACTAAACATTGGTGCTTTTATTTTCAATAAATTGTTCGTTACGGAGTTATTCAACTTATTTTCCGGACACGCCATGCATATATAAGTCATTTTGGTGCAAGCGCCATCTATTGCTCAAAATCTTTAACAGAAAATTGTATACAAAATCACTTTTTGTCAAATATCTTAAAAACGACAAATTATACGAAGCTGACTATTTCTGCAAAAATATGAGTCCTTTAACGCTAAATACCGTACAAAAAAGGATAGAAAATCGTACTAAAAGGACGAAAAACGGCATTTTGTGATTTTCGACATTTGATCACTTATTCGCCAGTTTTTACAGTAGGGAATGACGTACCGCGACTATTTTTTTCTTTGTTACATTTAGGAGATTTGCGCAAAGTTTTCTAAATCAAGTTCTCACAACAAAAGTCGACAAGAAGAGACCAAAAGAGTATTCAAGTCAATATTTGAAAATATTTTTGCCGAAGTCACCAATTTCAAATTAAATAAATAAAAATATCGTATATATTTATAATCATCATATTCTAGCAAAAGGTTGTTTTTCAATACTTCGGGCGCCTTTATTGGAAGTTCGCTCATTTTTTTCAGTACACCAACGACTTATGAATCTTATGAAATCAGTAAATCGATAAGTGATAACAAAATTTCTGTTTAAATTGGTAGCACAAATCGTTGACCATTCGTTGTTTTTGGTTGACTTCTCATCCTACCGATGCCTTTTAATTATGCAGTTGGCCTGTGGAAGGGGAAAAACTTATTGTTCTATATACAAATCCAGAAAATTTTCAATCCAATAATCTCAAGAATCCATCACAGTTGTGTGTAATCAGTGTACGCCATTTCTTCCATGGTCATTAAATATATAGTTCTTATTATACAAACATACTTACGTAAATGTTTATGCCAACGCAAATTCAAAGTATACAATTACTGAAGCCTCATATATTAAATTTGAACTAGTTTTAGGCAGAACGTTTATAATTATTTTTATATTTGCTTTCATACAATTATATATTTTGTATCTGGTAGGTAGAGGAACTGCAGATAATAAAGAATGCCATTTGTATTTGAGGCAATAGCACAGCAGTATTGCCACAAAAAATATTTCTAGTGAGACGTTTTAGCATTGCACGTGAGCAGTTTGAGTAATCACACGTGAACAAATTATAGAATACATAAAATCTTACATATGTAAATATAACTCTATAAATTAACTAACTGAAAATTATCCTTAAAAAATTATTTTTCATAATTTATCTGTATAAATATTGTTTACAAATATTTCAATGGGCTCAACATTTGTGATGTTGCTTTTTTTTTCTTTGATATACTGATTAAGTAGACTGGAGTTATCAATCCTTAACAACCTACTCCCAATTTTCGCCGCGTAACTGACTGCAAGCAGTTATGGTAACCGCTTGCTAATTATTGTAGCTGTTTCAAAATCTAGAACAATTATGGGAAATGTGAATAAATAAAAGTCATGTCTAGGGTCTTAACTGTTGTAATAAAATAAAAAGGAAAAGGGAAACAAGTAACATTCTGTTCAAAACAATCATAAGCCATAAATGACATCTACTGTAATAGAATCTAATAAACATAATTTCTTTGTACTTAGTTTTAATGAGCTAAAAAGTCATACAATAAAGTGATATAGAAAACTCAACAAAAATTAATAATCTTCTTAAAAATTGCAAGCGCTAAATACTTAGAAGTTTTAAGTCTTACGTTTCTTTTTAGGATCGCAAGTCCACCATGTCTTGGGCACTTCAAACTAATCGCTGTGTAGTGAATTCTTGATATCACAACGGCTCTCTTATTTTTCTTCGAAAGAAAAGATGATAGAGTCATATCGCCGGTAAAGCTTAAAGCGTATGACGCAATTGATCGGGAGTTCAGGAGGTGTCTCTCGCTTTTTTTGTTTTTGTTTTTAAAAGTAGCCTCAAGAGTTATTGTTTCTCTTTTAGCGCATTAACAAGTTGTATGCTGGTGTATGTGGTAGACAAGATCGTTTGAACAATAGCAACTTTGTTCATAATATCCGCTCCTGTGGCTTCGTCTAACTTGCATAATAGCACTCCATTGGCTCATCCTGTGCACCACTTTCAACACCATGACGATTGCTGCTCCTATCACGGAATCGATTACCAAGAGCTCGTAATACCACTATTCTCTGTCAAATCTGAATCTGTAGGCCCTGATAAAATCTCACCTAAATTCATAAAAATATTGTTCCCTTATATATAGATTATTATATCCTGCACTTACGTCATCTACTTTCCCTACTAACTGAAAATTGACCAAGATTTTGCCTATTCCTATTCCTAAAGAGTCTGCAGTCGCTAATGTATCTGATCTTCGCCCTATTAATATTTTGTGCTAGCCAAAGTGCCTGAAAAGATAATGTATGGGCAAATCCTAGCGGAAAGGCCTGAATAAGGCTGAGGCTGGCATTCTGGTGCTACTTGACTTCTCCAAGGCTTTTGACAGAGTCAAATACTCCAGGTTACTCTTGAAATTATTCAATAATTTTGGTTTCTCCCAGTCTGCTTTTACTTTGATCAAAAGCTTCCTCACGGGATGATGCCAACCAGCTCCTTATAACGAGTGTGATTCAGACTTCTTATCTGTACCTCTTGGCGTTCCCCAGGGGTCTGTTTTAGGACCAATGTTGTTCAGGTTATATATCAATGACATACCTAATATTATTCAGCAAGTCAACATCCACTTATACGTCGACGATTTCCAGCTATATAGTAGTAGACTGATTGGGTTATTCTATTATATTATTCTTGCCAGATTCTATGACTCGTCTCTAGCGAATGAATGACCCAATCCTTAATCCTGAGAAGTCTCAATATCTCATCTTGGGTGGTGGTACTTTGACCAGACTTATCCCCTCCGTATTTCTAGGGAAACAAGCTTTAACATATCTCGATGAAGTCACAAATCTTGAAATTAGGCTCAACGCAGATATGAAGTATTCTGATAATGTCAGATAGGTTCTGGGAAAGTTCTATTGTGGGCTACGTAGGCTCTGGTTATCTTAAAGTAAACAAACAAAACTAGTAGCCTTTTGTACATTTGCTTTAAGTTCACATTTGAGTTTTTTTTTTTTGTTCTACAAATTCTGACAGCTAGACAGACGAATAGATTCTCGCATTTTTAATTGAATACCAGTAGCACTTGTCTATTCTCGTTTCGTTTTCATTTTTCAATCTCGTTAAAACAAAGTACCTACGGGAACGCACACTCGCGTGCGTACCTTTACGATCGTTATTCTCACTAAGAAACGCCAAATGGGGATGTTAGGTGACAATCATTACGTAAAAATCATTTCAGATATTTTACAGATAATCAACAGAAAAATTTGTTAGACGACAATATTACAAAATTTTTTAAGAAACGTAAAAATATATTATGAAAAATTCCCTTATTAAACCCTTCAAGCACATTCGTATTCTCCTCAGTCACAGGCGCAAATAAATGAAACTGAAAGTTTGGAATGACCAATGAGAAATTTTAAGCTTGCGTTTCCTTAATCCTGTTTTAAAATTATTTTGTGGTGAACGTGCTTTAACAAGAGAGAGAAGCATACTTTGTTTTTAATTTGAATGTCCTTAGATCATTCTTAGTTTTTTTTTCGTTGTGGGTGGAACCATATTTCAGTGATAGTTTTCCTACCAGCTAAATGTCCTTTTTTTTTAAATCTGGTTGACCTTATCAAGCAATTTAAGCTTGTTTACGATGTGTAATTCTTCTGCTGCATAAATTTATTTATTTTTTGTTTCAATTTTAAACTTTGGATATAAATTAACCAAATTCTTTTATTAACGTAACCTCAGAACACATCAAAAACGAAAATACAAACTAGAAAATAAAAAGTAGAATCTTTCAAAAATATTGGGTCGAGAAATTAGCTTTTATTGACAACAATGGAAAGTCGTTGTGTCTTATTTGTAACGTTGCAATTGCACACTACACGACATTACGAAGAAAGTTATTCCCAGTTTTGAACTCAATATCCATTCAATTCAAAATTGCGAACAAAGAAACCAGTAGGGTGATTCTGTGTGTTTTGTCGATCTTGAATGTCAAAATAATCGACTAAATGAAATGAACATTTCTACTGATTTTTTCGTGTTTTTATTTAGCTCAGCAAGCCTTGCATGACGTAGAATGAACAGAAAATGACACTTCACATTACAAATTCAAAATATTATTTCGAATTTAAGCACTTGAATTGTTTTAATTAGGTGTAGAACTTCCATTTACCAGTGTAAAAATTTTTGTCACAACCTCTGGGAGCAGTTGACTAATTTGTCGATTATTTAGTCGTGTTTTTTGACGTTTGTTCATCGAAAATTCATTAAATTTCATTTGTGGTATATAATAGTGAAGACACAAAATGAACTGTGTTAAAAGAAAAAAATCGACAAAATATGTCAAAATTCACGACTAAATAGTCGACAAAGAGATCAGAATCACCCTCCAGGGCAACATAAGCATTAAGGACTCTTGGCTTCGTTTAGTCGCGAAGATGACAGCTTGGCATATTGTCTGTGACAGACGTCCATATGGAGAAGGACAATGTATTATATGAAACTTAAAAGAAGTGCTTAAAGTTTTGGATCCCGATAGTACAAAACTGCATAAATTGGTCGCTCAGGCTCCTAAATATGTCACGTCGTACAACTGAAATTAGTAAAAAATTTGAAAATAGGTTGTTGATGTGTGATTTGAAAAGCAATCCGTTTTCAGCTCGCGACGAGTTTCCACAATTCATCATTTTTCCCCGCTATGTATCTACAGATGTAAATGTGAAGGAAGAAATGTTAGACTTAGTTGCTCTTATTGATGCATCACGCGGTGTCAATGTCAGAAATATACACTAGATGAGTTAAGGTACAGCTTTAAATTACGCTTCGTGATAAATCGTAAGTCTTGCGACTGATGAGATGGCTATAATGATGGAGAGGGTCTCGTTGTTCTTTTAAACAACAAACCTGAAATTCCACATTTTTTAGCTAAGTTTACTTAAAATGCAAAAATGTGTCGAGGATTGTTTTGCAGATTGTGAATTTAATTAGAACAAATGCCAAAACTCATCGTCAATTTAAGATGAAATTATGAAAGAGATGAATTGTCCAGTGATCTATCTCTCCTTATGATCAACTTACAAAGTTTGCCTTATGCATTTTGTGGAACTTCACAATCATATCATAACATATGGAAAAGAAACAGCAAAAAACTACCCAGAGTTAGAAAATGAAACTTCAGTACATGCTCCTTACAGACATTATGGAACATTTCAAAGGATTTGTCAAAAATTGCTTTTAGTTTTGAAGCTGAACTTCGGTGATTTGTGTATGACTTTTAAGTCCACCCTAATTAATCATTTATCGACGAAGAAAAGAAAAAAACTTAAACAAAGGTAAGAAAAAATTTGAAGAATTGCATGCGGATTTCAAACTTAGGTTTGAAGACTTGAAAGGTCTTAAATCTACATTTGCATATTTTGTGAACCCATTTATTTGTAATATTATTGAAGATGAATTTCCAATTTCTGATAATTCTTTGAAAAGCGGTTAGGGAATTGGTGTTATTAGAGATGAAATAGGATCAGGTATTGCAAATGTATTACAAATCTACTTCTATAATTGAATTTTGGAAACTCATACAAGAATTATAATATCCACACTTAAAGAAAGCTGCTTGCTCTAAAATTTCAAGTTTTGACTTAAATACTATGGTGCGGTTCTTCATAATATATGGAAAACCCTCATTCGGCTCTCATTAACCTCATGCGTGCCCACACCTTTACTATACCATAGTGTTTTTGAATAATTTGAAATTGAAAATTGAATTGATATTGAATATAATGAATTATCAGCGGTGATATTCCTGTTGGATCTTCTATTGAGGGAACTAAGCGCAGAATTTCCAGAGTGAAGGCCAAATGACAATCGGCGCAACAAGCATCAAGATGCTTCGAAAAAGACTTGTACCATATGCTCGCCTTTATATGAAACCAAGCATCACATCTGAAACCGATTGCGGTTTGACCTTGAGATTCGACAATCGTTTTTCTTCTGGGGTTAAATTTCATCTATCTGAATCGTAAATTTATAGTCATCGAGAGGTAACCGTTTCTCGTATCTGTTATGCACATAATTTTGAAGACATATTAGGCTGACTTCAAGGACCTCGGATATAGGCGCAAAATTAATCATCTCACGCCGCTGATCTCAACCTTCTGCATCATAAAAATCCAACAGTATTCAATAGGACTTCTAGTCTATTCTTTCACATGATACATTGGTATATTTCTCTTAAAGAGTAGTCAGTATTGTCCGATGAACTGTAGTGTTCGTGATTTTCGTTGAATACAGCAGTATAAAATGAAAGCCCTATAAAAGGTTTTAGATCTATAAGATCCAAATCTCGATTTTCGTATGTTTGGTATCATTTTGTTGAGAATCTGTTCAAAACAAAAAAAGGGTTCCAAATATCAAGGGGCGTGGTAAAAGTGTTGAGAACATCATGGTACACAGGTTTTACTTCCTGTGTTTGCTGTACAATATTGTATTGCACTCTTCTTCCATGACAGATGTTAAGCTCAAATGACCATCGAAAGCGATTCTTAACCAAAATAGTTTTTATTCCCTGGTTCAGATTGCGACTGCCCAAGTGGAACCTCATCATCGGCAGATCATTGCTTACGAAACCCTGAACGCTTTATGGCTGCTGACCGATTTTTTCTTCTAAGGATCCATCGACTTCAGGATCAGATTCACAGTACTCTTGCAGGACATAATCAGCAGACGCCGCTACTTCTACGTCGTTGCAATTCTCGTTCAGCATCTCTTCCTCATCTGAAAACTTTTCGTTCAAACAGTTTTTCATTTGCTCACGTTACTATGTATGTTTGAACTAAAACACAGAAAAATTACGCAAGGCTACGAAGACTTTTACTTACCCAAATCAAATTGCGCACGTCATACTAGGCAAGGCTAACGGAGATACTGGATGAAGTGTAGAAAAGGATCATGGACGCAAACTTACGCATATTGCACACAAGCCGAGAAATTCCAAATCGAAAAATCGTTGCAATCATACTGAGCGTTGGCAGGTGGTTAAGGGTTAATCCGAAATTCTCAAGGAATACTTCCAAAGCCATGAAATAGAAACCTATATGTGTGCGTGCTAGTCTAATTCTCTAAAATGTTTTATATTGATACTTATGGAAAAATGAATAAACGTTGACTTTATATATGCTATGGAGCCTAAACTACTATCCCCGTAGGTCTTCCAGTAATCTGAAGCTTGGCTCCTTGCCTTCCCAAAGGTTACACTCGCTGGCACACTATTCCACATTCGTACTGTTCTGTTTATGAAGGATTTACCGAATTTCACGGTACGGCCGAATTTGATTTCAAGGGTGTGACGATGAGCTCGGGTTACAGCTCGTATGGTACGCATAGGAGGAATTCTACAAGAGATCAGGCTAGAAATTACTTTAAAGCAATGACAATAGATGGAGCGATAAAAGCGAGACAGACATCCGACATTACGTTGGTGCTTCAGGGAATTAATGGGCCATCCCAAACGAGTATTCCTGATGCAGTATTCAAACAGGTGGTTTTCTGGGGAAAAGGTGAGAAGAAACAAAGAGATATCACTCCAAAGTGTAGAGATATCTCTATGCTTCTTCTCAACTCTTCCCTAGAAAACCGGTATCCATACTGTATCAAGAATACTCTCGTGTGATGGCCCAATTATTGATAAGTCATCGCTAATAAGCCAGAAGGCCTTCTCTTTGAGAAATCGCAGTTAATTTAATTAAGATAAATATTTATAAATAATTTTGTTAGGAAAGGTATAAACATTTTATTTTGGTTGGAAAGATAAGAAACCAAGCTTATGATTATCAGAAGACCCATATTTCGGTATGAATATTAGTTTAGGCCGCAGAAGCTATTCAAATCATACTTTTGTCAGTCTTCCATAAGAACACTGGAAATATTTTAGAAAGTTAAAACTAAGTTGGGAATCTCATGCGGTAGTGAGAGAGGCTGGTTCATGTCTTCGGGAGTATTTTTCGACGGTTTTAGTAAATTACATCAAAAAATAATCGGTTCATTTTTATTAGGACTAGAAAGAAACTGAAAAACCAACATTACATGGTAAACTGTCTTAGGTACTATTTTCAAAACATGAAAAACCAATATTTTTCACAGAATGCGCACTGCTGTCGACAGATGAACGACACGTAATGGAAATCACTTTCGTAGCTTTCTGAATCCAGTATAATGTAGATATTCCAGCTTGAGCGCAGCACTTTACCCATTAGAAATCTTTGTACTCCAAATTTCCGGACTATTCCATAATACTCGAATTTCCTCTATATTCGCAATGTGATGGGTTAAAACATTTGTATCAGCACAATCGTAATTCCCTATCTCGGTTTTATCACGGTACCCTATTTTGTAATTATTTCCCCTACAAATGAGTTCTGTACGATAAAAACTAAATTCCATTTCTTCAGACATTACGAAGTAAATCACAATTTCGCCTAAGTCTGAAAAATTTAACATTTCTAATTAGAATTTCATCCTTATGGGCTTTCTTGCTTTCTTACGAAAGTTTCAATTTCGTACATTGAGCCTACTGCCATCCTCCATTCGTTTCTTTTACGACCAATTTTTTTTTATAGCCTATTGAGAGGCTCATCATTTTAATATATCTAAAGCTCTTGAAACTAACTTTGAAAAGATACTTTCCTCAAACCAACTTATACTCAGTTTTCCTCAATTTAGAAAAACATTTTTTTTTTTATATTTTCAGTTGAAATAAGGTTTTTATCGTGATTGCTGCGGTCGTCATTGTATTCTTGCAACATTTGTAGAAAAGAAAAGTTGAAAACATAAATCCTTAGAAAATATCAAACTCTCAAGAGTTCTTTTAAAAATTTTTTTTTTTCAAAACGGCTAAAAGTACAACGCAATTGTGCTGAAATGCAACCATCACGCAATCAATATCTCCTTTAGATATGAAAAGCTTAAGTACTTTTTGAAATATCCGCAGACGTTCTCTGACAGCACAGCATCACTTTTTCACGAAAATATTTTTCTTCTGGCTTGTTTAACAAAAACATAAAATATACAAAAAGAAAAAGTAAACTTTAGAAAAATGTATACTACATGAGAGCTCAATATGCCACTAAAACTGAACTTGAGTTAGCTGAAGTAAATTAAATTCTCAGAAGTATTCTTTACTTGAAATGAAAACCCCGTTGCACTCAATACCCCCAGGGAATCCTTGCAAACTGGATAAAGATAAAATGTCTAACCCATGTATACTTAGAAATAGAAGAAGAAGAAGAAGAACAGAAAAAAGGAAAAAAAAAACTGTGGAAAATGAAACGGCTTAAACATCGACGCTGAACTATGGGGTCGGGTGTGGAATGAAGTTTCACAGCGGAATTAGCCTCCAGATGATCATTTGCTAAAAAGTGAAGAGGTATAAGAGTAACAACAGAAAAGTTTTAACTATAAACAGAAAAATTTCTTGAAATGAGCCCAGAGAGCATCGACTGACGTCCTTTCGTCCTTTTCTGAAATTCTGATCCGCTTTAAGGAATCGAGTTACGTCCATAAAAAAAGTTACGATGTTTCTGGCGACAGATGCCGTCGTCGGTCGTATACCCAAAAGGCTAGTAAGATGATTCCCCTGGGGAGAATTGATAGAGCCATGAGAAATGTTTGCATACTCATCAAAAGGGGTGTATGAAGGATATGGTTTGTGTCTGGTGGTATCTGTGTTTTCTTCGCATTATAGGTATTATAATGGGGGACTCCTCCTACACACTATCCATTGACATTGGTACTAGCATGGGGAATTGGGGGTATTCTTTCATGAGGAATTAATGTCAACTAAATGACAAATGAAAGTCTTCTAATGTGTTTAATATAAGAAAAAAAAAAAAACAGATAACAAAAAAACAAAAAAAAAGGAAACGACAAGGAGCATTCCTGGGTATAGCGTTCGCAGTTTTTATATGTATGGAAAATTTCTCAAGGGGATATTTTATTATGCAATTATTGGTCAGATAAGAAAATTTAAGCTATTTCATTACACTTTGCTGATAGCTGTTTACAGTTTTACATTTACATTTTACATTTATTAATTTATAGGTGGAATTTTACAAAACGATATAAAATCATGTGTTTACACAAGATTAATGTGTACTTTATCTAATAACTAATATTAAAAGTATCTACATTAATAAGAAATTGAAAAATTATATAACTAAAGGTCAGATACAAAGGAGGAATTAAGCTTATACTTATATGCAATACAAAATTAACAAGCAAAAGAGGGGTTGAATTGGTCTAAGATCAATTCTTATGATACCCTAAATGAATGCCCGTATGTAATTTTGTATGGTCACCCATCTCTGCATGTTTGATTTTTGAAGTGTTTTTTTTCCATATATTTCTATAGTCATAGACTGCTTGACAAATGCAGTGTTTTTCAGGGCCATAAAGATTTCTCAGGCAGTGAAATGGCTGATGAGTTGGCCAAAAAGGGTTCCGAATTGGATAGGCCAGCAGCAGTAGCTTATTTGAGGATCCAAATCGGAGCTTTAAAAAAGGAAATCATCAGAGACATCTATCAAAAGGCAAGCCTCCGGTGGACCAGTAGGGATAACTGCCGTATTGTGTGGCAATTGTGGTCTGCATATGACCGGAAAAGGACAAGGGAACTTCTTAATGGCAGCACGACAAATACCACGAAGCTAGTAGAGCTCATTATGGGTTACTGGGTCATAGGGGGACCATGCTGGTAGACTGTGTATAGCGGCAAAAGTGTTCTCCAGGAGCTATAAGAACTCGGAGGAATTGAATCCGTGCAACACGTTCTTTGCGAATGCCCTGCTTTTATGATAAAAGAGTTAGGCTATTGGGTAGCTCCTTCTTTTCAAATGGAGTTGAAAAGTATAGATGTTAGATATATCCTGAATTTCCTAAGGAAAGCAAGATGAGTCTGGGGCTTGAAGTTTATTCTATGACGTTTATGGGCACGATGGACACACTAGAGGTCTCTGTGATGCAGGCTAGTCGTCTAGCGGCATCCCACTTACCTATCCTAATCTAGCCTTAGGTGTCCAATCCATTAAACTGAACCATCATTATTTCTATGTGTTAGAAACGGAATGACAAACTTAGGAGTATAAAAATTAAATTGATTTTAAATGCTCGAGAGCTTAGGAGTATAAAATTAAATTGATTTTAAATGCTCGAGAGCTTCGCATTTAAAATCACGAAACCTGCCTGACTCAAACAATAATTTCAAATTTATGCCATAATGGGCTGGATAAAGAACAGATACGTAGATGTAAGAGAATTATGTCCAGGCACTAATAAGTAGGTACTTAATAACCAGACTTAATCTCGCAATCTGTAGTATATCATACACGTATGTAGTTAGGGCTTCGAGTGCTTTTTCAGCCATTTCTTGGGGTCCATGGGCAAAAATATTAATTTTCCTTTTTCCACAATTTTGTGAACTTTTTTCATTCTAAGAGTTAGAGTCCGAGTCAATAAAATAAAAGTGCGATATTTGAAATAGATAATAAAGCTGCAACCAAGTATGAGTTGGCATAGGGTGAGACCAAAATCATATCTCATAGTAGCATTAATTGCAGCATTTAGCTTTAGAATATAAACTCATAGTCAAAATTTCGCACCATAGGGAGAAGAAAAGCGCCTGATAAACATCCTAACTAGCTGTAAAGAGAAGAAAGAAAGAAGAAAGATTATTAGTCGCCCAGAGTGAACGATATCCACCATCTCTTTCTAATTAGAGCATTGGTATGCTAGGCATATCGACAAGCTGATCAGTAAGATTAGGCTTTAACTACATACGCAACTACATCACGACAGATTTCACGTACCTCATCAATGTTAGTAAGTAAGCTTCTTGCATTTATATGACAAACCTTCAATCCTGCGGTTTGTGTGTTAAAGATGTTGGTCAAAATTCTACATGGGCCAGTTCCCTCCAAGCGATTACTATGAGACATAAAATATGATCGAAAAGTATTCTAAGTTAGGCACATAGGCATAATTTATTTTGGTGCTTGCAAACAAAATTAGTGAAATATCATATCACTCCCTACAAACGGATTTGGAATAAGAACAACTTAAGGCATATAAATAGCAAAGCATAACTAATTATATAATAGAACAACAATTCAGAAGAATAAACAGCATATGCCGACTAATTTACTACTATGGCATACCTGCTTAAATTGAAAATCACCAATAATACTTCAAAACAAAAATACAGCGAAAGTTCTAAATCCCATATTTCTACTATAGTTACTACTAAATAAGTTATCACACTGTGAAATTTCATCATTAAGATATATATTCAATACAATAAATTCAGGGTAATACTAATAATTTCTAAGCGCCTAAACATAACAAGGAAATAATCCAGTACTCATTCTACAAAAACAAGTGCGATATATATATTAACTAACTACTGTAGATTACTCAGTAATATGTATATAATTTGCACATACTGTACCATTACCACCACAGTAGACTATTACATAGCATCATTAGAAGTATTATTTTCAGATTGGTCCACACCACTATGGCGGACATAAACCCAGCATTTGTAAAAACAGACAGCAGCTACTTTTCCTTTTTTATCTCAATGCTTTGCGCAGAATTGCGAGTCGATAGGCTTTCATTTATATAAATTGCAACAGGGGCTGATTTCATCTAATTGTCTACGAATCTAAACTGTGGATTTTTCAACTATTTTAAGAAATATTGCATTTCTCATTTTCTATGTGAACTTCAGAGTAATTAGGAGTAATCTGCTGAAGCGATAATGTGCTGATTTCTGTTCAATTCGAAGTGGTTTCGAGCGTTAAACGTGTCCATGTAAAGGTCAATCCGAGGTTTCTATATGAAAATTCATATTTTAAGTTCAAAAATATTTTCAAAGGGAAAAAGAGAATTGCCTTGCATCCAATTATCAAAGAAAGGGAAATTTTCGGTGCATTTCATCGCTGGTTTAGTGAACATCCTTAGAGATCTTATGCATATTTTCGGATGAAAAGTTCTACTTTTGAGTACATTTTTTATAATATTGAAAGTGAAAGGCATTCACGAATGCAGTATCAAAATTATATCTGTTGAGCTTTTTGCCGTCAGTTTGAGATAAGTAAAACAATTTCTATTCCAAATAAATGTTAATAAGGAAGCAAATTTAAAAGTTGAGTTGGGTACAATATTTTATCATTTCATTTCATTAGTTATAACCGATATGGGAGAAAAAGGATATTTGAATGATCAGAGCTTATTACCGATATGGGTTGGCCGTCAGTATAGAGAGTGCTACTATCCCACACCGTTTGAAAGATATGTTCCTCTTGTACGCTTGCATGACTTTTGCTTTTCATGGGAAGGTACAGACGCCCTGCATTTTCAGGCGGAAAGGAAACTTGGTGGCATTAGACATTTTTTTCATGTATGGATGGAAGTTCATCAGGAAATTGTAGTTTTCATCTGAAGTCCTTTCTGCGTCACGGTCATATTTTATAAATTTTTTTTTTGTTTCGATGTTTAAAAATCGATCCATTTCGCAGCGCTTCTTCTGCTGTTTTTTTTTTTGAACTTTTTTTGGTAAGTTTTGTGCCGAGCCATTTTCTGTTATTTCTAGATGTATACTTTACACAATATTATCACTTCAAAAGATTTTCTAGCTCTGAATCTAGTTCGAAGGAAAATATTCGCCTTCATCTTTTTCTTAGGAAAAGAAGCTTGTTGAATGTACCCACTTTGAACATAAATTCGGCTATCGCATTGAATTCCTTGCAAAAACTATCGCACCAGTTTTCCATTTTTTTTTTTTTGTAAGACTTCCTCTGAAACTAAGGAAGGCAATAATAGAGTAAGATCCGGTATTGTGGAACACCCTTTATATATTTAACAATATTTTGGAAACTAAATCTTATTCGCACTCAAAACTTTTTTCTGCATTTATGGAAGTGTTTTGCCTTAAGTTTTATTTTAAATCATTAAATTTGTCATGAATAAAAATTATATTAAAAAGTTTTTTAAAACTCTACGAAAATTTCAATTTGAAAAAAGTGCGTTTAGCGTCCCACATTATGGTATACTATACCTTATTATCAGAACTCGTTTTGAATGAAAAATTGAGTTTTTACTTCATGAAGCTACTGATATCTCGAAAAAACACATTATTCCTAGTCTAAATAATAAATATGGTACTGTTTTTCAGGCAGCAAATAATATGAGCCCAGGTGAAATCACATTGTAAGCATTGGATCCATTCCCCCCACTTTTATCATCGCCCAAAGATACATTACAGAAGGTGCACTTAGTATCTTTAGATGCAGGAAAATCGGTACTAATTTCGTCTTCTGTATCATCAAATATTATGTTCGAAACAGATAGATTTTCATTGGATGATGATAATGGTGATGATAAACGCCTTCGAACTCCCCTACCGGTGGATGGTCTTGAAATTGTGTTCTCCTTGCGAGTGCCTTTACTTCTTGGTTTCATTTGTTCCTTAGACTTCACTGTCCGCACTATTTTCGAATTTTGTGCTCTCCTCTACTTTCATTTTATAGGGTGATATTGTCAAGTTGGCTGCCTGAGTTTTTCTTCCTCTATTACATAGTAGTGCTATTTTTGTAATTTTCGGTGAAGGAGAAATATCACATGGAGTTAAATTAATTTTACTTGTATCGGGGATAGGCTCATAAGTCGATGCTAATGAAGTTGAAGCTGCCTTGATTTGTTTTACACGTTCAGTATTTTTATCAGCTATATCACGACCTACTGAGTTTCTAGAAGTCGAGGATTCTCTCTCTATCACTTGTGTACATTCGTTCGTGTTTTTGATGCTATTGAATTGATTATTCATTTCTGGTAATAGCAAACCTTCTTGTATGTCATTTTGCCTTTCATAAAAATTATCACCCGCTATGAAAGCAGATTCTGTAAAAATATTTTTATTAAAAGGATAAATCCCCGTGCATTTAAAGCCGCTTATAGGTATTTTTCCAGTTTGGACTTTCAAATAAGGATTTTTAGATTGCTGAGCTATATCTCCCAGGACTACCTTTCGACCACCACGGAGGGAGTGAAATAATAATAACATTGTGCTGAAGCGCCAGGTCTATTACATCTATGTTCTTGGTATGGCTGCAATGTCCGTCTAAAATTAGCAGAGGTGGATCCTGCTCTGACGGTTTTGAGAACTCCAAGAAATTATGAAACCATTGTGTGAAAATGGGCAATTGGATCCATCCAGAAATGTGAAATGTAGCCTTGGAATCAGCGGGAGCGTTATTCATAAAGAGAGGATTTTGAGTTTTTCGTGGAAAAATAAAATTTCCACTAGCACTCATAAAATTGATTACGGGAACAAGAGTACCGCCCTCTGCAGACGTCATCGCTCCTATTTGACGTTTTCCTTTCTTTGCTAGGATTTGTGGCTGTTTGCTCTGGAAAATGTACAACCCGGTTTCATTCACGTTCCATATTCGTGACGGTGGCAAATTATTGTTTGCGTAAATATCTTCAAGGATATTTAAAATTTTTTCCATATTTACTGCAGTAAATCCTTTCGCCCGGTCAATGGATGTGCCCGTTGTTTGGCGAAAGCTCAGTGTGTCTCGATGTCTTCTTATAAATCCGTAAAGCCAATCTTTGCCTGCACATTTATGCAGAATTGAAAATTTGTTGGGAATGTTATTTTTTGGGCCATCTGAAATGCCAAAGTACGTATGTCACCTCTAGTAAGACCCCAGAAATGGCTTTCCAATTCTTGTAAATATTTTACCATTTGATCTTAAATACTGCCTTTCGGCCTAAGCGAATTGATTGAAGTTCATTTATGGATTTATCACTTCTCGCCATGCGTTGCAAGGTGATATGCGGCGTTTTTTTGCAGCAAATTGTATACCCATTTCATTATTCCTGACAGAACTGATTGCTTTTTGCATTTGAGATCTATCCAATTTTCTGACAGTAATACCTTTCTTTGGCATTTTCCGGGTCAGTCTGTAATTTAAATCATATATTAGATAAATGCGGCAAATGTGGAATACTATACCATTTAACCCTCCTTCAAGTATTCAATATTACCCGAAAGTGTACTTTTTATTTAAATTTCAGACTGGGGATAAGAAATAAAAAAATTAGGACAACTTACTTTAAAAATTCAAAAATGATCGAATAAACTTCGAAAATATCAGCACAGTAACTCCAGTACATGAAAAATTCTTAATAAATTAATCTTGTTACTCACTCACTCGATGTCAACTTCACTGCACGATGACAATTACAAAACTGAGCAAAAATTAGAATGATAAGGAACATGTTTAGACAAGTTTGAATTTGTTCCGCATGTAAACTAGGAAAATTTGCGTCACATTAGGCGTTAGAGGGATATGCTAGTATACCACATTACCCTCCTCTACCACAATACCCGATCTTACTCTACACATAAAATAAAATCATTTTTTAAAATAATAATAACAATAAGCTATATATAATATTATGTATTATTATATATTTATCATGCCTCCTAGAGCTCTTCTTAAGAGCAGCCTTGAAGCGCTTGCCTCTGCGGACACGCCTAAGTTAATAAGCAATGGACTGGAATAGGGAAAAGAAGCGCTGCGAGCTTCCAGGGAAGCGCTTCAGAAGGTTTCTTAGTTCTTGGAGGGCTCTTTTTCACAGTGGATATTTACAAATCCTCTGTCCGTTTTTTTAACTAAACAACTCCTACACAGCTATCTTTCTGATTCAAAAGAAAAAAAAACATAAAAAATGGCTTTTTTAAGGCAGACTGGTTATTTCCTATAGTTTCAGTAAGGAATGTACTACTTCCCAATAATTGGTAAATGGACACAAACAAATGAGCCATGGTCACAGTTCTCTGAATAATTTAAGAAAAACTGAATTTTAAAAATCCCTGATATGGCACATTTGATTGCGTGCATTTACAAATTCTCTGAATTCATTTAACTGAATTATTTTCTTAGGACTTTTCCTGCATTGTAGCTTAATTAAGAGTAATTAAGAGTAAGAGCCTAATTTGGAAAATGATTTTGTTATCTTGAATTTTAGACATGGGTATGGAATATAATCCTTAAAAACAGGAGTAATGAAAAATAAAATTGAAAAAATGTACAAGAAAAGATATTTTCATGACTTTTGAGTTCCTTATCTACGCCACTGATCAGTTCGTTAACTTTTCGTTCGTTAAATCTGCGTTCGGCGGTTTATAAACCCAGCTGAATTAATTCGTTGCTCCAACTCAAAAAAGAGGCATTTAGCGTCCAGATTAGAATCACCACTAGTTACCAATCGCCTTCCTAGGGCCATGTGAACTAGCTGATCAGATTTTTTATTACGTTCTGCTCGCGCAATAATAATGTTTTTCGAAAACAATTTTTATTTTTTTGAGTATTAAACTTTATTATTTTAATGCCGATTCCTATGAGTTTTTATTTCTTGCCCTCACCCTCACCCTGAACATTTTGTGATGATTAAAAGATTTTATCAACATTGAATAAATGTCGCGTGCAAGTTCTCAGTAATAATAACATCACAAGCCATCTGACTTCTCTCCATCTTATCCGCTTTGTCTGCGATTCCAGAACATCAATTCGGGCACTTAGCTCATTAAATCTATTTTGAATAATTTCCATGGGTTTACGTTCCAAGTTTCCCAGTGAACTTTTTAAATTCCCAATAACATTGGGGACCTGTTAATGGAATTTATTCGACAGAGAAGAAAGTTGTCATTCAAACTGTGATGTCATGTGAAGTTAGAACCAGATGTACAGGTACAGCCAGATGAATGTGTAGCCCTTATAGTACGTTGTGTTATAGCTGCTAATGTAGGTACCCATATTAATATATTCGTGTGCAGTACTTCACTTTACTTGATCAAAATGCTAGATGAAAAGTGATTTTAAGTCAAGACAGATGTCTCAATTTTTTAAACCAACAATAGACAACGTTAAGTAAGTAGCATTTCCAGACAGACTTTAATCAATTGATAATAAGGAAATGAGAAATAAAACTCCGAGTCAGTCTAACTCAGAATCATAGTTAAAACTGATTACTCGCACGAGGACACACAACTGGTTCATAGTATAGTTATAATTGAATAAAAATTATTCTGGTGGCGTATTTCTTTATTATTTTATATATGTATATTGCCGCTAACTAGTCGTTAGATGCTCATATTGGGAGGTAGGTTATCTGCGTTAGATAAAGCTTCTTAAATGCCTCCCAAAATTTACATACTTAAAGGGGAATACCCATTTGAGGGCCGACATGAACAGACATAACGGATGTCTTAAACGATGCATTATGATATTTTTAACATGTTTTATTAACAATGTTTACTTTAATTAGGCGGCTGATGGCTTGCGAGAAGGGGGGGGGGGTCAATGTTTGATCTAGTGCATTTTGGAAAATCTAATACAGAATCTAATTCCTTATGTCATGAGAAGAAGTTGGAGTACGCTCACTCCTATACTCGGAGGCTTAAATAGCCCTTCCCGTAATAACTTGTTTACTATTTCCCCCTTTTTTATTTGAACAACCTACTAGATTTTTCGTACCTTAGATCGGCTCTAATTCAGTAGGGTTACGTACGGTTCGCCTCAGTTAATTACCAGCTACAATTCGTTGAAGAAAATTTATCTCTGCATACTTGCTCCGGGGGCGGGTAGTAACTAGGAGTCGGGGGGGGGGGGGTTCCCAAATGGCATGTTACATACCAAATTAAAGGTCTCAGTAAATACTATCATGTGGTTTACTTTTATACCGATTCAGAAAACTACCTCCGAACATTTTTGCCGTAGGAAAATCCATTTTCATGCACTAGGGTCACATACACCCCAGTTACTACATATCGCACAGAGTTTTACAGTTTTTTCTTCCATGGCCATTATTCTCATATGCAGTCATTTTCCACGACCCACACATTCCACACAATCACGAGAAGTAGAAAAGTGCACTTTGTCACCTAAGAAAGTCGCTCAAGCGACATTCGATCACCAAAGCTTTCCGCCGCTTAATTGAAATAAACATTGTTATTGAAATATTTTCAGAGAATCATAATGCATCGTTTAATACATTTCTCATGTACCTATGTTTATGTCGGGCCTAGAGTTGTATTTGTATGAAAAGTGGGAATTCTCCTTTAGCCGCAATGAACGCAGCTATGTATGCTCAGTCAACATCCATTTTAGAATTTTTCTTTCTATGTTAATCTTGACAATTTTCTATAATTGAGTCTACATACAATTTTAAGTAGTCTTCAAGCCACAAAGTGTCACGTACCCTCATTATAGTAAGTATCAAAAAATTTTTTTTTAACCAATCTCTCAACCAAATCGTTCAAATAAAATTTTTCGCACAGACTAACCACAATTTTTATCCTTTATGCGTAACCAGTAAACCTATTTCAAAATTTCTTTTGAAGATTTATTAAATGAAAAACTTTCGCCTTGAAATATCCCATAATTAACGACGAAAGGAATATAATTAATTTGGAAATTTTCACATTACTCTCCCGTTGTGACTATTTTCAGAGTTCGTACACTGAAAGCCATGCAATCATTACATTTTTCGTATTCCATTAAAACTCCAAGAGCGAAAAATGTTTTCATGAAAAATTAGTTCATTCCAAACGAACCGAAAACTGGGCAAACGGAAAGGCATCATAAAGCTACCAGCAAAACACGAAATTGTGTAATTGTAGGTATGACCAAACACTGACTTTGATCATCCTTCACAGTAATGATATCCTTTTAACAATTTTCGTGTGCCATAACATATCCTTTTTAGGCGAAAATACACATACACACAGCCATGATTAAAATTACATTATAGCATGCAAATTGTTCTCCATAATGCGTGAGTACGACTATTTTTGCGAATCCAGAAATGGGATGGTCTCTGTCGGAATGAGGGTGAAAAAAAAACGAAAAAAATTCTTATTCCTTCTCGTGAAAGCAAACAATTGCGATACCAGTTTAAAGAAAACTTTGCTATAATTTATTTGCCTCCCACTTTTAAGATGTCCTCGATAAGATTGGGGCTCGGGGAGGGTCTTGTAATTTTATTCGAATCACATGTTTTCGATTTAATTTTGTTTATATTGCTCACGTGCCGGTTTACGGGAAATAAATAAATTCCCTGGCACGTGCAAGAAATGCGAAATTTTCGCCTCATTTTCTGAGCGATATATTCGCAGTGCAGGTAGAGGGATCAAACTCAATTAATATCGTTAAACATATTCCATTTAAAGCTAATACGATTCTTGATATACATAACCTATAAAGTATTCTAAGATGTGATGGCCATTGTTTATAGATATCAGTCTATACTTAAACTACTTATAATTCTAGGCTTAACTGCCCATTTACATATGTATGTGGTATATTTGCATGAAATACATATACAACTCCAACTACATATATATCGCACAGCAAAATCCTTGGGATGACATGAAGACTCAAAGAATTCCAGTTTTGTGCCAATATTTCTTATCTAGAAGTATCCTATACCTTATGAAGTTCCACCCTCAACCTCAAGTCCAGTCCGTTATAGCCATGATGGAATTTCGACATTGTAAGATGATTTGCATTGCAAAAATAGCGAACACTCGCAGAATCCTGATTATGCAGAAAGCATCAGTCCTAGAACTACGACAAGAAGGACGACAATACGACGACAATTTGCCCTTACAGATGGAGCCTTCAGATCTTTGTATACAGAAGACGACGACTACGACTCAGTTCTGGACGGAAGTTGTCTTCTACTACTACTGCTATTGTTGTTGTTGTTTTTGTTGTTTTTTTTTCTCTATGTTCTCCTGATTGTCAGAAACAGATGTGGGTTACGCTGGCGGAAGAATTTATTTTTGGCGAATGTTCATCAACGTTCTTTTCAGGATATATTCGTTTTTGTTTTTCTTTGTTGTTGCTGTTGTTGTTGTTTTTATTCCACTGTAAATTGCTATACTCCCAACTATGCCAGCCTCTATTCTGTATATATACACTACTCATATATATTTGTTTGTAAGTATGTAGTAGTATATAAAAGTGGATGTTGACAGTGAAGTTTGCTGGCTGGCTGTGACCTACTGGGCTGAAATTCCATTTGTCTTCGTCGAGCAATTGATTAATCGGACGATAGGACAAATTTGTCGGAGGCTTTTATTTGTTACAAACGTTCGACCCTTGTCACTTCCCAATTATTTCCACTGCTCTTCCCTATCCTATTGGCAACGTATGGTATAGTATTGTACAAATTGACAGAAAATAGTCCCGATCACTCGGCCTTGGTACATGGGAGGCTGCTCTTCAGTCACTTTCTTAAACCGTAAATCTGGTAATAAAAGAAAAATTGAAGTGAAAATAAAATTTTTCAAATTATTTTTTTTTTCGTTTTTGTGCGCTCATAATTTGAATCGTGGAGATTTTTTTTTTTATTATTGAAAAATCCTTTTCAATTTCCTTTTAATGACTTTGATCGATTGAATATCCGCACGACAAAATTAAGTTAAGATTTGCGTGAATAAATAAATGGAAGAGGTATTCAAATTTTGTGTCAAAGGAATGTCGTGTCTAGGAAAGATTTATTATTCATATCAACTCTATTCCCCACTTTAAATTTTGTAATTGGTAATTTCATTTTTTTTTGTATTCATTTTGTATTCATTAAAACATTTCGCTTGCAGCTTCTTGTGATTTTTTTTTTTTACTTTTTTTTATGTTGACCATAATTAAACCTCTCGTGTCTTTCTATTCGTAAGACTTATAATGACTTTGTGAAATTTTTAATGAAGATTTTTTATGACTCATTACAAGTAGGTAGGTATAGATATTTATGCACATAAAATGAATTTTTGGTTGAAAATATAGGGAGATTTAAGCAATTAAGTATTTTCAGGTTTATTGTGGGTGTTGAGAATATCTAATGAGTTTTGTTAATTACTTTAGTTAATTACATAATTAAAATAATTAATTTTTGATATTCTACAAAAGATTTTGGCTATTCCAAGCTGACATATGTCATACAAGGTAAATTATAGACTAGATAACATGTAGATATGCTTACATGGCATACTACAAGAGAATAGATAATCCGGAGTTCCTTGGTTAAATGTTAAGCATTTCAGAGGGAGCACCAATCTTTGATGACATGAAATCGACAATATCGTTTTCAGATGTTTTCAAATGAAAACGTGCCAAATGAAACCATTTCAGATAATTTATAGCAGCAATTTTTGAGCAAGACATACTCCTGATGATTTTAAAATATTATTGTTTCTTGTAACGAACGAGTTATCTTTCTTATAACGAGAAATTATCATTTCCATTAATCAGTCCAGCATTATTACAATCAGGGCCTACAGCAATACCAGGCCGAGATTTGTATTGCATTATATACCAAACTACCCATCCCATACAGCACAAATTTGGTCAGGAATATCCCATTCTTGTCCCACAGATCCCATAGCTTTCCCGGGATAAACAGGAAGTATTCAGTATGCACTTAGGACCTTACTTCTAAGAGTTTTTAAAAATTTCGCATAAGTAATTCCCTAGGATATCCCACAACTACGCTCTATGGGAACATTCTCAGTATTTTGCAGACAAATATATACGGGACAATTTGGGACAAACATGGGAAAGTCGTTTTTCCCCTTCCAGAATTCATTTCGGTTTGTTCTACGATTCTGATGGTTCGCATGGCTCTCTGGTGAAAGCACTAATTTGTTGCTTGGTGTGTCGTTTTTGGTGTACAAAAATATGATAAAAAATTATGTATTGAAATGAAGCCATTAGGAAACTGAGTTGTTGAATCTAGCTACATGCGTGAAGCTATACTAGAAATCTATTCGTTTCTGAAAATTTCTTCATGTTTTGGTAAAGCTTATTAGTTGTACATTTCAGAACTTGATTTTTTAGTAATTTTTGTCATAGAAATTCACTTTTCCTGTGCTAACATTATTGGATTTATGTTTTGTGCAAGTGCATCTACCTCTGGCATATACTTTCCACCCAGTATTTATTTGTACTTTTGTACAAATTTGTACACATAAAAAAAATTTACAATCCCAGAAAATACTAAACAATATCCTCAGATATTCCCCCGTACATCTTGCTACCTAATTACGATTTCCGTAAGACGTCCTAGGTACTCTTATAGCGGGAATTTTACATTATTGAATGTGTGAACTGTTCCTAAGTACAATCACAGGAAATCCTGTGGGAAGGCCATGGGATCTAGCAGGGGCATCCTAACCCCGGACATTCGTCATTCCCAGGGATGTCCTAAGTTATTAACTGGGACCGGACGGGATTTCCCACGGACAATTTATATATCTTAACGGGATTTCCCAGTAACATATCACGGACATATTTGTGCTGTGTGGGATATACTCGTATGTAGATGAATACTTAGTGTAAGAGTGAAATGTTTTATTATAGTTAAGCATTAGTTAGCAGTTAGATAACCACAAATGTATTGGGATTGCTTACTTTAATGAATAACCAATTGGAGTTCACATACACTCACGTTTTCCCTTGTTTTACTCTAGACATGACCAGCATTCAGTCCAACACATAACGAACTCAACAACTTTATCTACCGAGATCAATTTATAGCATTTCGTACAACAATGGCGATGAAATGAAGAACTAGAAGACAATACAAACAAATGCATCCGTTCACTTTTAAATAGCTTTACTACTTTTGACATCTGTCTTCTAAATCTTACTATAAGTTGTTCGCTGGGCATTTTAGATACAACTATCGTTTTTTTTTCTTTCACTTATTGTACCCTAGATGAAATCTATAGGGTATACTGGGTTTGTCATTCACTTTATAACCCACAGAAATAATGATGGTAGACAAAACCCCTCACAAGTCATGAAACAGACTCCCTCCCTACTACATGCGAGGCCCAACGGAGTCCTTATACTCTAAAATATTTGCAGTGTTCTTATGTAAAACTGCCAAAAGTTTGGTTTGAATAGCTCCTCCTCCCTAAACTACTATTCATACAGAAAAATGGTGCTGCGATAATTTGTAGCTTGCTTCCTTATCTTCCGAACCATAATAAAATTTGCATACCTTTCCTAACAAAATTATTTAAAAAAATTTATCTTACTAAATGACTACGATTCCTCAAATAAAAATTCTCAGCTCAATAATCATTATAATGTTGCTGCGCCGTCATGCCATGCAGTGGGCTGATGATATCGAATGTAGCTGCCTACAGATTCGGACTCCGGTTGCACGTACACACATGGAATACTTTGTAATCAAAACAATTTTATTATTTTGTTAAGTAAGGATATAGGAAGTGTAGCCTTTGGGAAGGTAAGGAACCAAGCTTTGAATTACTAGAAGACTATTTTCCTTTACAGATAGTAGTTTGGGCTCTATAGCATATATGAAGTCAATGTTTGGCACTTTTCCATAAGTATCAATACAGAACAATTTAGAAAACGGACTCACAACGCATACATATAGTTTTCTGTTTCATGGCTTGGGAAGTATTGTCGAGGGTTTTGTGGTAGAGCAAAATAGTAAAAATTATTTTGGTTATTGCATGTCCCGTCTGTCCGTTCGTTTATCTGTCTGTCCGGCCCCTCACGATAAGTCGAGAAGGCCTTTACTTAGAGAGTTGCAATTTAACATACGCACTATTTTTAAAAAAGAAAGTAAATTTATGTTAGAAAATAGGGCGAATCTGGTAACTCCTTCGTAGTAGCGTTGCCAACCACAAATTTCATTTTTGACTATATATTACAAACTGCCTGAGCAGTAGTAAATGAAACTTCAAAAATGGACTAGATCGGGTAACCCCATCTTGGTGTTGGTATGAAAAAATTTTGGGTTTTTACATATACCATGACGATCAATCCTAGACTTTTTATTGTACTGAGAACCTCTTCAGAAAATAAAATCCTATGAAATTCGTCATAATAACTTTTGCTGTTCCAGCAACCATACTAGAAATATATAATCGAAAACCAACTTCCATAGATGGATCACCATACGAAATTAATAAGGGCATTCATATCGAATATCATAGGAATTGGTTCTTAGATAAACTCAAACTTTTTTATTTATTTTAATTTTTAACTAAACACTTCAATCCGTAGTGTGCTATGTATGAGCACTACGAATATACATATGTACACATACTCCAACCCCCATTGGAATAGTAATATATTTTATCTCATTTTATCGCACATTAAAAGTAAACTATTTATTTTTTCCGGTCCACATATAGGCGAATTTATTTAAATTTAATTTTTTTCTTCAATTTCAATTTCAAATTGAAAAATACTTTCGGGACGAGTCATTCACTATGTCACCCCAATTCAATTAAATTAAAACCCAAAAAAGAAAAAAAAAAGAAAATTTAGGGGGGGGGGAGGGACAAACCCAAGTTAACTTGATTACCACCTATCCAAATTAATTTTACTATCGTAGGACACTTAATTTTATCCTACATTTCTACATCAGGGTCGGTACATTTTGTTACTACTAAATTATGTCCCTTCTAATGAATGCCCTTTGAGTGGGGTTGCAGAAGGTCTATCAACGTAGAATTAATAGGCTGTGGACATTTAGGCAGCAAAAGTATGTATAGGTCCAAGATCGTGCGAGATGTCAGCTCTGTCTGCGGGATGTGTACGCCCCATATACCTCGACCGATTTGATTAATTGATTACTTTATTTGCACAGGACCGAACGGATGTCGTTTTATCCAATGAAGAGGAAACCAGAAACATTTGCCTTTTCCAGATTGCTATCTATTTGGATACTTTGTGTCCGTACTTCAAAGTTTAAGGGTTTTTGATTGATGTCTTTCGCTCTTTTTTATAAATCGTTGCAATTGGTTAGTCTTTTGGAATTGGAATTTTGATGTTTCAATTTCTGATTTTTTTTTTTGTACTCACGAACACAATCCACGTAGTATTTCTATTCATTAATTGAAGAGCATTAAGGTAAAAACATGAGTATAAGAATTTAAGGGAATTTCTATTTATAACGGTATACTTGAGGACAGGCTTTATGTTTTTATGGTCTGCGACAAAAACTGCCATACTTATGATAGTCAAAGCTTTAGTTTTAACTGATTTTTGCAATGAGTATACCGGAGAAAGTTAGGTGTTTTTAGAATATCGAACGATTAAGATTTGAGTCCAAAGCTTCCAAAACTGCTTTGCTTGATATTCAGAGCTCAGCAGACAGAGAAATTTTGCAAGCAAAAAGATGGAATAGATCTCTGTATGATCAAAGCTTAGTTTGTCAGTTTTCCCCTTAATAATCGATGGCAAGGGTTACAATATAGTTTCATGACTCCAAACAATTGAATCGTAACAGTTATGTTCTTTATGCTCAGATTTGTAACCCTTCTGTCGCATTCACAATGCAGAGTGGAGCAGAGTGGAGCGGAGTGAGCTTTGAGTCTAGAGCGAAGTGAAATTCGAACTTTGAAATCAAACGTAACAAATCGCCATAGCAACGCCAAATAAACATGCTTGTCGTTAACAAAATAATTAATTCGAAAAAGGAGACACATGTTGCACCGAAACTAAGTAAAAATTAACTAAATTTTTTGCTTTTTAAATCATGAAGTTTGCAAACGTACCTCTCGGTTTTTATTAGCGTTCATAAAAAATATTAAATCAGAAAATAACATTAAAACATGTTAGTTATGATAAAAAGAAGTATGGAGCTTTTTCCACGCCATCTACATGCTAGTAGCTCAAAATTCCAGTTTGTAAGCTTTCGGAAATGGCAGCGTGAAATTAGAATAGAATCTATTTTCATGCAGCTCTGCGCTACGTTGAGCCAATCGTATGTAACTCGTCTGCTGCAAAACTTTACTACCCAGAGTCGAATTAGCTACAGCAGTATCCAGCTCCTGTAGAAAATATCAAATTAGGATTTTTAAATTTAGAATTAAGACAAAAATCATGTTTTTACTTGCTATAAATGTTAATTAAGACGGAAACCTCCAATGTCCTTGGTTTACTTATAGACAGAGCTGGGCACAAGGCCATTAATCGTTAATTAATCAAGTTAACTTTTCGAGTAACGGATTAACTTTTCAGAATATTAACGGGCTCTTTAACTTTTCATAAGTTAACCGTTAATAAGGTACTTACTATTTATGACGAAAATTTTGTCATGTCGCGGAAATCATGCTAAGACTAGTTTGGGTCGTATATGTGTGTGGCTTCGCGTAGATTCTCTGCATAGAAGCCATCACGCTTCAAGGAGAAGCTCATGCAAATCTGGACCAATCCTACCAACCAAATTGCAGCAACTGTATTCAAATTAAAGAATATCAAGGCTAGGGGTGATACCTAAAAGATTTTGACATCTTTTGGACGATGAACAATGCCAACTTGCTGCGGATTTCCCCAGTGATCTCCAGTATTTTGATTCTCCCGAAATTTTAATTTGATTCTGAAATATTTATTATAACAAATGAAGATTTTATACTGTTATTTTTTTATTTTTCGTCCATGTCCTACATAAACTACCCTAACCAAAACATTTTTCTTTAGAGCAATGGGATTATACACTAGGCACAAACCCTCTAGAATGATCATTGATCCAATTACGTTAATTGGTCGAATGATCATTGCTGGATAAGGCAAGCACACGATATCTTGACGGAAATTCGATTTGACAGATGACAGTTCTCAATTTTGTAAAATTAAAAACAACTGTGAATTGTGAAGCAATTTGTGAATAATTGAATCGGGCGTTGTATTTGATATATAATGTAAGAATTGTTTTGAATAATTAGCTTTGGAACATATCCAAAATTTACCTTGAAGAATATATCCGCAAATTTCAGAATTGACATCTGACAGTGATGGCTGGAAAATCAACTAATTTTTTCAATAATTTGCAGTTCCTCACCACTGAAAGCGCACTTATCGACAAAAGGAATGACAAGGAATGCATACTTGCAAACGAATGAACTTGTGGAGGCGTTTGGTGCAATAACGAATCGAATGATCATTGCACCAATGATGCAATAACATACGAGCTATGCAATGATCATTGATTTGTTTCGTGTGTCTAGGGTATAATACTTGCTCATTTCACTAATCCAATAACATAAAAATTACAATTACTATTAGGAGTTAACGATTAATGATATTGCGTAACCGTAGATGGAAGCGTTTTCGTTCTCCTCAATGTTGGGCGAATTCCCGGATCTAACGCAATACAGTAAATATAGAACTAACTCAGTCCAATCTTCAATATCATACAATAATTCAAAATTTAACACTTCTTTGCTTAAAACACAATTGTGGCGGGGCCTTTTGGAAAGACTTAAATCGTCTTTTTACATCCCACATTTCCAATGAAGAACGAATTTAAATTTCTTAAGTGACCATACCATTTTTTATGAGTTCTCCTTTACTTCGGCTACCGAAATGAAAGTGTTTTTTCCACAGTAATATCTATTGAATCTACGGCCGGTGATCTTGATGGTTTGTATCCCAGAATAATAAAAGTGCTGCTGCCAATATTTCTTCCTTGTCATACACAAGTATTTAATATTATTATTGTGAAATGATCTTTACCTGCATCACGGAAGTTTTTAAAGTTTTACCCATTCATAAGAAAACTCTCGGTATGGCAGAATATCCCTCAATGTCTCCCATTTAGTGCCATAACTTTTGAAAATTTTTGCATAAGAGAATAATAATCTGTTATCAAGTTTACAATCATGTTTCAGATCTAAGCGTAGCTCCATTACTACATGATTGAAAATAACAGACGTCATTAGAACCTAGCTAGATAAAAATAATCTCACGACGTAAACTCTTTTGGACTTTTCAAAGGCTTTCGATCGAGTCAGCCATACCATATTAATATAAAAACTTCGTCCCTTTTTTTAGTTTTTCATTTTTTTCATACCTGACTGGTCGTTTTCAGAGGGTTGTTTGTAATCAACCTTAATCCGATTTCCTTCCTGTCCACAGGGGAGCTCCACAAAGATCCATTCTTGGTCCACTATTTTTTGCCGAATTCATAAATGATCTTTCATTAGTTCTGCGAAATTGTAAATGTCATCTATATGCCGACGACGTTCAACTTTATATTTCTAGAATCCTCGGACTTATTAAACGATTTGGGGGTGTACTTTTATAATTATATTAATGATAAGTTAGGAACCATACTACTTGTACTTTTCCCAAGCTAATAGAACCACTGACTTATAACAATGGGACTGAGCGTATTGTCATTTTCGTATTGGAAAGGATGCCACAAGTTTTATAGTTTTCTCTTTTGCCCTATAGCAGAGTCGGAGCTACCAAAAAAATTTACGTTTTTATGTTGACTGCAAATTCAATCACTGCAGGGAGAAGAAGGTAAAGATAGTGTTTACCATGCTCCGTCTCCCTTGCCCATAAGCAGGATTCAGGTGAAAATAACCGTTTGAAAATTAAAGTCGGAATGAGTTTAAGTGGAGTCAGTACCAAGATTTGCAAGTTTCATTTTCCAATGCGAATTTCTGGCAAATTATTTGTAGCAGAATAATGATTTACATCTTAAATTAAGGATAAGGAAGAAGTCTATTAAATAACTAATTAATAAAAACGTTGGGCTAACTCCTAATTAATAGTTTCTATAATCAGTCAGAATATGTACGGCTCTTATTTATATTTACACCAAAACAAAACCTATATCAATCTTGTAGTTATGAAACATTGATTGCTATAACATGTAGATTGTGACCTTGTACCATTCAGATTATGGTCTGCTTTATACAGTTAATACCATGATGGGTTAGATATTTATATTCTCCTAACATAATGTATGAGAGCGGAACTCATACCCATTGCAGCCGAGCATAAAATGTATGAATGGCAGAACCTCATTTTGTAGTACATTGAATTATAATATTAATCTATGACGCAATATAATATTCGAATCAGTCTTATTGAATTATAGCAAGAGTCACATTTTCTATGTCGTGTAGATAATAAATATAGTAGGCAACGCATGAAATAAGTGAACCATCGCAATAGCTTTATAACGCACAGCTCAATATTATATCTATAATGCTAATATATTATAACCACAGGTATGATACATAATGTATCTTTAAGGTGGTAGTTCTATAAAATGGAACTAAACTAGTAATTAAAAATGTTGGATTTATAAAACAAAGGGATACCACATCGTCAAGAGTGCAGTCTTCATAATGAATCTAATTCAGAAATTGGTATAGGGACTTTCTAGATCCAAACTATGAACTGGACAATTTTTTGGAAACAAAACTTTTGGATATTTCAGAACCTCAAATTTACTAAATCCAATATTTTCAACTTGCTGTGATTGGTTCCCTTCTGCAGAGCTACATGTATATAATAGATTCATAATATGATAATGTCTCATATTCATAATGTCCACATATTCATCAATTTCTAGTTTATCTTCCTAAAATTAAATAAATATCGAAAGGTTTGAAATCATAAAAACAAACACTTTTTTAAGCATAATTTGTATAATACATTTTTCTTTATGGGTGTATCCACATACAAAAATATATCTTTTATAACAAAAATAATAATATATAATTATATACGTACGTACGAATTCCCAAGTAAAGTCACATTATAAAATTACTTCATAGCATTTTCTATTCTTATATTATCTCTGTAACAAATTATTTATAAGAGTTTCTAGTACACGTAACACATTTCCATTAAAATAATTTTTTAAAATACGAAATATTTCATCCGCAGCCTTTCTACAAATATTTTATTTTCATATATATCATACGCTAATTTAATATCCTGTTTTTGAACAATATTTTTCAGGATATTAATATCTTCGCTACTTTCTTTAAAAGATTTATTCATATCATGAATAGTAGAGATATTGCTTACATTTAAAATGTTATTATTTTTCTCGTTGTTATCTTTAAAACATGTTTTATTAATAATGTGTATATTGTAATGATTCTTAATATGTTTACTGAAAGAATTAATTTGCTCAAAAATTCTACGAGTGTGATCGCATTTATCACATAAATAATGTTTTCCAAATTTATGATAAGTTTTTTATGCCTAATATATTTCTTATATGTACCTACGTTGAAATTTAAAACATTTAAAACAATCCATGTTTGCAAGAGTTCATAAAGCTTAATATTAATTTAAAATTTTTAAAGCTTAATAATTATCATAGGTCTACAATTAGAGAATTTACCTTCGCAAATTGTTTATCATAATCAGTTGTAATTTTGTACACTGCTTTTTGGATAAAAGTCCAAATCGGTTCGCACGAAGTGAGCTTTTAATGTCTAAAATAATTTGAAACAACCATCGATTGCGCTGAGAGGATTGTCAAGCTTGTACAAAATGTCATCTACTGCAACATAACGTAACAGTATGTCATCTGAGAAAAAAAACATAACTAACCGAAATCAGTTCCAATTAAAATAACTGCCGGCTGCAATGTCTCCTTTGATTTGAGCAAGTTGGACCTTATTCGGCTCAGTTTTTCGTTAACACATGCAATCTCCTGCAACAAAATATACTATTTAATTACACTTAAAAATATTTACAAGTATTTTAAAATTACCGCTTCCAGAATTAAAAACGGTTGAATGACTTAGCTTCCGTCACTTTCAAACGTTTTCCAAGGTGGCTTTTATCTCCGACTTTTGTAATTTTTTCGGCAGCGATATCATTGTTCGTTTGTAAGGTTGCAGTAGTGGGACTCTTCTTCCTGTATGTTGACTTGACCAATATTTTGCAGATAATAATAAAACCACTTAAAATTCCGTGTGATGACAATACTTTGGATAAATTCGTTTAAGTTTTCTTCTGCCAGTAAGCATTAATTCTTTCGTTTAATTCGGGTCATCTAAAGAAAAGAGCATTTGTATTCCCTTTATGCTTTCGATTTAACTTAGGCAATAAACACTACTTCACAGCAAACTTTTAACCACACTCCCGGACTTAACACGTCCGCTTAAACCAAAAAATCTTATCTGCAGTGCGTAGTGTAATGCGCACAAGCCTCTCAAAATAAAGAATATGCGTGCAATATTTTTACGGCTAACCATGTCAATCTCATGATATGCACTGCAAGATTCATAAACTTGTGTCAATGTATATAATTGTCATTGTTATAATTTTTGATGGTGAGGTGCAAAAAAGTATATGAGGGAAAGTAAAACACTTTATTATTTACTGCTAAAATTAAGTTACACCGAATGCTATTGTTTGAACGGTGGTCATTATTTTTAAAGCAAATCCGGAAAATATAATAGCACGCAGTTATAGATATTATTGCACTCTGATATATAATCTTTAGGTCTGATGGATATCGTTGAATTACAGCCAATGCTAAATCGGAGTGCTTTTGATATCATGATTGTAATACTCAAGGAAATGTGGATAGCATTTACAATAACAATGTATGACTCCTTATAATATAATAATTTAATATTGTTTGCAATACTAAATGGTACTCCGTATCAATTATTTATATTAATTATTGTTATTTATATATCAACGGAGGTCTTAAAGACTTTCAATACACATTTACCATCAGAAGCTTTAATTTATAACTCCAGTGTTTACAAATAACAGATAGGTTCTCATATATTATCGCATCCAGTATAATAAAAGCTACTTTATATAGATGGCATTATACATCATGCATTTTTTCCATGCATTGAAATGGTTTTTATCTAGTACGTATGTTGCGAAAGTTGAATGTTGACTTTTATTGTATTTGATACAGGAACTATGTTCTTTGAATCATTTTTCAATACTTCGTTTCATTTGTCCATAATAAATTTTTTCACAGTCACGCACTTAGTTCCGTAAAAACCCGATTTTTTAAAATAATCTATTTTATCTTTCGTAGGACCCAATAGATTTTTCAATTTTCCGTTGTTGGTGAAAACCAATTGCATATTGTGTTTACGGAAATTTTGAGTAAGTTTGCTTGTTATTTCTGGTGCAAAACACATAGGCACTCGTTTCATCTAAAACTTTTGAACCGATTTTCTTTGCTAAAACAAAGCTGATTGGTTGGACCTTTCGAACTTTCTTGAGTGTTTTAAAATCAATTTGTCAACTATTTTCACGCTGTAACCAATTATGTACGCGACTTGCTATATGTATTCATTTTCAGTTCTGTAGTTGGCAATTGATAAAGGCAGTTTACACAAAGAGTCTTACCGTTTGATTAAAAAAAAGGAAGAAAAAAAAAGTTAAAAACAAAAGGAAACTGTTGTCTTAAATATTAGCGTTATTATCCTGCTATTGCTACCCAGCTGCAATTTCCTGATCAGGTTGATAAAATTGGTAAGTGAGGTTAGCTTAAATGTGACACGAATGGTGAGCTGAATTTCATTTTGAATTTATAGAGTGGACTCCAGGGTACCAGAGCCCTTTGGAAAGCCTTTTTGTGGGTTCTTGAGGGTCAGCTTAGTGAGAAGGGGTTAGGATATTTGGCAGGAATAAGAATCACCCAAGCCGAATGGCTTTGGGAAGCGGATAATTACCAGGGACTATAACAGGTACCGTACTTTTGATTTACGGTAAGCTATCCTCACGGAAAACGTCAGGAAACAGAACCAATCTGGTGCTAAAATTTCAATTTATTAGGATTAAGATAAAACATGCTAGCGATAGACAGACAAGGCAAACGTGAAGTCTATAGAAGAAAGAAAAGATTTTGAATGATTACTTGAACTAAAGAAAAGAAACTGGAACGTTATTCGAACTGAAGACGATATTTTTGAACGTTATTCGAACTATAGATAAGATCCGCATGACTCCACAGGAGGAGTCTTTTCTAGTGCCGCGCAAAAGCATAATAAAAGAATTTTTTTTTTGTAGTAATGAAATGCAGGAATTGCATACAAGATGTCAGAAGTCAGGAAGTCCGATTTTTCAAGGAACCCATCATACAATTAGATTAGAGTGTCATCTAAAAATTACGGGAATGATACTATACTGGAAGAATTGTTATTAGATCTTAAGATTGTAAGGGAGGAGATAAATGTGAATATCGTCAAGAATATATGGAGAGGTGAAAAGAAGCAAGGTAGTGTCTAGGTATCCAGGACGGCATAATTAACAAATGAAAGGCCGCTTATTTATGCTGAATTGGGCAATGTGAATCATTTGTTATGAATTTCATTGTCGTGGTAGGTTTGTGATATACCGACCCATCAATTCGTCCATTTGTATTGCTTTTATTCGACTCAAGATCTAGGAAACATATTTTTCCATTCTTTTCTATCTCATGAGAGAAAGTTATCGATTCGGATTGGCCGTTCAACGTGCTTAAAATATTGTTCACTCGGTCCTTTTTTTCAGAATCGACAATACATCATTCACGTATCGGTGCCAACACCGCGGAAGTAAATTGAGGTTTTTTAGACACATATCAAACGCTGACATAAATAATTCTGAAATTAACGGCGCTAGCGGATTTCCCATGTTTGTTTATAAAAATTGTTTCTAAACTGAAAATAGTTTTGTGACTAGCACAATTTCGCGTCTTCAAAATACAAAATTTTTATAATTCACTCAAAGCAACATCGACTGGAATACTTGGAGGAAACAATGAAACCGCGTCAAATGATAAATCAAATGAATTTTTTTACTGATAGACTTTTTATTGATGGTAAGTGTTTTAATTCTTTTACCAACCGTTTGTAGTTTGGTGATGAAATGCTGCTAACAATTGGGCGGTTACCTGTTTTATGGATCTTAGGTAAACAATAAATTAGCGGTACTTGTGGATTTGATACAGACAAAACACATTTGAACCGAGAACCGAACGTCGTGCTTATTGTTTTTATCATCTCATTACAATCTATCACTATTTTTGGTAATGGATTTCTGTTTATATTTTTCTATTTGCACTTTTCGATGACAGTTAACATGCGATTTTCATAACCAACGTTTTTATTAATTGATGGCTTTCACGTTCTTCCATTTTTTTTAAATATTACTAGTAAATAATGTCAAAAAAAAAAATTGCGTTGGAACGGATATATTAGCTCGGAAACTTGAAAAAAAATGGTAAAAATTGAAGTTTTTCTAATTAAATTTCTGTTAGTAGATTGTGACTATTTTGGAAAAATAAAGCCTACATCTAGTTAATATCGTCGAGTTTTTTCCATTTTTAGTTTCAGTTTTTTTAATTATTTGGCTCTAATAGTAGTTGGTTTTTCTCCCGATATTTCACCGAGGAGAAATTGTAATATTCCATTGAAAGTTGTTGAAATACAAAGAAAAATTGTGTATTTAACAATTATGCCCAAAAAAGTGTAAGAGAGTTAATTCTCGTTAAAAATTGTCAAATTATTTGAACTGCAACTATTCATTTCTCGTTTAAATTGTATAATTTTGTCGCATTTTGGGTTTCTGCCCTTTACGCTAGATGTCTCAAATTTGGTCTGTGGTCTAGGTCTAGGCTAATTTTATATGAATTTTCTGACTTTCAGGACACAAACCCACGTATAGTAAATTTTATTTCCTACAGGCTCGCTGGTATCTAAATTGAAACTTTTGCTGAGTGCCTACCTACCGATTCCACTTAATTTCTTATAAGAGTGTTTATAAAAGGATTACAATTTCATTTGACCACAAGAAAATATATTTTTTTTAATTTAATTCGATTTTCTTGAGTAAAATTTCATCTGATTGGCTGAGTTTTACATGTTTTCTATGTATCTAGTAAACGTTTTAAGGTGTGCTCAAACCCTGATATACAGAAGCACAATATTTTTGTGCCACATGAAATAGCAAATCGCTCAGTTCATTGTTATAAGTCAGTGAATAAAACATATTTGTTAATTATCCTAGATTTTTTTGTTCACTTCCGAGCGAGTACAAATTTTTCGTCAAGTCCATTAAACTCTGAAATTCTCTACCTTGAGCTCAGAAGGATTAGCACCAATCGAAACTTTCGTATTAATTTGTTAAAGTATTTTTTATAGTAATTGATGGATGAGGTTTATTTTGTAGTGCAATTTTACTATTTCTTCCCTCTTTTGGGTAATTTTATATTAGAATTGAATATACAGGGTGTTTTCCCGTAAGAGGTCAATATAGCAGGCGGTGATAGTACTCACCAAGACGAACCAAAAATTGTTGCCTGCGGGGAGGAGGGGGGCAATATAAACCGTTTAGCAGTAAAAGGGTGATTAAGGAAAAAAGCTAGTTTTACACAAAACACCCTGTATCTTAAAAACTACTGGGCGTACGATCACAGTTAAGAGCTCATTGTATATAGAATTTCATTGTCTTTCCATATCCTCTCCCCTCAAGAATTATGGTTGTCTAAACTAAATATTTCGGATTTCATTCTTTTTTTAACCTCTATTATTTTTGCAAAAAGGTCGTTAACATAACATTTTTTTATAAAAACTGTAAACTGTAGATTCTCCTCTTCAACTTGGACCTATTACACCCTATGGGTTAACTGTAGCCGTTAAACAGTTATTAACTCTTAACCTATTCAGGTCACACTGAAATTAGACGATAATTTTTAAAACGACGTGCTAAGGGAACAAATTATTATTGTTGAGAATAGGTTTGAAAATATGTTTGAGAACAGGTTAAGAGCTAATTAGACGTAAATGGCTACAGATAGCACATAGGGTGTAATATGTCAAATTAAAGAAGAGGGTCTACAGTTTACAGTTTCTACAAAAAAAAGTTATGTTAACGACCACCTTTTTGCAAAAAATATATAGGTTAAATTAAAAAAAAAAGGTAAGAGAATCCGAAATTTTTACTTTATACAAGCATAATTCTTGAGGGGCTGGTTTAACTGTCATTGGAAAGGCCATGAAGTTATGCATACAATGAGTTCTTAACTGTGACCCTGTAGTTCTTAAGATACAGGGTGTTTTTGTGAAAAAAACTAGCTTTTTTCTTAATCACCCTGTAACTCCTAAACGGTTGATAATGCCAACATCCCTGCTATGCAATTTTTGGTTCTACTTTGTGAGTACTATCACCTTCTGCTCTATTGACCTCCTATGATGAATCACCCTGAATTTGTCTCATTCTAGCGTTCAATTTTTTAAATTAGAGTTTTCGTTTTTTTTTAATGTTTCTGTTGTCCTTACTCTGCTAACCTACTTACACCTTAATATAAGATTTATCTTACAAGGATAGAGTTTCTAAAAAACACAATTTGAATTTAAAAAACTTTTAAATTCAAATTTGAAATTTTAATGTGAGCTCAAAACAGCTAAAATAGATTAAATTTGGAGCAATATTTGCAAGAAACAATGACCGAATCAAATGAAATTACGATTAGGGGCGTCTCCTAAGGAACGGTCCTATAAAAGGCTCTGAAGCAAACATATTGCTCCTTTTTCTTTTCTTTTTTTCTTTGACAACTGTCTGAGTTTAGAGAGTATAGAAATGGAAGATCTTTTTTTTTTTAAATAAAATGGTGAAGTTATTTGTAATATTATTATTGTATTTTTTTAATCAAAAGACGTGCTATTCTCTGATTTGTTGTGCACTCATTTCCTTAAAGGAAAAGTAAGACACCCTTGACGAAAATTTAGGATTGAGGACGAAAGAAAGGCAAAGAAATAAATAAAGTGGAAAAGCGGAAAATATTTAAATGGTTGTTATTTATTTGTTTTTATTAGAAATTTTTAATGTAATTAAAATTAATTTTTGACATTTGTTTTTAGAAAGCATTCTTGTGGTTCATGAGTCTCAAAGATTTCCTCACGCTAAATTTGGATGTCCTTTCATTCGACACTGAAAAGCATAAACGTCGTAACCGACTAAAATGAAACTTTGCACTAGAGCGCAAAAACTTTTTCGATATCAGAAGAAAAATCATAACTTCTAAACTATTTGTAATAGAAGTTATGGGGTTTGATGTAGGCAATAGCCTTGCTGTACCACTTGATCCAGTTTTGTTATTTCTTGATAGTCCAGCACAGATTCGACTCTGTAGTTTCAGGAAAGCACGTATCAAAACTACGCCTAGTAACTCTTACATTTTTCCAAATCATCTAGTGCTAGATCTGTTTTCGGACAAAACTACCACGAACGACCTAAGGACCTGCCAGGCATACATTTTTTTTATATTTACCGCCACAAACTGCTATTTTTGGACAGATTTTTTAAAAAAATTATATCGACCATCTGCAATAAGTAAAATGACGCTAAAGTTAGTATAAGTATTAGTTTTGCCAGTTACAGCAATCCGTGTTTTATTTTACGGACTTCAAGAATGCTGTATCTGAATAGCTGCAATAAATGGAACGAAATCAATGTTGAAAATAGCAACTGAAACGCTGTATCAGATATACCTTTTTTATTTGTATTATATATGTGAGCTGTATCCAAGTTCTATGTTTAAAGCAAGATCTTATTTTTGATGTACAATAGCACAGAACAAGACAGGTAACTTAAATAAAAGGCTGTACTTACTATTAAGTTTATATTTAATACCCTTTTAACGTAGTAACACCGTATAAGTTAAAAATAATAGAGTAACTGCATCTCTCATGCAACACTAAGCAATAACAAAGTACATTAGAAGCTATTTATTATAGTCCATGTAGTCACTTCGAACAATGTCGAGAGTTAATAACAAAAGTCATCATTTTACGTTCCGCAAGAATGATGTAAGCCTCTCCAGTCGTCAAACTTCGGATGCTGTATGTATTTCATTTACAAATTTGCAAACCTTCCTTTGATTTAAGCAACATGTGTTTGAAAAGTGGTGGATTTTGACCCTATTACTGCAAATCAAGTCGAAGTTACTGGAAAATGAAACAGACGTTTTCAATGACGTAAATTATGTTATTTTCATCGTAGAAATATGAAACCCAGACCATTTGACATAGTTTTTTTCTGATTCAAACGGTGTATAAACGTATTTTCGACATTTTGGTCGATTACGGCGTTTATGCTTTCCAGCGTCGATATGTAGCTTGTCATAATCCTATTTTCTTGGCACTTTACTGCATACATAGTACCTCATTCCATACAGCATAGACGTATTTATGGAATGGTAATGGGAAATCCTATTAAAATATATAAATTGTATATGGGTAGTCCCATCTGTTCCGCATTAACAACTTAGGACATCCCTGGAAGTTCCAAATGTCCGCAGTTGTAATATCCCTTTAAGGTCCCTCCACAGAATTTCCTGAGGTTATACTTTCGCACAGTTAACACATTCAATAATCTTCAATTCTCGCTAC
>OZ005740.1:301469548-301605881 GCA_963930735.1 Dioctria linearis | reverse complement strand
ATGCCAGGCATATCGACAAGCTGATCAGTAAGATTAGGCTTTAACTACATACGCAACTACATCATGAAAGATTTCACGTACCTCATCAATGTTAGTAAGTAAGCTTCTTGCATTTATATGACAAACCTTCAATCCTGCGGTTTGTGAGTTAAAGATGTTGGTCAAAATTCTAAATGCGCCAGTTCCCTCCAAACGATTACTATGAGACATAAAATATGATCGAAAAGTATTCTAAGTTAGGCACATAAGCAGAATTTTTTTTTGTGCTTGCAAACAAAATTTGTGAAATATCATAAACTCCCTACAAAGGGAATTGAAATGCGAACAACTTAAGACATATCAATAGCAAAGCATAACTAATTATATAATAGAACAACAATTCAGAGGACTAATTTACTACTATGGTATACGTGCTTAAATTCAAAAATCACCAATAATACTTCAAAACAAAAATATAGCGAAAGTTCTAAGTCCATATTTCTATTAATAGTTACTACTAAATAAGTTAATACACTGTGAAAATTCATCATTAAGAAATACATTCAATACAATAAATTAAGGGTAATACTAATAATTTCAAAGCCTAAACATAAAAACAAATGCGATATGTATATATTAACTAACTACTGTAGATTACTCAGTAATATGTATATAATTTGCACATACTGTACCATTACCACCACAGTAGACTATTACATAGCATCATTAGAAGTAATTTTTTCAGATTGGTCCACACCGCTACGGTGGACATAAACCCAGCATTTGTAAAAACACACAGCAGCTACTTTTCCTTTTTTAATCTTTCCGCAGAATTGCATAATTGCGAGTCGATAGGCTTTCATTTATATAAATTGCAGTTGGCCTGCTTTGCAACAGGGGCTGATTTCATCTAATTTTCTACGAATCTAAACTGTGGATTTTTTCCACTATTTTACGAAATATTGCATTTCTCATTTTCTATGTGAACTTCAGAGTGATTAGGAGTAATCTGTTGAAGCGATAATGTGCTGATTTCTGTTCAATTGGAAGTGGTTTCGAGCGTTAAACGTGTCCATGTCAAGGTCAATCCGAGGTTTCTATATAGAAATTCATATTTTAAATTCAAAAATATTTTCAAAGGTAAAAAGAGAATTGCCTTGCATCCAATTATTAAAAGAAGGGAAATTTTCGGTGAATTTCATCGTTGGTTTAGTGAACATCCTTAGAGATTTTATGCATATTTTCGAATGACAAGTGCTACTTTTGAGTACATTTTTTTATAATATTGAGAGTGAAAGGCAGTCACGAATGCAGTATCAAAAATTATATCTGTTGAGCGTTTTGCAGTCACTTTGAGATAAGTAAAACAATTTCTATTCCAAATAAATGTTAATAAGGAAGCAAATTTAAAAGTTGAGTTGGGCACAATATTAGTGTTTATCATTTCATTTCATTAGTTATAACCGATATCGGAGAAAAAGGATAATTGAATGATCAGAGCTTATCACCTGATATGGGTTGGCCGTCAGTATGGAGAATGCTACTATCCCACACCGTTTCCTCTTGTACGCTTGCATGACTTTTGCTTTTCATGGAAAGGTACAGATGCCCCTGCATTTTCAGGCGGAAAGGAAGGATGGAAGTTCATCAGGAAATTGTAGTTTTCATCTGAAGTCCTTTCTGCCTCACGGCCATATTTTTAAATTTATTTTTGTTTCCATGTTTAAAAATCGATCCATTTCGCAGCGCTTCTTCTGCTGTTTTTTTTTTTTTGAACTTATTTTGGTAAGTTTTGTACCGAGCTATCTTCTGTTATTTCTAGATGTATACTTTACACAATATTATCACTCAAAAGGTTTTCTAGCTCTGGATCTAGTTCGAAGGAAAATAATTCGCCTTCATCTTTTTCTTACGAAAAGAAACTTGTTGAAATGTACCCACTTTGAACATAAATTTAGCTATCGCATTGAATTCCTTGCGAAAACTATCGCACCAGTTTTTCCATTTTTTTTTCTTTGTAAGACCTCCTCTGAAACTAAGGAAGGCAATAATAGAGTAAGATCGGGTATTGTGGAACACCCTTTATATATTTAACAATATTTTGGAAACTAAATCTTATTCGCACTCAAAACTTTTTTCTAGCATTTATGGAAGTGTTTTGCCTTAAGTTTTATTTTAAATCATTAAATTTGTCATGAATAAAAATTATATTAAAAAGTTTTTTAAAACTCTACGAAAATTTCAATTTGAAAAAAGTGCGTTTAGTGTCCCACATTATGGTATACTATACCTTATTATCAGAACTCGTTTTGAATGAAAAATTGAGTTTTTACTTCATGAAGCTACTGATATCTCGAAAAACACATTATTCCTAGTCTAAATAATAAATATGGTACTGTTTTTCAGGCAGCAAATAATATGAGCCCAGGTGAAGTCACATTGTAAGCATTGGATCCACTCCCCCCACTTTTATCATCGCCCAAAGATACATTACAGAAGGTGCACTTAGTATCTTTAGATGCTGGAAAATCGGTACTAATTTCGTCTTCTGTATCATCAAATATTATGTTCGAAACAGATAGATTTTCATTGGATGCTGATAATGGTGATGATAAACGCCTTCGAACTCCCCTACCGGTGGATGGTCTTGAAATTGTGTTCTCCTTGCGAGTGCCTTTACTTCTTGGTTTCATTTGTTCCTTAGACTTCACTGTCCTTTATCTCCTCTAGTTTCATTTTATAAGGTGATATTGTCAAGTTGGCTGCCTGAGTTTTTCTTCCTCTATTACATAGTAGTGCTATTTTTTGTAATTTTCGGTGGAGGAGAAATATCCCATGGAGTTCAATTCATTTTACTTGTACCTGGGATAGGCTCATAAGTCGATACTAATGAAGTTGAAGTTGCCTTGATTTGTTTTACACGTTCAGTATTTTTATCAGCTATATCAGGACCGACTGAGTTTCTAGAAGACGAGGATTCTCTCTCTATCACTTGTGTACATTCGTTTGTGTTTTTGATGCTATTGAATTGATTATTCATTTCTGGTAATAGCAAACCTTCTTGTATGTCATTTTGCCTTTCATAAAAATTATCACCTGCTATGAAAGCAGATTCTGAAAAAAATTTTTATTAAAAGGATAAATCCCCGTGCATTAAAGCCGCTTATAGCTAGTTTTCCAGTTTGGACTTTCAAATAAGGATTTTTATATTGCTGAGCTATAACTCCCAGGACTACCTTTCGACCACTCTCCCTGATAAAGCGCCCTTTTTCCTCATTATAATAATTTTTAAGCGGCCTATGAAGGTTCTGTCCAATGGTTGCATTTTGTAGGTGCGGAGGGAGTGAAGTAATAATAACATTGTGCTGAAGTGCCAGGTCTATTAAATCTATGTTCTTGGTATGGCTGTAATGTCTTTTCTAAAATTAGCAGATGTGGCTCCTGCTCTGACGGTTTTGAGAACTCCAAGAAATGATGAAACCATAGTGTGAAAATGGGCAATTGGACCCATCCAGAAATGTGAAATGTAGCCTTGGAATCAGCGGGAGCGTTATTCATGATGAGAGGATTTTGAGTTTTCGTGGAAAAATAAAATTTCCACTAGCACTCATAAAATTGATTACGGGAACAAGAGTACCGCCCTCTGCAGACGTCATCACTCCTATTTGACGTTTTCCTTTCCTTGCTAGGATTTGTGGCTGTTTGCCACAACCCGGTTTCATCCATGTTCCATATTCGTGACGGTGGCAAATTATTGTTAGCGTATATATCTTCAAGGATATTAAAATTTTTTCCATATATACTGCAGTAAATCCTTTCGCCCGGTCATTGGATGTGCCCGTTGTTTGGCGAAAGCTCAGTGTGTCTCGATGTATTCTTATAAATCCGTAAAGTCAATCTTTGCCTGCACATTTATGCAGAATTGAAAATTTTTTGGGAATGTTATTTTTTTGGCCCATCTGAAATGCCAAAGTACGTATGTCACCTCTAGTAAGACCCCAGAAACGGCTTTCCAATTCTTGTAAATATTTTATTATTTGATCTTAAATTTCTTCACTAAATACTGGCTTTCGGCTTAAGCGAATTGATAGAAGTTCGATTATTGATTTATCACTTCTCGCCATGCATTTCAAGCTGGTATGCGGCGTTTTTTTGCAGCAAATTCTGTACCCATTTTATTATTCCTGACAGAACTGATTGCTTTTTGCATTTGAGATCTATCCCATTTTCTGACAGTAATACCTTTCTTTGGCATTTTCCGGGTCAGTCTGTAATTTAATATATTAGATAAATGCTGCAAATGTGGAATACTATACACTTAACCAAGTATTCAACATTACCCGAAAGTGTACTTTTTATTTAAATTTCAGACTGGGGATAAGAAACAAAAATATGAGGACAACTTACTTTAAAAATTCAAAAATGATCGAATAAACTTCGAAAATAGCAGCACAGTAACTCCAGTACATGAAAAATTCTTAATAAATTAATCTTGTTACTCACTCACTCGATGTCAACTTCACTGCACGATGACAATTACTAAACTGAGCAAAAATTAGAATGAGAAGTAACATGTTTAGACAAGTTTGAATTTGTTCCGCATGTAAACTAGGAAAATTTGCGTCACATTAGGTGTTAGAGGGATATGCTAGTATACCACATTACCCTCCTCTACCACAATACCCGATCTTACTCTACACATAAAATAAAATCATTTTTTTAAATAATAATAACAATAAGCTATATATAATATTATGTATTATTATATATTTATCATGCCTCCTAGAGCATTTCTTAAGTACAGCATTAAAGAGCTTGTCTCTGCGGATACGCCTAAGTTAAAAAGCAATGGACTGAAATAGAGGAAAGAAGCGCTGCGAGCTTCCAGGGAAGCGCTTCAGGAGGTTTCTTAGTTCTTAGAGCGCATTTTTTCACAGTAGGTATTTACAAATCCTCTCTCCTCTTTTTTAACTAAACAACTCCTACACAGCTATCTTTCTGATTCAAAAGAAAAAAAAACATAAAAAATGGTTTTTTTAAGGCAGACTGGTTATTTCCTATAGTTTCAGTAAGGAATGTACTACTTCCCAATAATTGGTAAATGGACACAAACAAATGAGCCATGGTCACAGTTCTCTGAATAATTTAAGAAAAACTGAATTTTAAAAATCCCTGATATGGCACATTTGATTGCGTGCATTTACAAATTCTCTGAATTCATTTAACTGAATTATTTTCTTAGGACTTTTCCTGCATTGTAGCTTAATTAAGAGTAATTAAGAGTAAGAGCCTAATTTGGAAAATGATTTTGTTATCTTGAATTTTAGACATGGGTATGGAATATAATCCTTAAAAACATGAGTAATGAAAAATAAAATTGAAAAAATGTACAAGAAAAGATATTTTCATGACTTTTGAGTTCCTTATCTACGCCACTGATCAGTTCGTTAACTTTTCGTTCGTTAAATCTGCGTTCGGCGGTTTATAAACCCAGCTGATCATGGATTAATTCCTTGCTCCATCTCAAAAAAGAGGCATTTAGCGTCCAGATTAGAATCACCACTAGTTACCAATCGCCTTCCTACGGACCATGTGAACTAGCTGATCAGATTTTTTATTACGTTCTGCTCGCGCAATAATAATGATTTTCGAAAACAATTTTTGTTTTTTTTAAGTGTTAAACTTTATTATTTTAATGCCAATTCCTATGAGTTTTTATTTCTTGCCCTCACCCTCACCCTGAACATTTTGTGATGATTAAAAGATTTTATCAACATTGAATAAATGTCGTGTGCAAGTTCTCAGTAATAATAACATCACAAGCCATCTGACTTCTCTCCATCTTATCCGCTTTGTCTGCGATTCCAGAACATCAATTCGGGCACTTAGCTCATTAAATCTATTTTGAATAATTTCCATGAGTTTACGTTCCAAGTTTCCCAGTGAACTTTTTAAATTCCCAATAACATTGGGGACCTGTTAATGGAATTTATTCGACAGAGAAGAAAGTTGTCATTCAAACTGTGATGTGATGTAAAGTTAGAACCAGATGTACAGGTACAGCCAGATGAATGTGTAGCCCTTATAGTACGTTGTGTTATAGCTGCTAATGTAGGTACCCATATTAATATATTCGTGTGCAGTACTTCACTTTACTTGATCAAAATGCTAAATGAAAAGTGATTTTAAGTCAAGACAGATGTCTCAATTTTTTAAACCAACAATAGACAACGTTAAGTAAGTTGCATTTCCAGACAGACTTTAATCCACTGATAATAAGGAAATGAGAAAAAAAACTCCGAGTCAGTCTAACTCAGAAGCATAGTTAAAACTGATTACTCGCACGAGGACACACAACTGGTTCATAGTATAGTTATAAGTGAATAAAAATTCTTCTGGTGGCGTATTTCTTTATTATTTTATATATGTATATTGCCGCTAACTAGTCGTTAGATGCTCATATTGGGAGGTTGGTTATTTGCGTTAGAGAAAGCCTATTAAATGCCTCCAAAAATTTACATACTTAAAGGCGAATACCCATTTGAGGGCCGACATGAACAGACATAAGGGATGTCTTAAACGATGCATTACGATATTTTTAACATGTTTTATTAACAATGTTTACTTTAATTAGGCGGCTGATGGCTTGCGAGAAGGGGGGGGGGGTCAATGTTTTTTATCTAGTGCATTTTGGAAAATCTAATACAGAATCTAATTCCTTATGTCATGAGAAGAAGTTGGAGTACGCTCACTCCTATACTCGGAGGCTTAAATAGCCCTTCCCGTAATAACTTGTTTACTATTTCCTCCTTTTTTATTCGAACAACCTACTAGATTTTTCGTACCTTAGATCGGCTCTAATTCGGTAGGGTTACGTACGGTTCGCCTCAGTTAATTTCCAGCTACAATTCGTTGAAGAAAATTTATCTCTGCATACTTGCTCCAGGGGCGGGTAGTAACTAGGAGTCGAGGGGGGGGGGGGGGTGGTTCCCAAATGGCATGTCACATACCAAATTAAAGGTCTCAGTAAGTGCTATCATGTGGTTTACTTTTATACCGATTCAGAAAACTACCTCCGAACATTTTTGCCGTAGGAAAATCCATTTTCATGCACTAGGGTCACATACACCCCAGTTACTACATATCGCACAGAGTTTTACAGTTTTTTCTTCCATGGCCATTTTTCTCATATGCAGTCATTTTCCACGACCCACACATTCCACACAATCACGAGAAGTAGAAAAGTGCACTTTGTCACCTAAGAAAGTCGCTCAAGCGACATTCGATCACCAAAGCTTTCCGCCGCTTAATTGAAATAAACATTGTTAATGAAATATTTTCAGAGAATCATAATGCATCGTTTAAGACATCTCTCATGTATGTTTATGTCGGGCCTAGAGTTGTATTTGTATGAAAAGTGGGAATTCTCCTTTAGCCGCAATGAACGCAGCTATGTATGCTCAGTCAACATCCATTTTAGAATTTTTCTTTCTATGTTAATCTTGACAATTTTCTATAATTGAGTCTACATACAATTTTAAGTAGTCTTCAAGCCACAAAGTGTCACGTACCCTCATTATAGTAAGTATCAAAAAAAAATTGTTTAACCAATCTCTCAACCAAATCGTTCAAATAAAATTTTTCGCACAGACTAACCACAATTTTTATCCTTTATGCGTAATCAGTAAACCTATTTCAAAATTTCTTTTGAAGATTTATTAAATGAAAAACTTTCGCCTTGAAATATCCCATAATTAACGACGAAAGGAATATAATTAATTTGGAAATTTTCACATTACTCTCCCGTTGTGACTATTTTCAGAGTTCGTACACTGAAAGCCATGCAATCATTACATTTTTCGTATTCCATTAAAACTCCAAGAGCGAAAAATGTTTTCATGAAAAATTAGTTCATTCCAAACGAACCGAAAACTGGGCAAACGGAAAGGCATCATAAAGCTACCAGCAAACACGAAATTGTGTAATTGTAGGTATGACCAAACACTGACTTTGATCATCCTTCACAGTAATGATATCCTTTTAACAATTTTCGTGTGCCATAACATATCCTTTTTAGGCGAAAATACACATACACACAGCCATGATTAAAATTACATTATAGCATGCAAATTGTTCTCCCATAATGCGTGAGTACGACTATTTTTGCGAATCCAGAAATGGGATGGTCTCTGTCGGAATGAGGGTGAAAAAAAAAACGAAAAAAATTCTTATTCCTTCTCGTGAAAGCAAACAATTGCGATACCAGTTTAAAGAAAACTTTGCTATAATTTATTTGCCTCCCACTTTTAAGATGTCCTCGATAAGATTGGGGCTCGGGGAGGGTCTTGTAATTTATTCGAATCACATGTTTTCGATTTAATTTTGTTTATATTGCTCACGTGCCGGTTTACGGGAAATAAATAAATTCCCTGGCACGTGCAAGAAATGCGAAATTTTCGCCTCATTTTCTGAGCGATATATTCGCAGTGCAGGTAGAGGGATCAAACTCAATTAATATCGTTAAACATATTCCATTTAAAGCTAATACGATTCTTGATACACATAACCTATAAAGTATTCTAAGATGTGATGGCCATTGTTTATAGATATCAGTCTATACTTAAACTACTTATAATTCTAGGCTTAACTGCCCATTTACATATGTATGTGGTATATTTACATGAAATACATATACAACTCCAACTACATATATATCGCACAGCAAAATCCTTGGGATGACATGAAGACTCAAAGAATTCCAGTTTTGTGCCAATATTTCTTATCTAGAAGTATCCTATACCTTATGAAGTTCCACCCTCAACCTCAAGTCCAGTCCGTTATAGCCATGATGGAATTTCGACATTGTAAGATGATTTGCATTGCAAAAATAGCGAACACTCGCAGAATCCTGATTATGCAGAAAGCATCAGTCCTAGAACTACGACAAGAAGGACGACAATACGACGACAATTTGCCCTTACAGATGGAGCCTTCAGATCTTTGTATACAGAAGACGACGACTACGACTCAGTTCTGGACGGAAGTTGTCTTCTACTACTACTGCTATTGTTGTTGTTGTTTTTGTTGTTTTTTTCTCTATGTTCTCCTGATTGTCAGAAACAGATGTGGGTTACGCTGGCGGAAGAATTTATTTTTGGCGAATGTTCATCAGCGTTCTTTTCAGGATATATTCGTTTTTGTTTTTCTTTGTTGTTGCTGTTGTTGTTGTTTTTATTCCACTGTAAATTGCTATACTCCCAACTATGCCAGCCTCTATTCTGTATATATACACTACTCATATATATTTGTTTGTAAGTATGTAGTAGTATATAAAAGTGGATGTTGACAGTGAAGTTTGCTGGCTGGCTGTGACCTACTGGGCTGAAATTCCATTTGTCTTCGTCGAGCAATTGATTAATCGGACGATAGGACAAATTTGTCGGAGGCTTTTATTTGTTACAAACGTTCGACCCTTGTCACTTCCCAATTATTTCCACTGCTCTTCCCTATCCTATTGGCAACGTATGGTATAGTATTGTACAAATTGACAGAAAATAGTCCCGATCACTCGGCCTTGGTACATGGGAGGCTGCTCTTCAGTCACTTTCTTAAACCGTAAATCTGGTAATAAAAGAAAAATTGAAGTGAAAATAAAATTTTTCAAATTATTTTTTTTCTTCGTTTTTGTGCGCTCATAATTTGAATCGTGGAGATTTTTTTTTTTTTTATTATTGAAAAATCCTTTTCAATTTCCTTTTAATGACTTTGATCGATTGAATATCCGCACGACAAAATTAAGTTAAGATTTGCGTGAATAAATAAATGGAAGAGGTATTCAAATTTTGTGTCAATGGAATGTCGTGTCTAGGAAAGATTTATTATTCATATCAACTCTATTCCCCACTTTAAATTTTGTAATTGGTAATTTCATTTTTTTCTGTATTCATTTTGTATTCATTAAAACATTTCGCTTGCAGCTTCTTGTGATTTTTTTTTTTTACTTTTTTTTATCTTGACCATAATTAAACCTCTCGTGTCTTTCTATTCGTAAGATTTATAATGACTTTGTGAAATTTTTAATGAAGATTTTTTATGACTCATTACAAGTAGGTAGGTATAGATATTTATGCACATAAAATGAATTTTTGGTTGAAAATATAGGGACATTTAAGCAATTAAGTATTTCCAGGTTTATTGTGGGTGTTGAGAATATCTAATGAGTTTTGTTAATTACTTTAGTTAATTACATAATTAAAATAATTAATTTTTGATATTCTACAAAAGATTTTGGCTATTCCAAGCTGACATATGTCATACAATGTAAATTATAGACTAGATAACATGTAGATATGCTTACATGGCATACTACAAGAGAATAGATAATCCGGAGTTCCTTGCTTAAATGTTAAGCATTTCAGAGGGAGCACCAATGTTTGATGACATGAAATCGACAATATCCTTTTCAGATGTTTTCAAATGAAAACGTGCCAAATGAAACCATTTCAGATAATTTATAGTAGCAATTTTTGAGCAAGACATGCTCCTGATGATTTTAAAATATTATTGTTTCTTGTAACGAACGAGTTATCTTTCTTATAACGAGAAACTATCATTTCCATTAATCAGTCCAGCATTATTACAATCAGGGCCTACAGCAATACCAGGCCGAGATTTGTATTGCATTATATACCAAACTACCCATCCCATACAGCACAAATTTGGTCAGGAATATCCCATTCTTGCCCCACAGATCCCATAGCTTTCCCGGGATAAACAGGAAGTATTCAGTATGCACTTAGGACCTTACTTCTAGGAGTTTTTAAAATTTCGCATAAGTAATTCCCTGGGATATCCCACAACTACGCTCTATGGGAACATTCTCAGTATTTTGCAGACAAATATATACGGGACAATTTGGGACAAACATGGGAAAGTCGTTTTTCCCCTTCCAGAATTCATTTCGGTTTGTTCTACGATTCTGATGGTTCGCATGGCTCTCTGGTGAAAGCACTAATTTGTTGCTTGGTGTGTCGTTTTTGGTGTACAAAAATATGATAAAAAATTATGTATTGAAATGAAGCCATTAGGAAACTGAGTTGTTGAATCTAGCTACATGCGTGAAGCTATACTAGAAATCTATTCGCTTCTGAAAATTTCTTCATGTTTTGGTAAAGCTTATTAGTTGTACATTTCAGAACTTGATTTTTTAGTAATTTTTGTCATAGAAATTCACTTTTCCTGTGCTAACATTATTGGATTTATGTTTTGTGCAAGTGCATCTACCTCTGGCATATACTTTCCACCCAGTATTTATTTTTACTTTTGTACAAATTTGTACACATAAAAAAAATTTACAATCCCAGAAAATACTAAACAATATCCTCAGATATTCCCCCGTACATCTTGCTACCTAATTACGATTTCCGTAAGACGTCCTAGGTACTCTTATAGCGGGAATTTTACATTATTGAATGTGTGAACTGTTCCTAAGTACAATCACAGGAAATCCTGTGGGAAGGCCATGGGATCTAGCAGGGGCATCCTAACCCGGACATTCGTCATTCCCAGGGATGTCCTAAGTTATTAACTGGGACCGGACGGGATTTCCCACGGACAATTTATATATCTTAACGGGATTTCCCAGTAACATATCACGGACATATTTGTGCTGTGTGGGATATACTCGTATGTAGATGAATACTTAGTGTAAGAGTGAAATGTTTTATTATAGTTAAGCATTAGTTAGCAGTTAGATAACCACAAATGTATTGGGATTGCTTACTTTAATGAATAACCATTTGGAGTTCACATACACTCGCGTTTTCCCTTGTTCTACTCTAGACATGACCAGCATTCAGTCCAACACATAACGAACTCGACAACTTTATCTACCGAGATCAATTTATAGCATTTCGTACAACAATGGCGATGAAATGAAGAACTAGAAGACAATACAAACAAATGCATCCGTTCACTTTTAAATAGCTTTACTACTTTTGACATCTGTCTTCTAAATCTTACTATAAGTTGTTCGCTGGGCATTTTAGATACAACTATCGTTTTTTTTTCTTTCACTTATTGTACCCTAGATGAAATCTATAGGGTATACTGGGTTTGTCATTCACTTTATAACCCACAGAAATAATGATGGTAGACAAAACCCCTCACAAGCCATGAAACAGACTCCCTCCCTACTACATGCGAGGCCCAACAGAGTCCTTACACTCTAAAATATTTGCAGTGTTCTTATGTAAAACTGCCAAAAGTTTGATTTGAATAGCTACTCAACTCTAAACTACTATTCATACAGAAAAATGGCGTTCTGATAAGCTTAAGCTTGCTTCCTTATCTTCCGAACCGTAATGAAATTTGCATACCTTTCCTAACAAAATTATTTAAAAAAATTTATTCTACTAAATGACTACGATTCCTCAAACAAAAATTCTCAGCTCAATAATCATTGTAATGTCGCTGCGCCGTCATGGGATGCCGTGGGCTGATGATATCGAGTGTAGTTGCCTACAGATTCGGACTATTGTTGCACGTATACACATGGAATACTTTGTAATCAAAACTATTTTATTATTTTGTTAAGTAAGGATATAGGAAGTGTAGCCCTTGGGAAGGTAAGGAACCAAGCTTTGAATTACTAGAAGACTATTTTCCTTTATGGATAGTAGTTTAGGCTCTATAGCATATATAAAACCAATGTTTAGCACTTTTCAATAAGTATCAATACAGAACAATTTAGAAAACGGACTCGCAACGCATACATATAGTTTTCTGTTTCATGGCTTGGGAAGTATTATCGAGGGTTTTGTGGTAGAGCAAAATAGTAAAAATTATTTCGGTTTTTGCATGTCCCGTCTGTCCGTTCGTTTATCTGTCTGCCCGGTCCCTCACGATAAGTCGAGAAGGCGTTTACTTAGAGAGTTGCAATTTAACATACGCACTATTTTTAAAAAAGAAAGTAAATTTATGTTAGAAAATAGGGCGAATCTGGTAACTCCTTCATAGTAGCGTTGCCAACCAAAAATTTCATTTTTTTGACTATATATTACAAACTGCCTGAGAACGCGTGAGCGTAGAGCTCTGATAATTGGTACATGGTATTTTCATAGCAGTAGTAAATGAAACTTCAAAAATGGACTAGATCGGGTAACCCCATCTTGGTGTGGGTACGTAAAAATTTTGGGGTTTTACATATACCATGACGATCAATCCTAGACTTTTTATTGTACTGAAAACCTCTTCAGAAAATAAAATCCTATGAAATTCGTCATAATAAGTTTTGCTGTTCCAGGAACCATACTGGAAATATATAATCGAAAACCAACTTCCATAGATGGATCACCATACGAAATTAATATGGGCATTCATATCGAATATCATTGGAATTGGTTCTTAGATAAACTCAAACTTTTTTATTTATTTTAATTTTTAACTAAACACTTCAATCCGTAGTGTGCTATGTATGAGCACTACGAATATATGTATATACACATACTCCAACCCCCATTGGAATAGAAATATACTTTATCTCATTTTATCGCACATTAAAAGTAAACTATTTATTTTTTCCGGTCCACATATAGCCGAATTTATTTAAATTTATTTTTTTTCTTCAATTTCAATTTCAAATTGAAAAATACTTTCGGGACGAGTCATTCACTATGTCACCCCAATTCAATTAAATTAAAACCCAAAAAAGAAAAAAAAGGAAAATTTAGGGGGGGGGGGGGAGGAGGAACCCAAGTTAACTTGATTACCACCTATCCAAATTAATTTTACTATCGTAGGACACTTAATTTTATCCTACATTTCTACATCAGGGTCGGTACATTTTGTTACTACTAAATTATGTCCCTTCTAATGAATGCCCTTTGAGTGGGGTTGCAGAAGGTCTATCAACGTAGAATTAATAGGCTGTGGACATTTAGGCAGCAAAAGTATGTATAGGTCCAAGATCGTGCGAGATGTCAGCTCTGTCTGCGGGATGTGTACGCCCCATATACCTCGACCGATTTGATTAATTGATTACTTTATTTGCACAGGACCGAACGGATGTCGTTTTATCCAATGAAGAGGAAACCAGAAACATTTGCCTTTTCCAGATTGCTATCTATTTGGATACTTTGTGTCCGTACTTCAAAGTTTAAGGGTTTTTGATTGATGTCTTTCGCTCTTTTTTATAAATCGTTGCAATTGGTTAGTCTTTTGGAATTGGAGTTTTGATGTTTCAATTTCTGATGTTTTTTTTTGTACTCACGAACACAATCCCCGTAGTATTTCTATTCATTAATTGAACAGCAATAAGGTAAAAACATGAGTATAAGAATTTAAGGGAATTTCTATTTATAACGGTATACTTGAGGACAGGCTTTATGTTTTTATGGTCTGCGACAAAAACTGCCATACTTATGATAGTCAAAGCTTTAGTTTTAACTGATTTTTGCAATGAGTATACCGGAGAAAGTTAGGTGTTTTTAGAATATCGAACGATTAAGATTTGAGTCCAAAGCTTCCAAAACTTCTTTGCTTGATATTCAGAGCTCAGCAGACAGAGAAATTTTGCAAGAGGTAGGACTGCAGAAGCCTGAAGCAAAAAAGATGGAATAGATCTCTGTATGATCAAAGCTTAGTTTTGTCAGTTTTCCCCTTAATAACCGATGGCTTACAATATAGTTTTCATGACTCCAAACAATTGAATCGTAACAGTTATGTTTCTTTATGCTCAGTTTTGTAAGCCTTCTGTCGCATTCACAATGCAGAGTGGAGCAGAGTGGAGCAGAGTGAGCTTTGAGTCTAGAGCGAAAAACGTAACAAATCGCCATAGCAACGTCAAATAAAACATGCTTGGAGACACATGTTGCACCGAAAACTAAGTAAAAATTAACTAAATTTTTTTGCTTTTTAAATCATGAAGTTTGCAAACGTAACCTCTCGGTTTGTATTAGCGTTCATAAAAAATATTAAATCAGAAAAATAACATTAAAAACATGTTAGTTATGATAAAAAGAAGTATGGAGCTTTTTTCCACGCCATCTACATGCTAGTAGCTCAAAATTCCAGTTTGTAAGCTTTCGGAAAATGGCAGCGTGAAATTAGAATAGAATCTATTTTTCATGCAGCTCTGCGCTACTTTGAGCCAATCATATTGGAATGTAACTCGCCTGCTGCAAAACTTTACTACCCAGAGTCGAACCAGCTTCAGCAGTATCCAGCTCCTGTAGAAAATATCAAATTAGGATTTTTATATTTAGAATTAAGACAAAAAATCATGTTTTTTACTTGCTATAAATGTTAATTAAGACGGAAAACCTCCAATGTCCTTGGTTTTACTTATAGACAGAGCTGGGCACAAGGCCATTATTCGTTAATTAATCAAGTTAACTTTTCGAGTAACGGATTAACTTTTCAGAATATTAACGGGCTCTTTAAATTTCCATAAGTTAACCGTTAATTAGGTACTTACTATTTATGACGAAAATTACGTCATGTCGCGGAAATCATGCTAAGACTAGTTTTGGGTCGTATGTGTGTGTGGTTCCGCGTAGATTCCCTGCATAGAAGTCATCACACTTCAAGGAGAAGCTCCTGCAAATCTAGGATCAATCCTACCAACAATTGCAGCAAACTGTATTTAAATTAAAGAATATCAAGGCTAGGGGTCATAGATAAAAGATTTTGATATCTTTTTGGACGATGAAACAATGCCAACTTGCTGCGGATTGCACCAGTGATCTCCAGTATTTTTGATTCTCCCGTAATTTTAATTTGATTCTGAAATATTTATTATAACAAACGAAGATTTTATACTGTTTTTTTTTTATTTTTCGTCTATGTCCTACCTAAACTTCCCCAACCAAAAACATTTTTCTTTAGAGCAATGGGATTATATCCTAGGCACAGACCCGCTAGAATGATCGTTGATCCAATTACGTTAATTGGTCGAATGATCATTGCTGGATAAGGCAAGCACACGATATCTTGACGGAAAATTCGATTTGACAGATGACAGTTCTCAATTTTGTAAAAATTAAAAAACAACTGTGAATTGTGAAGCAATTTGTGAATAATTGAATGTGGTATTGTATTTGATATATAATGTTAGAATTGTTTTGAATAATTAGCTTTGGAAAATATTCAAAATTTACCTTGAAGAATATATCCGCAAATTTCAGAATTGACATCTGACAGTGATGGCTGGAAAAATCAACTAATTTTTTCAATAATTTTGCAGTTTCCTCACCACTGAAAGCGCACTTATCGACAAAAGGAATGGCAAGTAATGCATACTTGAGTAATGCATACTTGTAAACGAATGAACTTGTGGAGGCGTTTGGTACAATAACGAATCAAGTGATCATTGCACCAATGATGCAATAACATACGAGCTATGCAATGATCATGATATGTTTCGTGTGTCTAGAGTGTATAATACGTTTGACATACTTGCTCATTTCACTAATCCAATAACAGAAAGATTAAAATTACTATTAGAGTTAACGATTAATGTTAAATCTTCCGTATAGTAACGATTTAATGTTTAACGAAGTTAATTTTTTTATTAATGGTACCCAGGACTGCTTATAGAGTTAGAGAGCCAATTTTACGGGGTGATATTGCGTAACCATAGATGGAAGCGTTTTCGTTCTCCTCAATGTTGGACGAATTCCCGATCTTACGCAATACAGTAAATATAGAACTAATTCAGTCCAATCTTCAATATCATACAATAATTCAAAATTTAACACTTCTTTGCTTAAAAAACAATTGTGGCGGGGCCTTTTGGAACGACTTAAATCGTCTTTTTACATCCCACATTTCAATGAAGAACGAATTTAAATTTGTTAAGTGACCATCGCATTTTTTATGAGTTCTCCTTTACTTCGGCTACCGAAATGAAAGTGTTTTTTTCCACAGTACTATCTATTGAATCTACGGCCCGTGATCTTGATGGTTTGTATCCCAGAATAATAAAAGTGCTGCTGCCAATATTTCTTCCTTGTCATACACAAGTATTTAATATTATTATTGTGAGATGATCTTTACCTGCATCACGGAAGTTTTTAAAGTTTTATCCATTCATAAGAAAACTCTCGGTATGGCAGAATATCCCTCAATGTCTCCCATTTAGTGCCATAACTTTTGAAAATTTTTTGCATAAGAGAATAATAATCTGTTATCAAGTTTACAATCATGTTTCAGATCTAAGCGTAGCTCCATTACTACATGATTGAAAATAACAGACGTCATTAGAACCTAGCTAGATAAAAATAATCTCATGACGTAAACTCTTTGGACTTTTCAAAGGCTTTCGATCGAGTCAGCGATACCATATTAATATAAAAACTTCGTCCCTTTTTTTAGTTTTTCCATTTTTTTTCATTCCTGACTGGTCGTTTTCAGAGGGTTGTTGTAATCAACCTTAATCCGATTTCCTTCCTGTCCACAGGGGAGCTCCACAAAGATCCATTCTTGGTCCACTATTTTTTGCCGAATTCATAAATGATCTTTCATTAGTTCTGCGAAATTGTAAATGTCATCTATACGCCCGACGACGTTCAACTTAATATTTCTAGACTCCTCGGACTTATTAAACGATTTTGGGTGTACTTTTATAATTCTATTAATTATAAGTTAGGAACCATACTACTTGTACTTTTCCCAAGCTAATAGAACCACTGACTTATAACAATAGGACTGAGCGTATTGTCATTTTCGTATTGGAAAGGATGCCATAAGTTTTATAGTTTTCTCTTTTGCCCTATAGCAGAGTCGGAGCTACCAAAAAATTTTACGTTTTTATGTTGACTGCAAATTCAATCACTGCAGGGAGAAGAGAGTAAAGATAGTGTTTACCATGCTCCATCTCGCTTGCCCATACGCAGGATTCAGGTGAAAATAACCGTTTGAAAATTAAATTCGGAATGAGTTAAGTGGAGTCAGTACCAAGATTTGCAAGTTTCATAAATTTTCCAATGCGAATTTCTGGGAAATTACTTGTAGCAGAATAATGATTTACATCTTAACTTAAAGATAAGGAGAAGTCTAGTAAATAACTAATTAATAAAAACGTTGGGCTAACTCCTAATTAATAGTTTCTATAATCAGTAAGAATATGTACGCCTCTTATTTATATTTACACCAAAATAAAACCTATATCATTCATGTAGTTATGAAACATTGATTGCTATACCATGTAGATTGTGCCCTTGTACAATTCAGATTATGGTCTGCTTTATACAGGTAAATACCATGATAGTTATATATTTATATTATCCTAACATAATGTATGAGAGCGTAACTCATACCCATTGCAGTCGAACATAGAATGTATGTATGGCAGAACCTCATTTTGTCAGTACATAGAATATAATATTAATCTATGACGCAATATAATATTCGAATTAGTCTTATTGAATTATAGCAAGAGTCACATTATCTATGTCGTGTAGATAATAAATATAGTAGGCAACGCCATGAAATAAGTGAACCATCGCAATAACTTTTTTAACGCACAGTTAAATATTATATCTATAATGCTAATATATTATAACCACAGGTATGATACATAATGTATCTTTAAGGTGGTAGTTCTATAAAAAGGACTTAACTAGTAATTAAAAATGTTGGATTTATAAAACAAAGGGATACCACATCGTCAAGAGTGCAGTCTTCATAATGAATCTAATTCAGAAATTGGTATAGGGACTTTCTAGGTCCAAACTATGAACTGCACAATTTTTTGGAAACAAAACTTTTATATGTTTCAGAACCTCAAATTTACTAAATGCAATATTTTCAACTTGCTGCGATTGGTTCCCTTCTGCAGAGCTACATCTATATAATAGATTCATAATATGATAATGTCTCATATTCATAATGTCCACATATTCATCAATTTCTAATTTATCTTCCTAAAATTAAATAAATATCGAAAGGGTTGAAATCATAAAAACAAACACTTTTTTAAGCATAATTTGTATAATACATTTTTCTTTATGGGTGTATCCACATACAAAAAATATATCTTTTATAACAAAAATAATAATATATAATTATATACGTACGTACGACTTACCCAAGTAAAGTCATATTATAAAATTACTTCATAGAATTTTCTATTCTTATATTATCTCTGTAACAAATTATTTATAAGAGTTTCTAGTACACATAACACATTTCGATTAAAATAATTTTTTAAAATACGAAATATTTCATCCGCAGCCTTTTCTACAAATATTTTATTTTCATATATATCATACGCTAATTTAATATCCTGTTTTTGAACAATATTTTTCAGGATATTAATATCTTCGCTACTTTCTTTAAATGATTTATTCATATCATGAATAGTAGAGATATTGCTTACATTTAAAATGTTATTATTTTTTCTCGTTGTTATCTTTAAAACATGTTTTATTAATAATGTGTATATTGTAATGATTCTTAATATGTTTACTGAAAGAATTAATTTGCTCAAAAATTCTAGGAGTGTGATCGCATTTATCACATAAATAATGTTTTTCCAAATTTATGATAAGTTTTTTTATGCCTAATATATTTCTTATATGTACGTTGAAAATTAAAACATTTAAAACAATCCATGTTTGCAAGAGTTCATAAAGCTTAATATTAATTTAAAATTTTTAAAGCTTAATAATTATCATAGGTCTACAATTAGAGAATTTACCTCGCAAATTGTTTATCATAATCAGTTGTAATTTTGTACACTGCTTTTTGGATAAAAGTCCAAATCGGTTCGCACGAAGTGAGCTTTTAATGTCTAAAATAATTTGAAACAAACCATCGATTGCGCTGAGAGGATTGTCAAGCTTGTACAAAATGTCATCTACTGCAACATAACGTAACAGTATGGTCATCTGAGAAAAAAAACATAACTAACCGAAATCAGTTCCGATTAAAATAACTGCCGGCTGCAATGTCTCCTTTGATTTGAGCAAGTTGGACCTTATTCGGCTCAGTGTTTCGTTAACACATACAATCTCCTGCAACAAAATATACTATTTAATTTCAATTAAAAATATTTACAAGTATTTTAAAATTACCGCTTCCAGAATTAAAAACGATTGAATGACTTAGCTTCCGTCACTTTCAAACGTTTTCCAAGGTGGCTTTTATCTCCGACTTTTGTAATTTTTTCGGCAGCGATATCATTGTTCGTTTGTAAGGTTGCAGTAGTGGGACTCTTCTTCCTGTATGTTGACTTGACCAATATTTTGCAGATAATAATAAAACCACTTAAAATTCCGTGTGATGACAATACTTTGGATAAATTCGTTTGAGTTTTCTTCTGCCAGTAAGCATTAATTCTTTCGTTTAATTCGGGTCATCTAAAGAAAAGAGCATTTGTATTCCCTTTATGCTTTCGATTTAACTTAGGCAATAAACACTACTTCACAGCAAACTTTTAACCACACTCCCGGACTTAACACGTCCGCTTAAACCAAAAAATCGTATCTGCAGTGCGTAGTGTAATGCGCACAAGCCTCTCAAATAAAGAATATGCGTGCAATATTTTTACGGCTAACCATGTCAATCTCATGATATGCACTGCAACCTTCATAAACTTGTGTCAATGTATATAATTGTCATTGTTATAATTTTTGATGGTGAGGTGCAAAAAAGTATATGAGGGAAAGTAAAACACTTTATTATTTACTGCTAAGATTAAGTTACACCGAATGCCATTGCTTGAACGGTGGTCATTATTTTTAAAGCAAATCCGGAAAATATAATAGCACGCAGTAATAGATATTATTGCACTCTGATATATAATCTTTAGGTCTGATGGATATCGTTGAATTACAGCCAATGCTAAAATCGGAGTGCTTTTAATATCATGATTGTAATACTCAAGGAAATGTGGATAAAATTTACCATAGCACGGTATGACTCCTTATAATATAATAATTTAATATTGTTGCAATACTAAATGGTACTCCGTATCAATTATATATATTATTTATTGTTATTTATATATCAACGGAGGTCTTAAAGCCTTTCAATACACATTTACCATCAGAAGCTTTAATTTATAACTCCAGTGTTTACAAATAATAGATAGGTTCTCATAAATTTTCGCATCCAGTATAATAAAAGCTACTTTATATAGATGCCATTATACATGAAATGGTTTTTATCTAGTACGTATGTTGCGAAACTTGAATGCATAATAAATTTTTTTTCACAGTCACGCACTTAGTCCCGTAAAAACCCGATTTTTTTAAAATAATCTATTTTATCTTTCGTAGAAACCCAATAGATTTTTTCAATTTTCCGTTGTTGCTGAAAACCCAATTGCATATTGTGTTCACGGAAATTTTGAGTTAGTTTTGTTTGTTATTTCTGGTGCAAAAACACATAGGCACTCGTTTCATCTAAAAACTTTTGAACCGATTTTCTTTGCTAAAACAAAGTTGATTGGTTTGGACCTTTCGAACTTTCTTGAGTGTTTTAAAATCAATTTGTCAACTATTTTCACGCTGTAACCAATTATGTACGCGACTTGCTATATGTATTCATTTTCCAGTTCAGTAGTTGGCAATTGATAAAGGCAGTTTACACAAAGAGTCTTACCGTTTGATTAAAAAAAAAGAAAGAAAAAAAAAAAAAGTAAAAACAAAAGGAAACTGTTGTCTTAAATATTAGCGTTGTTATCCTGCTATTGCTACCCAGCTGCAATTTCCTGATCAGGTCGATAAAATTGGTAAGTGAGGTTAGCTTAAATGTGACACGAATGGTGAGTTTGAATTTCATTTTGAATTTTATAGAGTGGACTCCAGGGTACCAGAGCCCTTTGCAAAGCCTTACTGAAGGTCCTTGAGGGTCAGCTCAGAGAGAAGGGGTTAGGAAATTTGGAAGGAATAAGAATCACCCATGCCGCATGGCTTTGGGAAGCGGATATGTACCAGGGGACTATAACAGGTACCGTACTTTTGATTTACGGTAAAGCTATCCTCACGGAAAAACGTCAGGAAACAGAACCAATCTGGTGCTAAAATTTCAATTTATTAGGATTAAAATAAAACATGCTAGCGATAGACAGACAAGGCAAAACGTGAAGTCTATAGAAGAAAGAAAAGATTTTGAATGATTACTTGAACTAAAGAAAAGAAACTGGAACGTTATTCGAAACTGAAGACGATATTTTTGAACGTTATTCGAACTATAGATAAGATCCGCATGACTCCACAGGAGGAGTCTTTTCTAGTGACGCGCAAAAGCATAATAAAAGAAATTTTTTTTTTTTGTAGTAATGAAATGCAGGAATTGCATACAAGATGTCAGAAGTCAGGAAGTCCGATTTTTCAAGGAACCCATCATACAATTAGATTAGAGGTGTCATCTAAAAAATTACGGGAATGATACTATCCTGGAAGAATTGTTATTAGATCTTAAGATTGTAAGTGAGGAGATAAATGTGAATATCGTCAAGAATATATGGAGAGGTGAAAAGAAGCAAGGTAGTGTCTAGGTATCCAGGACGGCATAATTAACAAATGAAAGGCCGCTTATTTATGCTGAATTGGGCAATGTGAATCATTTGTTATGAATTTCATTGTCGTGGTAGGTTTGTGATTATACCGACCCATCAATTCGTCCATTTGTATTGCTTTTATTCGACTCAAGATCTAGGAAACATATTTTTTCCATTCTTTTCTATCTCATGAGAGAAAGTTATCGATTCGGATTGGCCGTTCAACGTGCTTAAAATATTGTTCACTCGGTCCCTTTTTTTTCAGAATCGACAATACATCATTCACGTATCGGTGCCAACACCGCGGAAGTAAATTGAGGTTTTTTAGACACATATCAAAACGCTGACATAAATAATTCTGAAATTAACGGCGCTAGCGGATTTCCCCATGTTTGTTTATAAAAATTGTTTCTAAACTGAAAAATAGTTTTGTGACTAGCACAATTTCGCGTCTTCGAAATACAAAATTTTTATAATTCACTCAAAGCAACATCGACTGGAATACTTGGAGGAAACAATGAAACCGCGTCAAATGATAAATCAAATGAATTTTTTTACTGATAGACCTTTTTATTGATGGTAACTGTTTTAATTCGTTTACCAACCGTTTTGCTAGTTTGTAGTTTGGTGACAATTGGGCGGTTACCTGTTTTTATGGATCTTAGGTAAACAATAAATTAGCGGTACTTGTGGATTTTGATACAGACAAAAAACACATTTAAATCGAGAACCGAACGTCGTGCTTATTGTTTTTTATCATCTCATTACAATCTCTCACTATTGTTTTTATCATCTCATTACAATCTCTCACTATTTTTGGTAATGGATTTCTGTTTATATTTTTGTATTTGCACTTTTCGATGACAGTTAACATGCGATTTTCATAAGCAACGTTTTTATTAATTGATGGCTTTCACGTTCTTCCATTTTTTTTAAATATTACTAGTAAATAATGTCAGAAAAAAAAACAAAAAATTGCGTTGGAACGGATATATTAGCTCGGAAGCTTGAAAAATTGGTAAAAATTGAAGTTTTTTTAATCAAATTTCTGTTAGTAGATTGTGACTATTTTGGAAAAATAAAGCCTACATCTAGTGAATATCCTCGAGTTTTTTCCATTTTTAGTTTCAGTTTTTTTAATTATTTGGCTCTAATAGTAGTTGGTTTTTCTCCCGATATTTCACCGAGGAGAAATTGTAATATTCCATTGAAAGTTGTTGAAATACAGAGCAAAATTTTGTATTTAACAATTATGCCCAAAAAAGTGTAAGAGAGTTAATTCTCGTTAAAAAAATGTCCAATTATTTGAACTGCAACTATTCATTTCTCGTTTAAATTGTATAATTTTGTCGCATTTTGGGTTTCTGCCCTTTACGCTAGATGTCTCAAATTTGGTCCGTGGTCTAGGTCTAGGCTAATTTTATATGAATTTTCTCACTTTCGGGACACAAACCCACGTATAGTAAATTTTATTTCCTACAGGCTCGCTGGTATCTAAATTGAAACTTTTGCTGAGTGCCTACCTACCGATTCCACTTAATTTCTTATAAGAGTGTTTATAAAACGATTACAATTTCATTTGACCACAAGAAAATATATTTTTTTTAATTTAATTCGGTTTTCTTGAGTAAAATTTCATCTGATTGGCTGAGTTTTACATGTTTTCTATGTATCTAGTAAACGTTTTAAGGTGTGCTCAAAACCCTGATATACAGAAGCACAATATTTTTGTGCCATATGAAATAGCAAATCGCTCAGTTCATTGTTATAAGTCAGTGAATAAAACATATTTGTTAATTATCCTAGATTTTTCTTCACTTCCGAGTGAGTACAAATTTTTCCTCAAGTCCATTAAACTCTGAGATTATCTACCACTTGAGCTCAGAAGGATTAGCACCAATCGAAACTTTCGTATTAATTTGTTAAAGTATTTTTTATAGTAATTGATGGATGTGGTTTATTTTGTACTGAAATTTTACTATTTCTTCCCTCTTTTGGGTAATTTTATATTAGAATTGAATATACAGGGTGTTTCCCCGTAAGAGGTCAATATAACAGGCGGTGATAGTACTCACCAAGCGGAACCAAAAATTGAATGCCCCGTGGTAGGGGGTGGGGGGGGGGGGGGTAATATCAACCGTTTAGGAGTAACAGGCTGATTAAGAAAAAAAGCTAGTTTTACGCAAAAGACCTTGTGTCTTAAAAACTACGGGGATACGATAATAGTTAAGAGTCTTTCCAATGACTGTTAAACCAGCCCCTCAAGAATTATGATTGCCTAAACTAGAAATTTCGGATTTCTTTCCTTTTTTTTTAATTTAACTTCTATTATTTTTGCAAAAAGGTCGTTAATCAAACATTTTTTTTTATAAAAAACTGTAAACTGTAGATTCTCCTCCTCAACTTGGACCTATTACACCCTATGGGTTAACTGTAGCCGTTAAACAGTTATCAACTCTTAACCTATTCAGCTCACACTGAAATTAGACGATAATTTTTAAAACGACGTGCTAAGGGAACAAATTATTATTGTTGAGAATAGGTTTGAAAATATGTTTGAGAACAGGTTAAGAGCTAATTACACGTAAATGGCTACAGATAGCACATAGGGTGTAATATGTCAAATCAAAGAAGAGGGTCTACAGTTTACAGTTTCTACAAAAAAAAGTTATGTTAACGACCACCTTTTTGCAAAAATAATATAGGTTAAATTAAAAAAAAAAGGTAAGAAAATCCGAAATTTTTACTTTAGACAAGCATAATTCTTGAGGGGCTGGTTTAACTGTCATTGGAAAGGCCATGAAGTTATGCATACAATGAGTTCTTAACTGTGACCCTGTAGTTCTTAAGATACAGGGTATTTTGTGAAAAAACTAGCTCGTTTTCTTAATCACCCTGTAACTCCTAAACGGTTGATAATGCCAACATCCCTGCTATGCAATTTTTGGTTCTACTTTGTGAGTACTATCACCTTCTGCTCTATTGACCTCCTATGATGAAACACCCTGTATATGTCTCATTCTAGCGTTCAATTTTCTAAATTAGAGTTTTCGTTTTTTTTTTATGTTTCTGTTGTCCTTACTCTGCTAATCTACTTACACCTTAATATAAGATTTATCTTACAAGGATAGAGTTTCTAATAAACACAATTTGAATTAAAAAAACTTTTAAATTCAAATTTGAAATTTTAATGTGAACTCAAAACAGCTAAAATAGATTAAATTTGGAGCAATATTTGCAAGAAACAATGACCGAATCAAATGAAATTATGATTAGGGGCGTCTCCTAAGGAACAGTCCTATAAAAGGCTCTGAAAGCAAAACAAATTGCTCCTTTTTCTTTTCTTTTTTTCTTTGACAACTGTCTGAGTTTAGAGAGTATAGAAATGGAAGATCTTTTTTTTTTTAAATAAAATGGTGAAGTTATTTGTAATATTATTATTGTATTTTTTTAATCAAAAGACGTGCTATTCTCTGATTTGTTGTGCACTCATTTCCTTAAAGGAAAAGTAAGACACCCTTGACGAAAATTTAGGATTGAGGAAGAAAGAAAGGCAAAGAAATAAATAAAGTGGAAAAGCGGAAAATATTTAAATGGTTCTTATTTATTTGTTTTTATTAGAAATTTTTCATGTAATTAAAATTAATTTTTGACATTTGTTTTTAGAAAGCATTCTTGTGGTTCATGAGTCTCAAAGATTTCCTCACGATAAATTTGGATGTCCTTTCATTCGACACTGAAAAGCATAAACGTTGTAACCGACCAAAATGAAACTTTGCACTAGAGCGCAAAAACTTTTTCGATATCAGAAGAAAAAATCATAACTTCTAAACTATTTGTAATAGAAGTTATGGGGTTTGATGTAGGCAATAGCCTTGCTGTACCACTTTATCCAGTTTTGTTATTTCTTGATAGTCCAGCACAGATTTGACTCTGTAGTTTCAGGAAAGCACGTATGTCTTGCGGGGTAAATCAAAAGCCGTTGTGTTTTATGCTGTAGCAATTAAAACCTTTATTTACGATGTGCTACGAGTATTAAAAACAATAAATCTTATTTCTTAATACAATATACACTTCGCACGTAGAAAGTTAGAGCTACCTGAACAATTTCAAAACCAAAAACAAAAACTGACTTACTTAAAAAAAAAATCAGTTTTTTTTTTATATCTTTAAATCAAAACTACGCCTACTAACTCTTACATTTTTCCAAATCATCTAGTGCTAGATCTGTTTTCGGATAAAACTACCACGAACGACCTAAGGACCTGCCAGGCATACAATTTTTTTATATTTACCGCCACAAAGTGCTATTTTTGGACAGATTTTTTTAAAAAATTATATCGACCATCTGCAATAAGTAAAATGACGCTAAAGTTAGTATAAGTATTAGTTTTGCCAGTTACAGCAATCCGTGTTTTATTTTACGGACTTCAAGAATGCTGTATCTGAATAGCTGCAATGAATGGAACGAAATCAATGTTGAAAATAGCAACTGAAACGCTGTATCAGATATACCTTATTTATTTGTATTATATATGTGAGCTCTATCCAAGTTCTATGTTTAAAGCAAGATCTTATTTTTGATGTACAATAGCACAGAACAAGACAGGTAACTTAAATAAAAGGCTGTACTTACTATTAGGTTTAACGTAGTAACACCGTATAAGTTAAAAATAATAGAGTAACTGCATCTCTCATGCAACACTAAGCAATAACAAAATACATTAGAAGCTATTTATTATAGTCCATGTAGTCACTTCGAACAATGTCGAGAGTTAATGACAAAAGTCATCATTTTACGTTCCGCAAGAATGATGTAAGCCTCTCCAGTCGTCAAACTTCGGATGCTGTATGTATTTCATTTACAAATTTGCAAACCTTCCTTTGATTTAAGCAACATGTGTTTGAAAAGTCGAAGTTACTGGAAAAAGGACAGGCGTTTTCAATGACGTAAATTATTTTATTTTCATCGTAGAAATATGAAACCCAGACCATTTGACACAGTTTTTTTTTCTGATTCAATCGGTGTATAAACGTATTTTCGAAATTTTGGTCGATTACGGCGTTTATGCTTTCCAGCGTCGATATGTAGCTTGTCATAATCCTATTGTCATGGCATTTTACTGCATACATAGTACCTCATTCCACACATCATAGACATATTTATGGAATGGTAATGGGAAATCCTATTAAAATATATAAATTGTATATGGGTAGTCCCATCTGTTCCGCATTAACAACTTAGGACATCCCTGGAAGTTCCAAATGTCCGCAGTTGTAATATCCCTGTAAGGTCCCTCCTGAGGTTATACTTTGGCACAGTTAACACATTCAATAATCTTCAATTCTCGCTACAAGCATACGTAAAATGGTATTTTTATATATATAAAAAAAATTCATCTATACTCCAAAAACCATTTACTTTAATAGTTGCGTTCTTTTATCCTAATCCGAATCAGAGGAGATTACCCGTTGACGTGAATATTAAAAAACGGTTACCAATGTACAATGTTTTAAAAATGAATAAAAAATTATCACATTCTCATGCTTGAAAATAAAAGAAAATTGTATATTTTTATATTTTGACATTTTGCAAAAATTGAAATCACGGCAATTTCATAATTTGCCCCATATCAAAAATCATGGCGACCTGCAGACATTTTATAAAATTAAATTAATTTGAAATTTCCCATAGAACCAGTTCACTATAATAAAACGCAGATATTTCCTCTTATTTGAAAGGAATTTTAAAACAAATTAAGACCAGCGAAGCTGTTTAAGCTTATAGTCGTATCTAATAATTCCAATTCAGCTTTTAATTGCTTAAAAAATGGAAAATATAATTGGGCGCATGTACCTAAACACCCCAACCCCACCCACCCAACCCTCTAAGGGATAGATGTTTTTACTCGCATCACTTTCAAAGATAATTACTTATTAACTTTCATGAAATTTTCAAGTAATTTATTATGAGGAAATGCATAATTGGTGAGGCTTTCATGACTTTTAACTCCTGATTCCGATAAGGTCTCAAGTTGAAATTTTGATAAGTACTAATGGATAACATAAGGTATAAAAAAAAATAAATAATAATAAAATTTAAAGTATACGTCTTCCAGGATATTTAAGGATAACAGATATAATCTTTATCCTTGATATACCTTTTCGCATAAATATTTTAGATGTAATTTTTCTTAGATAGCTTGAAATCTCTTTTTTTATTCTTTCATGAACAGCAAAGTTTGTATGAATTTACAAATAAGACTAGAACAGAATTTTTATAAAATTTTGACTTGTGAAATACGCATTGTTAGGGAAACGATTTTAATTTGTATTTTTGTTTTTACAAACGCATTCCTCCGGTGACTTTGCGCACCGCACGCCCATATTGCGTACATTGAGATCCATATTGCATTCATTTTTTTCCGCAGATTCATACGGCATCACATTGGTGTTGTAATTCAAGTATCTGAGCCTAGACGCACCTCACCTCCAACACTCACTGATGTGTCCACCGGGTTTTAGGTTCCTTTTTAAAATTTGTTAAAAACGGCCCAAATTTCGTGGATTGTACTTAAGGAAATAAATGTGTTTAATTGGTTATGAAATTATGATCAATCTACTGAAGAAAGATAACACAGGGGTTTTACACCGAGTGTTGTGTGGCTCGTTGCCCAAAGGTAAAATAGAATGTTTACATTGGGTGAGGCAGAATTTTTTCCAAATATATTCCAGTTGCGATGATGAAGTTCTGTGATCAGTAGCTCCGAACAGTTAATGCTAAAAGTCGAATTTGACGTGTTGCACGGATTTATTGCAAATGAATAAGGATCCTGCCGCTAGTGGCAGCGGGAAAATTGCATTTTTGAGTAATCTCCAGAATCGACACGCTGCGCTGCAACGATTTTGCTGCGTCGCGCTGCTCCTGGTGTGGCTTATAGATTTAATTTAGCAAAAAAAAATTGCGCAGAGGCAAACACAAAATGCCGCTCTTGGTGTGACACCCACTTTACGTTTCCTGTCGATATTTGAGCAAATAAAACTTGAATTTCAATATCTTCAAAAAAGGCGTTCTGAATTGCTCAGAAAGGATCAGGACGAGCCTTTTGATCCCTATTTTCCAACCTGTCGTTGGCTTGGACACTTATGCCCCCCCCCCCCGCATCCTACCCAAAGCTAAATCCTGGATGCGCTATTGCATGTAACTGGCTTAACCAACACAGCCTTCGCATGCTTCTTTCAATACATATTTTGTGGTTATATTTTGGGTCTCAAAAAACTACTCATGGAAACACAGCAAGTGACAAATTAGGCTTTAACTATAGAGCATATCCTGAAATTCTCATGTACATCTCGTATGTATTTGCCTGATAAATGCTAAGAATATTTCGTTCGAATTAAGATTTTGCTAATGTTCCCAATTGCGGGATATCCCACTAAATAGGGAATTTCTAAAAACCTATAGAAATAAAGCTCCAAGTATTTACTTAAAACTTCCTGTTTACCCAGGAAAGTTATGTAAGGGAAAAAAGTGGGTAGTAATTATGTACAGTATGGATTTGTATTTGCCTGTACTGCATAACTTACTGGAACAACAACAAAATTGTGCCCACGATATTAATCAAGTTCAGAGAAATCGCGGTTTGAAAACGCTTCTACATACTATTGAAGGTTCTTCGCGCATGTTCAAATATAAAATAGAAACTGCGCTGTAATGTGGAGGCGGAGATCCGCATTCAATCAAGAGAAGGTTTTCCCCTAACCATAGAACGTCTATTCTCTCCACTTGAAAAAGTGAACCCATTGCGTTTCTAATAAAGTGAACAAATTTATTTATTTATTTACCGAGATGACCAGCTGATCATGTGGAAGTTGCGTTATGACCCACTGACCTATTTTCGATTTGCAGATGATTTCTTTTCATTTAGTTTTGCAAACGACCCCGTATTTTGCGATAGGAGAATATTTTGTTGAAAAGAATTTGAATTTGATTACTGAGTTTATGAAGATATTTCAGGCAGCTGAAATTCACTACTGCCAAGCCCAAAAACAGAAAAATGGCAGTATCTCCCAAATGAGTTAAGCATGAATAAAATGGCCCGATTATTTCAAAAAGAACACACGGAATTAGATGTAAAAAGTATTTATTTCAATACGAAATTTTATATCGATTTAATGTGCTAAGTATGACTCATGCTCACAAATATTGTCTAAGTATTAAGCAATACATTAAGTCTGAAAAGGATGTTTTCAAAAAGAATGAGCTTATGATATAAAAACAAGTTCATTCGCTGCGAGCCAAGGCATTTTTTAGCAATCAATTAATATTATCCTGTGATTGTGTGAAAAATCTAGCATTACCGAATGTAGCCGACCATGCAGCGTACAACAGCCGCCAATTAACTTTATTTAATTTTGGTATAATTAAGGGCTCATCATTTACTAGAAAAATTCACTTATTACAAAAATTGTCAATTAGTACGTATCCTAAAGGATTCAACCAAATTGGGTATGCTGTATCCCATCCTTTGTGTAATTCAAAATTCCGTGATAAATCGGAAATTCAGTTAATCGTTACGGCGGACAAAATAAGTACTCAATTATGATACTGGCTTTATATGAAATCGCTCATATAAAATCGATTGAGCCTCATTTGCCCGGTTACAGGCGACTTTTTAAACAAGTTTTTTAAAGATAAAATTCACAGGATTACTTCTTTTTTACATCAACCCCTAATCGGGTGTTTGCTGAAATTAAGAAAAGATTCACCAATAGGAATCTTTTATATAAATAAAAATCAATTGCCACATGCATGTTATATCATCATTTGAGAACCGCTCGGCCGACTTGGCTCATTTGTCGTTTTTGATGAGTTTGTATTTGTCACGAAAAGGATTTTAGAGAAAGAAAATTGGAATCGGCAACCCCTTCGTGGTGTTGCCATACAAAACTTTGATTTTCGCTATATATTTGGGCACTGGGCGTCTATGTAGACAGCTCTGAGCAAGCGTCGAGATGGAGAGGTCATATTTTTTACACGGAATTTTCATAAAATTTGCAAATACAGGTCCAAACGTGAAGAAAATAGGGTAACCCTTTCTTGGTGTTACCATACAAAACTTTAGTTTGTCACTAGATGTTTGGGGCACTACCTAACGCATCGAAGTAGCGGACTGAAATTGTATACAATAACGTTTTTAAAAAAAGGGAAATTAAACTCCAAAATGGGAGCAATCTGGAACTCATTCGTAGGGTTGACATAGAAAAATTTCGTTTCTTACCCACTGCCTGAGAACGCTTCGACCAAAGAACCACACGGTCACACATACACACACAGAGTGAAACCTTCAAATACGGACTCGCGCGATCGAGGCAAATAATAGCTTAAGTATTATGCACCTCTAAGCCTCAGACCTTTCACCCCCCCCCCCCCCCCCCTCCCACCAATGATATTATCTCCGACTTGGTCCGCCAGTCTATAACATCTAGATACGAAGAGCTCCATATAAACCCGGATCACTTTTTGAAAGCTCTTTAACTTTTCATTCAACCAAAGAAAGCTATCATTCTAAGAATTTATGTGGCATAATACAGAAAGAGAGAGAGAGAGAGAGAGAGAGATTCTGTAGAGCTTTCTATTAGAGGGCCATTAGCTCGTTTTAGTTGGACCGCGTTTTTGTGAAGTTTTGCACATCTATGTAGATGTAAGTTGTCCCAGATTGAACCAAAAATAAGTCCGTAATGATTAGAGGAGAACATTCATATAATTCGGATTTAGCGAAAAGCTACCCAATCTTGAAGCGAAGGAAGAACATTCGGGCAATGAAATCCGAAAATGAGAAATATGAACTTAATTTCGAAATCGAAAAGAAAAGAGCTATAAACAATTTTCTAATCGAATAATTTGGCCAATCTTGGAAAGAGTTAGAGGACTTAATTTTTACATGAAAATGTTATTAAATCGGATGAGTACACAACGAAAATTCAACAGAAAGATGACGATAACTTAGTAGTCTAGAACATTTTAAAATTTGGTATTTTTTCATATATTTTAAATTTTTATTTCAACTTTGTTTATTTTTTATTATGATTTTCCACATGTAATACATTTTATAACAAATAAATACAAGCCCATGAATACGTAATTATAACAATTCAGATGAAAAGCTGCGCTTTTAGAATTCATTGACATGCATAACTCCCCCTTCCCTAAGGTTGGAATCACAATTTTACTATTCCATATTCTCTTGCTACAATTAACTAATGCAAGCTTGACATATTTCAAAGTCGTGTCTATTAAGTTTTCTAAATAAATTCAACATTTTAATCAATATACGCGTTGCATAAAAGAAAACATTTTTGGCATTTTTCTTAACACAATCTAAGATGACAAAGGTCAGCTTTGGCTTCTAAAGTACTCTTCTTCGTGTTCATTTTCGGCAATATTGTACCACTTATAATTAAGAGGTATAGTGTCAGTTTTATGTTACTGTCATGCCATTTTTCTGAAGCAAGTTAAGTGCCTGCAATTATTTTATTAAAATATATTTACCACTTTATTTAGCATATTCATTACTAAAAGAAATTCTTGATATTCAGTTTTTTTCTTCTTATTGTGACAGTTATGTGAATTCCTCCATTCCTGTCACTCCAAATAATTGAAGCGAAGAGAAAAAAATTATCGAAAGATTAAAACATTCTCTTGTAACAAACTTCTGTATATTATAGTATAAAAGATGGACCGACCACTAATCTTATTTGTTTTTTATCCCTCTGAGTGATTCAACAATAGAATGCACCAAAGAGTAAAAAAAATTATAACTAACTTTTCATATTTAGTTAAGAAAAGCCTGGCGAGATTTTGGTAAAACAAACTCAAACCAGATTTATGTTATCATATTATGGAGTATATTATCCCGCTTCTGCCACTAATTCAATATGTGATTTTTTACCGTTCGGAGTAAATTCTTTGCTTAGGCTCTGAAATATAACCACATTTGAGAGTTCAAAATTATAACATAAAAAAACAATGAAAAAAGAAACGCACTTTCTGAGTTGTCACGTGGAGGGATGAAATGTGTTTTGACTGATTGAAATGAATACAATAATTGAATAGGAAAAATTAAAAATTTAAGTTGCTAAAAATTAGCAAGTGTGGTCCATAGAATGAAAAGTGAAGCTTTTTACCATAAAAATGTTCAATAGAAAAATTATGTTAATAAAGCATTTTTGCTAGAAGGCAGTGCGCTGTATACCTAACCACCAAAAAAAACTCGCGGCTTAGATTCCGATTAAATATTTTACTATTCTGTAGACAAATAATAATTTTCGTGGAATGAGCTCAATTAAAACATTAATAAAAATATGTTTCTTTTGACTAAAACATATATTAAATCGCGTAAATATTCGTCATTGGTATAAAGTCGATATTTTCATGGGTCGGCACAAATTCTTTCTAAAAATGCTTCACCTTCGAAAATTGTATTTTGAGAACAGTTAAATACAACACGACCCCTTGAGTTATAGTCGCTAGAAAAGTAACCAATTTGATTGTAGATTACGATATAGTAGAAAAAATATACTACTTTTTCTTACAACAAAATTTTCGCGAAGTCAAAAAATTGGAGTGCCGTCTCCGAGTTGTCGTTTTAGAAAACTTTATGAAAAATTCAAAAGTTAAATTTTCTAAAACACCTTTGACTGCAATAAGTTTATAAATAAGTTCCCTAAAATGGAAAAAGAATCAAGAAGAAATATTGTAATGTTGAAATAGTTTTCCTGAAAGTCCAAAACAGCCAAAAAATTAAAATTAAAGTTCATATATATGTATCAAATTGAAAGAACCGTTTCCCTTGTAACATAAGCTATTTTAGTTATCGTTATAAAGGACAAAAGGACTTCTTTGGAATCAGTACACACGTTTGATCCGATATTTTAATTTGAGAGGGAAGCAGTGAGCTTAGGGGGACGAGTTTCAAGAAAAGTTTTATATGGACACTTCAAGGATTATATTGGCATACTTCATCCTACTTATTTACGAACACACTGTATATAATCTGACAACTCACCACACGTAATCAATTTTCGTTCACAGTTTTCTAAATTACATACATATATTTAAAAAAAAATAACTCCATTCAAACTTTAAGAAGTTTCATTTTGTCAATTCTACAGGTTCACTAAAACCCATTAGGGATTAAAATACAAAAAAAAAATAAAAAATATTAAGATTGCACATTTGAGATTTTTAAGGATAACCGAAAAATCCACAAATTACCTTGATTAATTTTTCTCCTAAACCTCAAGCTTCCCCAAATAAATAACCCAAGCCTCAAGCTTCCCAAAATAAATAACGTGTATTTCATGGAGATGCGATGAGCACATTCTGAGATATAAGTTTTTAAAGTTACATCTACTAAGCAAATTTTGCCACATTTTTTAAATTTCAAAAGATCGTATCTTGGTCATAAATGGATCGCAACAAAAAATTTATATTTTCAATATTTCCAAGGTTCCTGCAAGATTCCATTAAAATGAAACATAGTCCATTCACAAATTTATACAATTTATTATTATTATAATTATTTCCTTTTCATATACACAAATTTGCATACCTAGCAATATTCAGCTGTCTCTTCTTAATTCCATAATAGTATTAGACCGAATTTTACTAACACTCCCATGATTAAATAATAGTTACTCACAATTATAAATAAATTGAACTGCCAAAAAAATTTCTCGCCTCCCAAGCAAAAATAAGAAATTACCAATGATAAAACTTAAAATATTCCGCAAAATCTAGATACAAATACACCTAAAGGGAGCCATCCACTAGTATATCTGCATGTCACACCTAGAGGTATGTCATACTCATTTGAGGTATGCGCATACAAATTTGGGCATACTAAATACCCATCCACTAGAATATAAGTGTGGCATCCATCAGAAACTTCATTAGAGTAGAGATATTGAATTGAATAGTGAGAGAGAATTGTTGAAAGAACTGCACGAAACAAGTTCTTCTGACTACAAAAACTTTCAAGGATGGATTATTCCACGTATACAGAAATTTTAAGAAAATCACTCTACTCATTTCCCTCTTTTAAATGAGTAGAGTGATTTTCTTAAAATTTCTGTATACGTGGAATAATGAAAAAAAATGAGAAAATCAATAACTCCGAGTGAGCGTCTTTCAGTCACTATACGTTTTTTAGCCACAGGACAAAGTTTGGAAGATCTCAAATTGTTAACTTCTATTGGAAGAATTATAATTGAGACATGTGACGCTTTCATCAAAGTACTGAAAGACAACATTAAAGAGTTCTTGATTGCATAAATCATTTTTTAATGCTTTCCAGAATCACTCATCCTTCGAAACTCAAAATGAAATTCAGTCAAATTTTAATAGACCAAATATACTTCAGCGAATAATAAAATAAAATAAAAAAAAATAAAATAATAATAACAAAAAAAAAAATTGTAGTGTACTAATTGTACTGGGGACCTTGTAGTAATTGAAGTCTTAGGACCCTCCTCTGATCGAGCAGTACTGACTTCGTTGCTTAATATTTTCACTTTTTGTGATGAAGTTGGTTCTGGTAGTGTTGGTGAACAAAAATAAAAGTCAACATTTTGACTAGGCATAACTACAGTAATAGTATTAACAGACGAAGTGGAAACAGTATCTGGTGACTCACAATGCTGCGTTGAACTTCGAAAATATTTTCTCAACGGCTCGGTCTGATTTCTTGCAATGTTATGTTCTCCCAATCTTCCCAGACGTCCTCGAGAAAGAATGTCATCAATTGCCTTCTTCGCAAAAAGTTTTTTATCTGTAGCAAGCTGTCTGTACTCCACCCCCCCCCCCCCCCCACCTCAAAGCTCAGGCAGTTATTTCCGGTTCATCGTTTACATTTGGAAGGTGCTCCATAGCCTTCTCCAGAAACTTAGTTTTTGGTTCAGAAAGAGGTACAATCGCTGCTCTCTGATCGACTGATTTTTCTCCCTGTAAAAAAATTATTTTCTCAAATCCATTTTTCGATCATGTTAGTAAATTTATTTGCACTTTTTTCAGTTGCCAAAAAATGAAGAGGAATGGAAATATTTAGCGAAAGAATTTGCAACAAAATGGAGTTTCCCTAACTATATCGGAGCCATCGATGGGAAACACATAGATATAAAGAAACTCGGACATTCTGGATCTTACTACTATAATTACAAGATAACTTTCAGCGTTGTATTACTAGCTATAGTAGATGCCAATTACGATTTCATCATGGTTGATGTTGGTGCTAATGGTAGAGTATCTGACGGTGGAGTTTTTACTAACTCAACATTTTATGAAAGTTTCGAGGAAGGAGCTCTTAATATCCCAGACTACGACTTCCAAGTACTAAAGAGAAATTTCCATTTGTTTTTGTTGCAGACGATGCCGTTTCTCTCATGGAAAATTTAATGAAACATATTCTAGGACGCTGAACAACAAATTTTCAATTATCGTTTATCGAAATCACGATGAATTGTGGAAAATGTATTTCGCATTTTATCTTCTAGGTTCCGAGTTTTGCTATTTTCGATTAGTTTACACCCAAAAAAATACCAAGCACTATTATATTAATTTGTTTTTACTTGCACAATTTCCTGAGAAAGACAAATGAAAATATGTATTTGCATCAAGGTTTCGATGTGGAAGATGTCAAAACCGGAAATTTTACAAAAGTTACCTTTAAATTAAGTAGCTACTGGATTTGAAAGCAACAGCTACGCATAATTCTACTAGAAGTGCTAAGAGTATTAGGGACAAATTTGGTGGCAGCTTAATAAAACTGCATAAATATATATAAAAGAAAGTAGAAAATAAAATAATTTTTATTTCTTACCACACTGATATCTTCTTCTAAATTCATTGAAGAAACTCCTCCCTCTGGAATCTCCTCCAGTCTTATAAAATCTAGTTGGTTAAAATATACCATAGTAATGTTTCATAGATGTCATCAATCCCGGACCCAGATTTTTCGCTCTTCTTTATTTAATTTTATTTTTACAGTTTGTCTATTGGCGAGTGGTTCTATTTCTTTTAATTTAAGAACTAATTTATCGTAATTGTCATCTTTTAGTTGCTTATTTTTGTAGCTGTCAACTGTGAACTTTTATATATGTATATCAATAAATTCACACCAAAATTGCTTTGTTCCACCAATAACCGCTGACATTTAAAAGTAACTGATATTTGCGCAAACATTGCCATCCACTGATATATCGGGATGTCATACAATGAAGTATGCGCATACGGCATGATGCATATTAAAATTTTTGGATTTTCTTCATACATGCATGCGCATGCCATCTTACCTATCCATCCACTTGGGAATCTGCATACCATACATTGTGTATGAAATGCATGTGTGCTAGTGCATGGGCCCCTTAATGCAGAAAATGGCGGCATACACTTTCTGAGCATGCAGACTACAGTCACAGAATATTTATACAGTAGCGCAGCTCTGTCAAAACTGTCAAGCGAGTAGGATGCTTATATTAAGAGACTATACTATCTTTTTCAACAGTTTTAACTAACATACTAGTCAACTTCTAATACAAAGGTTCCTATGTAAATCTAAAGTTGAAGAAACAGAGCTTACTGTACCAGAGGAAGAGGGACAAAATGACAATCAAAACTATTTCTGCAAGAAAAAAAAAGCTAAAATTAATTTGTTCCACTTCCCATGCCAATCGGCTTGGTAGAACTATCAAACTGTCACAATCATTATTACCGCCATTTTGCCTGTTACACTGTCTACGGAACGAACACCACTTTGCAATCAAACAGCTGTTTGGTGATGGAACAATACATTTTCAGACTGGTGCTACGATGTGTACTTACATAAAACTAATACTTCTCCACACCATTGTGCAACTAGCTACTGATCGTTCATTTATTTCCGTATCATAGTTAATAGTTCCCTCTTATGGGAGAAATTTTGAGGTTTTTTTTTTGTGATTAAAATTCTAAAATTCACTTTTCAGTAGTTTGTTCTAAGCTGGGCTACTGTATAAATATACTGTGCTACAGTTCGCAAAGCTTTCAAATTAAATGAATGTTTTCCGAATGCACATCATTCCATCTGCCGGGGATGAAATGAATTAAAAACACCAAATTGTATTGAAAATATATAAAAACAAGACATTCTTGCCGCTACCATGGTTAACATTATTGACTTTATTGCCTTTATGATTGCACTATACAATTTTTCAAAATAAACAGACAAAGGTTCGGTGTCTGTTACAAATTGAACCTTCTTTGCAATAATATCATAATGTTGATAGTTATTCCTCTCTGAAAATAGCAACATTCAAACGAAAATATATTAGTAACCAAAACTTTTTTACTAGTTTTCCCTCGGCCACTTCCTCTTCCACTTCAAGATCTTCCAAACTCAAGTACAAATTTATCTACTTGATGTACCATTATTACGTTGTTTTGTACAAAACTTTGCAAATTTCATGAGTTCGAGAGTTTTTAAAGCTAACTACGGACATAATATAAAACCTCGAAATCTTTATTTTTGACACGTTATTACCTAAGTTTATGCTTGTTCACAAACTATGTGCAATTTTGATCATGATAATACGAACAAATTTAACGCAAAGTTGTATTAACTTTTCATGTTTTTTAAGATTTCAGTGGTAACCCCTCCTTAACAGGAATTTGATTTAAAAATCCTCAATTTTTACCATTTTTTAGAAGTTTCCGAGGTAATATCACCATTCCATTAATTTTTTTGCGACGTTATTCACTAGACCTATTCGCTATCTTTAATGTAGATATAAATCATTATTCTGTTACAATTAGTTTGCCAGAAATTCGGATTGAGAAATGTAAATCTTGGTACTCTTAAGCTAAAATCGCAGTTGAGGATTGTGTGGAATTATTTACTATTCCAATCGGATGAAATACTCCGTCAAGTCATTTTAAAGACATGCATCTATCACTGGTGTCACTCAGTCACGTCATCACCCTCTTTGTGGCAGTGGCTTGTAGCAGGTATGTTTACCCTCCCGGATCTATGTCCCACTCCTTACCATCTCTGGATCGTCCAAGGGCTGGTCCACACTGTATGGTCATTCTTACATACGGTGCCGTCCGCCAATGGGTATGAGTTGATAAAGTGTGTTGTGTGTTTTCAGATATGCACAGTTACGGACATTACTTTTTGGACATTACCTAACTAATATTGTACTTAAGTACACACTGGCTATTTCAAGCCACTCACTAAACATTCCTGATGAGTCCTTTGGCAGGGACGAAAACTGGTCAAATGAGCCTAACTAAGTCTACACGACTGGCTGTAATCTCATTCTGACAGATACAACTGACAGACTTATAAAGAATACAATTCCTCAAATATTTTACCAAAACTGCCTATTTACGTAAAATGACTAAAGTACTCTAAATTTCCACTAATTTTGCACACTGCGTCCGAATATGGAGCTGCTCATATCGGAAATTCACCACATAAAGTGTAAAACGTAATTGGAAGTAATGCCCCATCACGGTTTTTGAATTTTATCATATATATTTCTTAAAAGGAATATAGTATGGACTTAGGCTGAGCATATCTGAAAACACACATCACACACGTAGATGTGCATAGTTACCAATCAAATACCTAATCCAACCATAATTTTTTTATTCACATATTTACGCTATTAAACCGACATCGACAAATACGTATTTCCTCTCCCACTCCAACCAAAACGAGTATATCACTCACCTAAAAAAAAGTGAAATTAAAGGTCTGCGGCAGGGCAATTCTATACATTTTAAATTCAATTCGAATTAAGAATTAACTTTAATTCATACTGCTACCCTCCTCTCACCTGTCCCCGGTAACCTGATAATATCAAATCTAGCAACCGGATTTGAGATAAAATAACAAAATAAAAAAAAATCCCTAAAAAATGTTCAGCGAGATACGAAATAGCAGAGAACATAAATTATAAGATAAAAAGCAAACAAATTAAAACTAAGCCCAAATTTATGTATAGCAGAGCAATCTGGCATATCTGGATGAGTGCTATTTTTAGGCGGATAAAATTGCCTTTTCGAATTACGTAAATATTTTACTTTTTGTCCCCAGCACAAATTTCGCTTAAAAAGAATATTTTTCATAAATTTCCAGGCATTTTGAATCAGTGCAAAAAAAAAAAAAAAATTTGTCAGGCAGATAACTGAATTATGCGGAAAACTATTGCGGATATCTTCCCACCAGATAACGGTTGAATGCAGAATACATCACAAAATTGGAATTCCCTCATGAGAATATTATATGACCCCGAATCGAGTTTAAAGAAGATTGGAAGGAACTTCATCCCAGTCGTCCTTACGCTTCCGTGCCATTTGAATTGAATTCATACGAATTTATTATAACGAATCACAATCAGTGGCCCATGTATCTTTTGATCTCAGAAAAGATTAGTTCGACAAATGGAAAAAAAATTCTCCATACTATCTTTAATCCCTCTGACTTTTTCATTATCTTTGTGCTTTTATTCTGTGTTGGTGACATTTAAAGGAATATCCAGGATTTTTTAACCTCACTTCTATCTCTCTCAAACACATACACACGCAAACACACAAGTACCTACTCCCAAAGAAACTGCTTGAAATGAATTGACGGCTGGATTTTTCACATACCACAGATGGAATAAACTGCAGAATTGGTATCGACTTAAAATGGAAATTGAACTAGGGATAACTCCTGTATTTATGGATGTAGTACGTACGGAGGAGAACCATCAGTGGAATCTGAATTTAACAAATATAAATTGAGCTAAGAAGTTGGTAGTCGTGCCGATGATATCCTGATATTCTACTATCCTTGCGTTCATATCGTTAACATATTTATTGATCGAACATTTGAAGATTTTCTAAATTGTTATTGGGCTTTCAACAGGTCCTTGAGAAAGTTTTTAATGCTATTAAGATTTCAGAAAAGTGAGATGGGTCAAGTAATTTCTCTCCATCGTATCACCCCCTTTTCAATGGAAGCAATCATCCTAAAATCCTCTAGGATGGTAATTCAAGCATTCTTATCAGATTAAATAACTTTGTGCTTACGTCGATAGAATTTTATGTTGGAAGGCGCTCTAAGAAATAAAAAAAAAGAAAAAAAAAAGAAAGGAGATTTAACTATTTATTCACAAACTGGCTCTGAATAGGCAAAAAGGGAGAGAAAGATAGAGATTAATTCGTTCATGTGCCTTAAACTAGCTGTGAAGGATCAATTTCGGTACGCTTTGCTAGGAATCGATGAATTTTTCAGATATGAAAGGGTTAATTTATTCACCGCATAGTGTGGAAGTGTTTGAAAAGTTTATCTGTTACTTAAAAATTTGGAAAATATACTTAACTAAGCCGGGTTATAAGTTGTGGTTCTCTAGGAGAAAGCAATAGTTATGTTGTATGGTAAATATTTGTGACTCAGCCTAAGAAACAGTTTTAGACGTCGTCGTGAGCAGTCTATCTAATATTTTTCAGTTTTTAAAATGTACTCTTTCGACCAACGATTCCTTAGTCGTTGCTGTTTTACCATCGTGACACTATTCTGTCGTAAATTTAACCAGAAAACTCTACATAATAGCAGTAAGTAAATAGAAGAATTTATGATTCAAAATTTCATAAAACTCCCAAATAAGTTCGCATAGTTAATAAATAAATCAGTACAAAATCACAAATAGAAAAGCAAAATGCTCAAAACTCAAAGTAAGGTACTTACAAGAGTATTATTTGTAAAAGATCTCTAACATAAGTCAGAGTTAAAAAGTAACAATTTAAAGTATAAAAAAAAGTAATTAATAAAAAACTTTAATGTGTATACTTATGTAAAAAAAAGCCTTTTTAAGCATTCTGATCAGGTCCAGATTCTGTATGTCCAACGAAGAGAGTTTCAGCCGAAAGGTCTAAACAATATATGTAGGAACGCTTACCAATTAAGGTTTTAAAATGCGGAAACAATAAATCTGAACATTTCGTCGTGGCAAGAAATAGACATGTTGATGCTGATAGGTAAATTCATTAGTGCAAAAAATTTGTTGAGAGAAAACAACAACAACTAACTGCTATGGTAAGCTTTTACGGAACGCTCCAAAATAGAGAAGCATTTGTGGAGAAATTTTGTAATATCGACGAAGGTCCAAACGAATCTGACACAGTTATTAGACGTAATATTCATTTTGTTGAAATAATCTGCATCCGTGGAAAGGATTACGTAAAAAAACGTAATAGTGATTACAAGCCTTAAACGTGTCGAAATCGCGGAGCATTGACGCAAATAGCTGTAATGTCATATTATTGTTTAGCCATAACTCTAATTTTATTTTGGATTTAATCTATCGTATATAGTTATTGTCCAATCGTTGGTAAAAGCTGTTTAAGTTATTACTTAGTCTGCATGCGATAGTCTTCAATCAAACCAACTGGTGTTGACATGTTGAGCTGAATATCGCCTGCATACATATGAATACAGCAGCTCTCGGCAATATCCCGAAAATTATTAATATACATTTGAAAAGCAAAGGGCCCATAATTGAGCCCTGAGGGATGCCAAATTCAATTGTAAACGTTAACGGAAAACGTTAACTTACTTTCACTTGCTGTGTTCACTGCGACAGTATGCTCTTCACAACTTTAGTGTTGGTCGAAGCCAGAGTACTGCACACATACTTGTTTTACAAGTAGTACTTGACCTGCAGGTATAGTGCCTTTGATTGAACTGAATACCTGTATCTGCACAATTCAAGTATAATAACTGAACCTGTAACTGCAAGTATAGATGAGTAGGTATATCTGCATGGACAGATAACTGGTAGAGGATGCAATACAGATAAACAAGTAAATGCACGTGTGACTTGGTAATAAGCAAAAGGTGGAGAAAGAGTTGGAATTTTGAAATTTGTGTGTGATTTTAACTACTCTTTAGTGAATTATTGAGCGATTTACTTCAATGCTACCATTGTCTCCCCGATAACAGATATATCGTGATCCCCAGACAAAAAGGATTCCACATTCGGAATAAGGACATTTAGTGGAGATGTCTCCAGAAAAGGATGAAAAAAGGACCAAGGTTTTTTTTTGTCCTTCTTGCAGCAGAAAAGTAATTATCTGTAAGCGTCCTCTTAATAATCTTTTTCAGTGAAAGACGATGGGGCGCCGCCCTTCAGGAAGAACGAAGAGAACCTTCACTCTTTTTTTTATGATTTCTGGGAGACGTATATATCTGTATCAATTGTGAATAATCAGGTTACTCGACTAATTAACTTGGTTCATTTATTCAAAAGTGGTATGGATATACGAGTGTGGAAAAACAGCAAAGGAGTTACAATTTTACACTGTTTACTGTAAATCACAGTTTTAATGTGGAAATAAATTACTACAATTGAAAACAAGAAATTGTATTTTGAGTATTTTGAATACATTTATGTTTACGCGAATAAAAGAAAGATCAGTAATGTATAAAATTAAGTAACTTGAAAAAGTAAATAATCTAGGTGCAAAATTCAAGATATACTTGTGGAAGCGTGGCGCTTTATGCAATCATCATTCACTGGTATACATACTGTGGATAAATAAAATGCCATCAACATTATCCTCATTAAACCTAGTTCGTCGATTTTCCAAAACTCGACCTGGTGTGCTGAGCACTCTCTCGCTGGGAGCACTGGTGGTAGGAATAGATAGCACATGTCGTGCCATCTTACTAAGTTGAGGAAATGCCGACTCACTCTCCACCACTTGAGGACATCCTCCTGTTTCCATAAAGCACAAGAGTACTGCTTTAATTCTAATTGTACTGCAGTTTCTTCTGCCTCAGTACTGCTAACGGGAATGCCTTTCCATTGGTCTATAATATCATTAAGAGGCACTTCATCGCTCACAATAATCAGGATATGACAACTCCTCTTGCATAAAAGTTTCGAGGTATTTTACAGTTTCCTCCCATTGTTCCGTGGGTAAACATCTTAATTGCCTATATTTTGGCCATAAAAATAGTGCAACCTTGTGATGAATTTCAAATATTAGTTTTAATTGTAGTCCTGTCAATATTCGTTCAGCAATTATTTTTACTTCACGCTACCAGCTGACATTATCTTCCTCAAGATCTAAATTTGTTTCAACTACCTTAGTGACTGTCACCGTTAAAGCTTCAATTTGCCGTATTACATTATTACTAGTAGGAAATTTCTCTTGCTCCAACGTGTCGGATGCTACTTTTAGCGGTGCTAATAGATTAATTAAACCTATTACGAGAAAAATCCATTAAAACTTAAGGCAAACTGATCTGTTACAACGATTCCATATTTGAATATGAAATGCATATAAATAGATATATCGTAAGGATCTTCATCATAGCACACTTTATATGATTTATATATATTAAATATACATACATTTTTACCTTCTAACAACGAAATTGTGATACCATCTAATCATGATTCTGAACGTTGATTGTGAAGAATTTGTTGTACTGTATTCTGTTCAGATTAATACTCTTCCATTAAAAGTGACAAGGCTGAAACTGTATTTATAGTTATTTATATATATTATATATATTTATAAGCGAATCCCCGCAGATTTGCTACCCCAAGAAACATATCCATTTTTTGCAATGCACAACATTGTCTTTCATTACATGTTTGTTTGAAGCAGAATATTGTGGCCCTGCTCAGGTACGTGTGAATACGTGTGAATCTGATCTGATACTACAAGTGCAGGTATATTGTTGTACCTGCACTTGCAGCTACAGGTAAGCAACGCCATATTAACTGTACTTGTTTATAACTTGAGTACTTGTACCTGCAGCTGCAGTTCAGATAACAATACGTTACTTACCTGTGGCTGCAAGTGCAGATACAACAATATACCTTTACTTGTAGTATCAGATCAGATTCACAGGTACCTGTGCAGGGCCCACGCAGTACTCTGGTCGAAACTATCGAATGCTTTCGAAAAATCAAACAGCCCTGCAAAACAGAGGTCGTCTTCATAAAGAGCAGCATGTATATCAGTTGTTACCTTAGTGGAGCTATTTCACAACTATAGATGTAGATTTGATTAATACAATTTTCAAAACAATTCTCTTCCTTTGACTCAATTTTGGAAATTTTCGTATCACGAATTCGATGAAATACTTTATAAATATTTTTTTCAATATCTGATATAAACAGACGAAAAAAACTGTACAAAATTAAGTCTATACTACTGTGGAGTTTGGGAGTCTCAGAAAAGTTAAAAAATTTAAATAAGTATTTTATTTCCAACTGTTTTACTTTAATTCAAATAATTATAAAGTATCAAAAATAATAAAAATGTTTTTAATTTATCGCTATGATACAATTATGGCACATACAACTTATTATTTATCGTTAAGAGATGTATGTCACCATTGGCTTTTGGTATTTTCGTCGAAGACAGACACAGCATATTTTCGCGAAACTTGTCGAGAACCAATAATAAAACTGGGGTCATTTTTGGATGATATTTGTCGGTCTTTGAATTGTCATCTATAACTTTGGATGGATGGTTTGAAAGGAATTGTGTTCAAGTGGGGGGGGGGGGGCACAGTCTAGAGCATGTGCCACTACACGGCCTATTGATCTATAACTTTGGATGGATGGATTGAAAGGAGTTGTGTTCCGGGCGGGAGGGGGGGGGGGGGGGGGGGTTAAACTCTAGAGTATATGCCACTAAAAGGCGCATTGTTCACCCTCACGACCCATTGTTAAGTTCACAGGTCCCAATCAGATGCTATTACAAACCATACGACTGACTCCCAACCCGTTTTACTTTCCTCAAGCAATTCATCCAGGAGGTGTAACCTAAGGAATCTATAACGTTTTCCGGAGAGAGCCGGACAGTAACAAAGAAAGTAAGTCGCCATTTCGGACTCCTCTCCGCATCCTCTGCATGTATTTTTATCAACCAGTCCTATCCTATGTAGATGACCCCTGAGAGAACAGTGTCGAGTAAGAATAGACACCAGAATTCTCGTGGTAAGTTTGCTCAGCCCTAGCACCTTTTTTGTGAAAGTTGGATTAGGTTTATACCACAGTTTCTTTGTTGTTCTACCCGAATGGTCGTATAACCAAAGACAACTGTGTTGGCAATCTGCCCAAGTCGCAATTGTAGAGACAAGGTGTCCCGATGTGATTCCAATTGTTGATCTATAATATTTAGAAGGCTATAGAAAATGGTCATATGCCACCCTCTAGTCCTTCTTCTCACCATCCATTAAATCTACTTTAGTCTAAAGTTCCGAAATCTTTCACAATAATTTTGAAGACTTCTCTGATCGGTGCTTGTCAAACTCTCTGGGAAGTCGACTAATTCGTGACATTATTTATATTTAGAATACAATCTCAATATTAAAAGTTAATTAGGAGCCTTAGCTTTATCATTCTTGTGTATCTTCTTTGAAAGAATAATGTACAGTTGATGAGTTTCTGCCATCTGAATTTTCGAGATCCTCCTCTTAAGCCGGTTGGGTCCTGTTTCTAATTTTCATTTTTTGCTTGGACTTCAGTATTTGTATAAGCTACCATTTACACGGAAAAGAAGATTTCTTTTTATGTTACTGTGCACAGCAACACTGCAGGCACTGATAAAGCCGATCAGCTGATAAAAAAAGATCAAAATTAAACTTCCCGAACCTGTTACCTTTCTTCGGGGTTCAGACCACAGCAGATAAAAGATGGATTATTGGAGTTACCCATAAATTCAGACGAACTCAACTGAAGGGAAAGTAAGTGTTGAAAACAATTAAAACTATTCCTGGCACATCACTCCGAAAGAAGAACTCCCAAGCTTCTACAATAAAACATGCATTAAGCTAGGCGTATCCCGGCCAACTGGCCGAGCACTATCGGCTAAATAAGTATCTGCACACCATCAAACTCCCCAGAAACAGCTCATGTGGATTATGCGAAGGTGAAGAGCAAACTGCAGAGCACATTCTTTTTAATTGCGAAGTGTTCACGCACAAATATCTCAGACTTTTCATTCAATACTTTTCCAGACCATCAGAACGAATGTCAAGCTCACTGAGTTCGTCAAAAGATGAAGGAGTCACAAAAAGCCCATAGTACCAGAATTGAGTGGGGCCTAAAATTAAAACACTCTCACCATCTAGTCTAAAGTAATTATAATTCAGCATGGGGTTTGTAAGACTCCAATGATACTATATATCCGTCCTTATCACTCAATCGTAACAGCGAAACTGACAACCATGTACCGGGCGGTGCTTTATAAGAATGCCTATTTAGCTCAAAACTGCGGGGTTCTGTACTCTCCAAGTTATTCATGAACGGATTTACTGGATCCGAATAATTATGCTTGGGGTCTACTGTAATGATGGGCAAAATCAGTCATATTGGTGATTCAGACTCAGATCATACGAGTCTTCAGGTATAAATGACTCATGTAAAAAAGTCGGTCATTTGGGTCATTTGAGTTAGTTGGGAATAATCATCTAATAACCTAAAATTACCTACCTCACCGAATCATTCATGTCAGAGTAAGGTTCAAAGCTAAAAGTGCGCTTATTTTGTCAATTTTGCAGATGTTCGCGACTGTTAAGCAGGGCAGAAATTTGTATTTGTTTCAACTTATGTAATTCTTTAGTCATAGAAATAACGTTTGCTTCAGAAAAACTCTTCTAAACAAATGAAAATAATAAATTTATAACAAGAATCCAAGTTCGTTGGCTTTAAGTATGTGTGCGTGCATCTTAAAGTCCCAATTCGATCACAAACAAGCTCCATAACAAGCTCTTAAACGTACAAAGTGAATTGGAGTTGCACATAATTCGTAAATAATCGTGCCACATTTAATTTGGGGAAATACATTAATTTACTAAAAACTAACTTAAACTAATTATTACCCAATAATTATAGGTTTAAGAACAGACTCTATTTTTATTAGTATTATTATGGGTAAGAAAAGTTTTCAATTAGCTTTAACAATATGTATCCAAGTTGTGCCCCAAATGTTTAGGATAAGTTTAGTGGCAATAATGGTTTGTAAAAGATTCCGTTGGATCCTGTTCTCTGTATATTAGGTGGCAAACGATTCCACAAACGAATGCCCTGGACGAAGTAAGAGGGCTACCCATAGCGTGATTTACACCGGAGGATCGCAATGTTCATGTGCCGAGATGACCGTAGGAAACTCAATCTCTCAAATATGTGAAATAGGGCAGCAAAATAGATTTAGCTAGCTTTATTCATAAATAATGCATTAGGCAATCAGAGTTCAACCAAAGCTGCCGCAGGCATCCATATATTTTTCTCAGTGTAACAATGAGACGATCGCAACATGAAAATTTTGAGTTGAGATGAAACCCTAAACACTTCACAGAATTGACATATACTTGCCAATTGTCGTTCAAATAAATCGGTGGAAAAGAATTTTCATCAATATCACGTCTATAGATCGCCATACAGTTCGACCAGTCATATACACGTTTGAGATCCTCATTTATCCAGCTTATGCAATCTTCCACTAAGCCAATTGGTCAACTAAGGTATATTTGCACATCATCAGCATATGGATGAACGGAAGCATCTACAATAACATCTGGGAGATCATTGCTATATAGACTAAAAAGCGGGGGACCAAGTATGGATCCCTGGGGCATGCCAAAAAAGAGAGATATACTTCTCGAGGTAACATTATTTGTTTTTACAAATTGGCTACGCCCACTTAGAAACTTTTAATGAAGGTTATTGCCGATGAAGAGAAGAGGAATTTATTACCCAATTTAACTATCAATTTCGAGTGGCAATTTCGTGTGATATATGGATTATAACGCTTTACTAAAATCAAGTAGCGCAAGAGTAGGCAGATGATCTTCATCAAGGGCCATGTGAATATCTGATGTCACATGCAGCATAGCGGTTTTACAGCTATGATAAGGACGAAACCCAGATTGCCAGGTTGACAGTAAACAGTTTCTTTTTGTGTAGTTCATGGTTTGCTGGTATACTCTTTTTTAAAATACTTTAGCCAAGCAGCATAGAAGGCTAATTGGACGGAAGTCACTTGAAGTACATGCAGTGAACTTCTTTGGAATAGGTACCACCAATGCTTGTTTCCATTGATTGGGGAATTGAGATGTAGTGATACAATGGTTGAAGATGTGCGTTAGAATTTTCACTATTGTAGGCGCAATAAGATTTATAAGTTTTGGTTGCAGTCCATCAGGTCGTGCCGCATCTGACGAGCCCGAGACATCTGTCGCAAAAAAATACCAAAACTACGATTTGGCGATAGAGTTGGCAATTGAGCGAGTAATAGCAATAATAATTAATGCAGAAAGGATACTTTTCTGGATGCCTAGTAGCAACTTTTTTAATGGGGTTATGGGTGGAATATATGTATACAATGCACAAGTTTTATTCAATGTGAAAAAGTATTACCTAAATATCTAGCTGTCTATGCATAGCCCTGTAGTAAACAAAAAGTTTAAGATCGGTTGAAAATATAGCCTTAAGCAATAAGTCAAGAAAAGCAGTTTCTTTTCTCCTTGAATTTAAGTGACCGATTGACCGATATCATTGTGGAGCGGTGACTCAGGTCTTTTGAGTCAGTGTACTGACCCGGTCAAAACGATCAAATCGTTCGCTACCGACCCATCACTAGTCTACTGGACCCCTACATAGGATTTATGGGATTTCAATGCCTTGAAATTTTGAAAATCTTTTGAATTTTTCCACCAATTAGTTCTAATTATAAATAGCCATTAAAGATATTAGCAATTCATAATAATAAGTAATAAATTTATAAAGTTATTTTTGAAGCTAAATTTATACAATTCCCTCCATCAAAATTCACTGTGTTTGTAGAAAACGACTTTTTGACAAATTGCTTTTTACAGTGGCTAATAAGTTCCACTATCTCATGGAATTTAGCTACGCACCTGAGTACATATTTAATATACTACAAGCGCATAATAAATAAAATAAATTAATTTTCTTCCTTATGTTCATTTTATATAACTAATTGCTTCAAAACGCTTAATCCTATATGCATAAATGTTATGAGAATGGACTAAATTTTGCATACGTAAGAGAACTAACGAAACGATTGAGTAATTGGTTTAATCAAAGAGAAGTCAAGTTAATTCCAGCCAAATTATCTTCCACTGCACTGAGTTAGTTTAATTTGATTCTATAATTGAGTTGACGCAGACATTTTGCATACTTAATTATGTGTAATTATCGCTTGAAATAAGATTTGCATATGATAGAGGAGATGGAAGATTTTTTTTTTCTTATTTCCAGATTTTTTTTATTTCACATGGGATTTTACTTGCTTTTCAATTAAGGGAACTTAAAGTGAATTTAGAAAAAGCATTTTTGGTGAAATAATAATCGAAAGAACTGAACACAAGTTTTTTTTTTAATTTTCAACCAAGTTAGTTCTATGGTCAAATAATGGTCAAATCGTGTTGGATATCAATGATCACTTTGCAACAAATTAGGAATTTTTGTGCCTCAAATAATGTCTTTTAAGGAATCTGTGTTTCGAAGCAACAATGTTTTTGTATGTGTCTAATAATATAATTTAAAAGCGAGGGCTTTTCTTTTTAATTTTGTGGAAATATTAAAATTTTCTGTTTCATTATTTGAACTTGAATATTAAAATAAAAAAAACTACAAGTGATATCTTTCAAAATGTTTATTGATGAGTAAATCATTATACATGGCAGAGAATATTAGTACATGGTCACCGTGGCTCCGTTTACGGCTACATATATACTCCAATTGAGGAAAGTGATACAGTTCGTCTAAGCGGGGATCTACGGCTTCGGCTTCCTTGTGGCATTAATCGTGAAAATATGAAGCAACACCACAAAGAACCACTTCTAACTTTAAATTAATAATTTATTTACCTAACTACATTTTCTTCCCTCGATGTAGGTAATAAACAGTGAATGAATTATATCTGGGCTAAATAAATAAATAATTAAACAAAACATTGAAATTTAATATAAATTTACACTTCAAGCTTTCGAAACAGGATTATTTGGCACCAATAAACTTTAAGAAGTCTCCCTGAACTCCCCGAGATCTGAAATGTTTACAACCAGAAACATCAAAAATAATTGAATAAGAAATATCCGAGTGGATTATTCACGTACCTACACTCTATTCAGAGATTAGACGCCGCGTGTTCAGTTATTTATTCAATGATTAATAACCTTAGATTATATAGGAAAAAGGATAGGATATCTTGTGTAAAATTCATGTACGTGTGATAAGAATTTACACTTGTAGATGCAGGGGTGAAAATAACAAGAGGCTCAGTCGTTATTTTGCATCAGTACGACATTTCTGCTCAATTTCTGATATTTCTGATTTTACGAACACAAGCACCGTGTTATTTTAGTGATTCTTTTTATAAAAAATTGATTTAAAGTATTTAATATTTTATTATATGTAGTGAAAAACTATAGTGAAATTTTATTTTGTGAAATATATTTTATATAATCTAGACTCCGGCGTCTTGAATTATAGCGACGAAGTGCACTGTTCGTTGTTGTCGAAACTGTAACATTTGAGAAAGCTAGGATCGTAAGTTTGCTGAGATTTATTCAAAATCATTTACCATTTAATTAAAAAATCCCTTAACTAAACAAATTGGCAAATAAACTATATTTTCCTACTAACCAAATTATTACAAATTATTAGATTTAAGTCTCAGTTACCATTAGTCAGCTCAGTTATAGCAGGATGGCCGAAGGTAGGGTTATAATATTCCTGTATAATTGCAGTAAGTTTTCACCGGGTGATCAATTTTTACGTCTCAGGAAAATAGTCTTTCAGTAATTTAAAGCTTAGTTATTTACCTTCCAAAAGGCTACACTTTCTTTATACTTTACTTGAAAAAAAAATCAAATAGTTTTGATTTAAAAGTAACCGTACCATTTTACGTTCAACTACTCTCAGCTGAGTAATAGTTGCAATAATGTTTGTGCGTCCGGAGTCCAAATAAGTAGGCAAATTGATTCGAATTCAACGGACCACGGTACATTTACATATGCAATTATTACTCAGTTGAGACATTTTGTTTGAGGAATCGTAGTCATTTGATTCAGATAAATTTTTTTAAATAATCTTATTAGGATAGGTATACAAATTTTATTTCGGTTCGGAAGATAAGAAAGCAAGCTTAAGTATATCAGAACACCATTTTTCTGTATGAATAGTAGTTTAGGGCGGAGGAGCTATTCAAACTATTGTCAGTTTTACATAAGAGAACTGCAAATATTTTTGAATGTTAGGACTTCGTTGGGGCTCTCATGAGGTAGTGAGATAATCGGTTTCATGGCTTGTGAAGTATTCTCCATGATTTTTGATCAAAGTGGTATTTGTGAGGCCATTGACAAAATGATCGACCAAATGATGAATTTTTTGGATGGATGGATCCGCTTAGTTTAGTTTTTATGAGCACTGATTTTATTTTCATGATTCGTATAGCTGTTCTTCTTTTTTGTTTTAATTTATTTTTGCCTATCTTGTTTATTTTTCTCTTAATTTATCTTTTTTACTTATTTATCAACGTGCAATAGTTTATCCTAACGTGTGTTTATACAAATTTCTTAATTTTTGTTTTTGAATAATAATTTTCCTAAAAAGTCTTCTCTCGTTATCAACAAATGTTCTTCATGTATGTTTTACTATGCTACGTATGAATATCAGAGGGTCTGATGATGGACCAAAACTAACAAATAGAAATTACATAAAAGAAAATATATTAAAAAAACTTTTAAAATAAATAGCTTTTGTAAATAAAATAGACTAAAAAGTAAAAAATAATTTTCTTCTCTCTCAGTGATATAAGCAAGAAAAGTTTAATGCAAAATAAGAAATGCTACAACTCAGATTAAATTTAAAAATTTGACCATGATTTGCAGTTAAACAATTATGATTATAGTGATAGTTATGGATGCTCAAACTATTAAGGTTTGATCTGAGTTGTAGCATTTCTTATATTGAATTAAACTTTTCTTGTTTATATCACTGAGAAAGAAAAAAATTATTTTTTACTGTTTATTTCATTTTATTTAGAAAAGTTGTTTTAATAAATTTAATTTTCTACTTTTTAGTCATACTCTCGAAATGCGACTCTAGAAATTCGTCTTTCGAAAATCGCCTTTCGCAAATCGATTCTCGAAAATAGACTCGAATTTCGACTCTCGAAACTCCACTCTCAAAAATCGATTCTCGAAACTCTACTCTCGAAGGGTGGTACCCAACTAACTATTTAATTCTTATAATGGTTTCAGATACGTTTGTAGCACCAACTTTTAACACCAGACAATTTAAGGTTTGGTGCTGGAAACGTATGGCTGGTTTTTATAAACCCCTTATAGGCGCATTTTGGCACTTCATAGCACTAAAATTTTGTAGTTTTGGATTTGTAAGGCGCCTATGTATAGCCTCTATAAGTCTGTAAGCTCCGTAAGGGTTCCTTTAAGATACCTTAAAAAACTTAATGCACTAACTTAGTAAGGTAATACGAACTCTTATAACATATGTGTAGGGCCACAATAAGCACTAAAGTATTAAGAACTTCTATATGGGCCTCTTAAAGGACCTATACTTTGTTGTGCGGGTGTCTTCCTATATTAAAAATTTACATTGATTTCTTTACTTATACACCTCTAATAGTACGTATATATTACAATTTGTATACAAGTAATTGGATATGGCAAAACAAACTTAGGTATTTATTAAGTGTATAAAATTAATTGCAATATGTCAACAACTATACGAGTGACTTAAAGTTCATATATACATAATGGAAATTTTTCAGAGATAGGTCCAAATTATGCATCGCCCCGTTGGATTATTCAATATTTAACAAAAGACATTATAATTAAAAGCATTATACAGAATTGTTATAGCACTTAAAGTTTTATGTAGAGCCTAAGGTACTACGCGAAACAATTATAATACCCATGGTCTTAAGTGTAACCGCAAGAGTACCTGAAGGTGCTCTAAAAAATATCGTTTCTATGCCGACCATTAGAGAGGCTATCATGTGTGATCTTAGTTTCATCAAGCAGATTTTTTTCTTTTTGGTTATTTCCATATTTAAGCATTAAGATAGGAATTCCATCCATATTTACATTTATCGAAATTGACAGTGGTTGATTAATGTTGCGTAAATATTTTTTTATGTTAACTTCTAAGACATGGTGCCAGTACTGCCCCTCACCTCAAATAACATAATTGCAGTCGCTGTTCATTTTTTATATACTCAGGTTTTGAATGGGATGCATAATCACAATAAATAATATCTTTTAACTCTATAGACCAAGTTGATTCGTTTATTTCCTCAGTTATGTGACATTGTGTGTATAATTTTCGGCCGACTTTTTAATTGAGGATGGTACAAATATTGATCGTATTTGAGCTCGTTTCTTTGATTTCATTAAGAGAAGATTTGAAATGTGTGCCTTGCGTTTTATATCTATTTTTTTTTTATGACTTTATACTGAAATCTTTCCATCTTTGTGCTATCTTCTTGCACTATATACAGAAATGTCAAGAAACAAAAATGCAGTCTCAATAAACTCCTACAACGAACCTATAATCTTGATTGTATTTCTCAAGTGTTGTAAGAGTTCTAAATAAAACTTAGGCTTAAGGAACTGTACGTGTTCTAAAGGTGCTATAATTTAGTGCTATAGAAGTTTCCAAAACCATCGTTATGACACTATTACTCTCAGCACTTTAACCCTTATAAGAATGATGCTTAACATGTTTTTAGCACTGTGTATGTAGCAGTTATGGTGCTGGCGCCAGTAGTTTTATAAGCTAGTGTTCAGGACGTTATTATGCCCAATTTTATTAGAGTCAAGGTTCCCAAACTAAAAGGTACGATAACGAATCTGTTAAGAACTAGTAACTGTAACGACCACAAGGTAACGAATAATTAATTTAAATTACCGAGCTTCAACTCCACCCTGATTTTCGAAATAGAACAAAACCAGGGAAAAAATATCCCAGCGATTAAGCGGCCATGCTCTTATCGATTCTTGCAAAGGAAATAGAAAAAAAAAATTAAAAAGAATTTATACATACATATTTATAAAATTTAAATCAGAGCTCAGCTGCGTAGACTTAGAGATTAGCTGCATCCAATGCTGTTATTTGGCTGCTCAACGCTACCAATCATATAAGCAAATGGTCGATCAGAGACAATTGGTAAACTCTGTTGTATTTGCGAAACACTGGTGGGTCACTCTTTTAAAAGTCATCATTTCGAGAGCATATATTCGGGTCAACCGAGTTTAATTTTTAATTTTTTTTTATATAAAGTGCATTCTGTTACCCAATAAATTTCTAGAACTGAGCCTTTCAGAGCTGAGGCCTTTCAGAGCTGAGGTGTAAAAAGAAGTTTGTATTGCACTGTGAAAAATGATACCAAACGCAATGATCTTTTTTCTGTATGCTAATCAGTGCCCACGTGAGTGATAATCATTCCTCACCTGTCCAAGCTAACATAACGAATGGAACCCAAAACAAAGCACATCAGCATCAATTAGTTAAAGTGCTATAATTGATCTGGTAATTGTGATTAGTGATCCTTGGAATAGAACCTAATATTAATTATTTTCATCTATGTGCAAAGGATCTGTTGGAGGAAAATCCCGTGGCAATCGTAATCGGTACGGGGGGACCACCCCGCATTTCCTACGGGATAGCTAACAACCGATATAATTATTAACGGAATCAAACGGAATCATTCAGCCGCAATTCTTAGCAGTAACCATCAGTATCCACTACAGCAACGCAATCCGATTTTCAATTATATACATGTTTTTTTAATTTTTCATTCATCGGTTCCTTTTTTGCATAATTTTATTTAGTAATTCTCTAAAAACTTTTTGAGCATACTAGTGAGTAGAATTCATTTTTTTTTGTTAATTAACTTTCATGTGGCGGGTATACATATACATAAGTGGTACATTTATCATTAACCTTTGAACTTACTACATGCTACTCTAGATAAAAGGTAGAGCTGCAATGCTATAATGTAGCTATGTAACTATTACCTTCGTTGTTTTAGTTCTTAGATATTTCTTTGTTTTTCTTTATTAAGAATGCAGGTACCTCGTACATCATACGAAGCTTCGGGATGCACGGGTAAGTACTTTTATACCTTCGTTTTGTCTTATAGTTTCCTACGGTATTAGAAAATATAATTCTCGCATGCAGTTACTACCTACATAATTTCAATGTACACAAAAAAAAACACAAAGTTAAATTTTGCTATATATACTTATGTTGACTGAGGTATTTAGTATTTTTTTTTTAACTGAATTAATTAGTGTATACAGATATTCATCTTAAATTCTAGGTTTTTTTTTGCTAAGTTAGTATACATACAGTACCCTTAAGAGGTACTATATAGTATAAAATATCCGTAATGTCTGCTTAGAAATGAACTGAAAGTAAATAATAATGATCAAATTGCCAGTAAATATCTGTGTGTATTTAGGTGAAAAACCATGAGTGGCTAGAATTGTGTAGTTGGAGTGCTTGTGCATACAGGGGATGCCATGAAATATTTTTTTAATCGCTTCATAGCTTTCAGCCGGCCTCCTAGCTTTCATAATTACCATTCTTTTTGGTGCATCTTTCTTATGCTTACAACTCCCAATATTTTTTTTATTTTCCCCATTTACATGCGCTTTGTTTACATTCCTTGTTGTGTGATCAGCCACGTATGTACTTATACACCCACCCTAATCCCTGAGCTTTAGTCGGCCCTAGCTGATCCCAAGGTTCAATCTGGATCTCGACTTCTACCCGTCTCCAGGGTACTCTGAGATACTTATGTAATTAATTATTATTATGATGACACCCCACGCTGTTGGGAAGGCCTGAGACGTCGCCACATAACCGTAAGGAGCTTTATAAAACCAAAATTTAAATAAGAACACCAAAGGTGTCTGAGAATGCTACTTGGGTAGTTACCACCGCCACCCCAAAACCCCCAACACGTAAGAAAATTTTTACCCCATCGGAAAGCTCCCCATGCACGCATTCTAAAACAAATTTTGTTCAAGAAAGAATTTTTTGGGATTCTCCGGTATATAGCAAAAGCTAAAAAATGTTCTAATTTGTTATTTCATCACACAACTCATTAATTTTTGGTGACAAGTTTCAAGTCTTGCATTTGACTCATCAACAGGTCGCAAATAGCGAAATTGGGTGATTTGAAAAACAAATGAAAAAATGAAAAAAAGAAGAAAGAAATGAAAAGTTTGAGAAAAATAGAAAAAACAATTTTTTTTATTTATTAAAAAAAAACTAATTTTTTTTTTAAAGAAACAGATCCATTCGAAGCGAATCGAACCTGTATACGCCACGCAGTGTGCTGAAAAATAATAAAAGAAGAAAAGGAAGAAGAAGAATAAGCGTTTCGTGTCAGCAGAAAACCTTACACTCATCGGTGCAGCTTGGTTTTCTGCCTGCTGCTTGAAAATAGATCAAACTGATCTCTTCTCATATAAACTCAGAATGAGTGGAAGGTTTTCTGCTGACACGAAACGCTTCTTCCTCTTCCTTTTTCTTCTTTATTTTTCAGCCCACTGCATGGCGTATACAGGTTCGATTCGCTTCGAATGAATCTGCTTCTTTAACAAATTTTTTACATTTTTTTAATAAATAAAAAAAATTGTTTTTTCTATTTTTCTCAAACTTTTCATTTCTTTCTTCCTTTTATCATTTTTTCATTTGTTTTTCAACTCACCCAATTTCGCTATTTGGGACCTGTTGATGAGTCAAACCAAGACTTGAAACTTGTCACCAAAAATTAATGAGTTGTGTGATGAAATAACAAATTAGAACATTTTTTAGCTTTATATACCGGAGAATCCCAAAAAATTCTTTCTTGAACAAAATTAGTTTAACTCGGGGAAAAGGTCGAAAAGAGAAATCTTTTTATTTATTTCTAAAACACAAAACCCCATATAAATCTATCCACATATTCTAAAACTCTTTCATCACGAACTGCACTCTCAGGGCTTTAGGCGCTCAGACACAAACTTTCTGAGTCAGGGGTCTGTAAGTTGATAGAAAGTTACTAAAAATGAAATAATACAACTTTTCATACCGGACAATTCCAAAAGGAATCCTTGACTTACCTCGTAAAAATTACAGTGTAAATTAATTGTACCTACACCAAACAAGATCTCTATTCATCCAAAATACTCCTTTCTAGTCTAATCTTTTTTATACATTCCTTATTAATTTTTTTTTTTACTAAATGCAAGTTAAACAATCCCTAGGCCAGGTTCAGCTTACAAAATAACTGGCACTTTGCATACAGGAAATCATGTCTCAGGCAATTTTACTTGTTTCAGTAATAAATAATGTTTTAAATAAAATAAGGATGAAATAGTAATAAAAATAAACAGCAATGGCAAAAAATTTTGCATTTTCCAATGCCGGTTTGTTTTATTACAGTGGAATTGTCATTGTGAGTCGTCTAAATTATATCAGCCATATAAAGGCAACGCCATGAAATATTATCAGAAAACAAATGGGGCACTTAGAAAATTCTTAAAAATTTTAAGTTATAAAAAATTATAAATATAAAATTAAATTATCTGAAAATATCGTAGTTAACCCTGCAAACAATCGGACGAAATTCCGCCGTAGCGAAATGAATTCGAAACAGAGGATAAGCTCATAGCTCGAATTATCTTCGATTTCTTTTAACATAATCGAAGTTTTCGCAGCATGCCCTAATTTCCGAGAACTCGAAATTGATGAATCGCTTGTAGTTCGAAATCTCTGCGATTTTCTATTACCATAATCGACGTTTTCAAGCATGCCGAAATTTCTGAGATTTCGAAATAGTTGCATCGCTCGTAGCTCGAAATTTCTTAGATTTGCTAGCTATATACGAAGTTACCTACGATACGACTCATGTCAATTTCCGAGGAATTCATTAATGCAAATATTTTCTGTTCATGAAATTATTCTTCGACGGCATTCTAAGGTGAGATTTTATTGAGTAAAGTGCAAAGTGAGGTTTTACAACGGTGAGTATTTATTATTCATTTATGCGATATCGTAGATACTTCCTTAAACGCTTTGCAAGCGAAGTCGATACCAGATCGTACTGTGTAACAAAATCGAGCCCAAAACGAACTACCAACACATACAAGTACTTCGAAAGAAAGTTGAGCTAGCGAACTATTGTCGGGTCATCAATACGATTTAATATCGTGTTCCGCTTTTTTTTCTCCTGCAATTCGCCAGCACTTCGAAAGCGAATTCGATTTCGAAGTTTAACTTCACCTAGTCGATTTGAGTTACTTCGAATTTGATTCGATTTTGAATTTGATTTTGATGTTTGCAGGGAAAATACTTTTCCTTCCTCATAGCCCATGACACAAAGATAACAAGATATGGCTGATTCGAGAGGAACTTTTTGCATGGACACAAAAATGTCATTTCCAGCGAATTTATTTTGAGTTTTCCGTTTTATATTGACTGTAATACGTTTTGAATTTATTAAAATATTAGTTTCTTCGTTTAAATCACTTCGGGAAAAGTAGTTATGTGTCAGTGGGAAAACGAAGAAATTTCCAAATAGATTTTTTTTTACATTGATAAGGAGATTAAAATTGAAACGAAAAAATTTGTGACATTTGTCCCCAAATGAGGCAAGCGACCAATTGACAGATAAATTTCACGTGGCCATATCTTGTTACTTTGCATAATGCTCATAGCTATTATTGCGAATCAGATACCTGAATTTATTGATGATAATGGCCTCCTATCCCAATACCAATCTGGTTTCCGTCAAAAACATTCTACCACCACTGCACTTGTCAAGGTCACAACTGATATTCCCAGACTGTGTGATGAGGGCAACAGTGGGATTCATACTCTGTTAGATCTCAGCAGGGATTTTGACTCTGTTCCACACGATCTGCTAATTGCCAGGCTTGGCACATAATTTTGCATCACCTCCACTGCGTGTTCACTCATATCCAACTATCTAGTGAATAGAAGTTTTGCTGTTGTAAGTGATGGCGGTCGCTCAACCTCTCGGCCTTCCCCATCAGGATTTCCGCAGGGTGCTGTCCCTGTTCCGCTTCTGTTTTCCATCTACATTAATGATATCACCTCGGTGCTGGGTGATGTAAAATTCCATTTATACGCTGATGATCTTCAGATTTATAAGGCTGCTAGTATGAGTGATCTTCCGTCACTAATAGATGAACTCAACACTACTCTTGATAATTTATCCGGATGGTGCCTAGTTAATGGTCTGGCCATAAATCCTGCTAAAAAACAAGCCATTAGATATTCTGTCCGAGCTAATGTTCCTAGACTTTCTGACACACTTCCGAATATGCGTCTTTACGACCAGGTCATTCCTCTGACGAGCAGTCATGTCAAGAATCTTGGACTCCTTATGGACCCCCAACTTACTTGGCGGCCACAGGTAAGCAAGATGTGCTCTAAAATTTATTATGGCCCCTGTTCTTTATACGCTGTATCACACCACCTGCCACAATCCATTAGGCAGTCCCTATTATCAGCACTCGTTATGCCGCATTTTTTTTATGCTGATGCTACTTTCTACCCGCTACAGACCAATGAAATAGCGAAGCTGAACAGAGCGCTCAAATGCTGTGTACGATACATCTACTATCTTAAGAGGCATTCCCATATTTCACAATTGTTGCAACTTTTCTTACCTGGTGCGCTTACCAAACCCATTGCACTCAGGGTTTTGTGCTTCATTCATAAAGGCCGATTGAACCTACTACCGAAGTACATAAGTGAATTACTCTCATGGAACTCCTTCAATACCTCCAGGCTGCTCTCACACCGAACGAATACCCGATTTGGCTCTAATGGGTTATTTGGTCAGGGAACCTCCCTGTGGAATTCATTACCTGATTCTATCAGAAATACATCCTCTACTAAGAAGTTCAAGGAGCTTGCGATGTCACATCTTTTAGATCTATAGCTAGCATAACCTTCATTCCTATCCCTATTATTATTAAAAAAAAAAAAAAATGAATTCAATGAAATGCTTTTATATTTATATATTTTTATATCTTTATTTTATTTTTATTTTTATACTTTACTTTATTTTGGTTAATTTGGTAATTTGTATTTGGATCTTTATGTTAAGTGCAATTGGTCAGTGTGTTATTTGGATTTAATCTTATCTGTTACTCTTTTTTACTCATCATACTTTTGTTGATTTGTTCTACTCTTATGTTATGTTATCTTAATTCATTCTCGTTTATCTTGTATTTTGCATTACATCAACCTTAATTTAAGTCGTATAACTTTATTCTCGTTATTGTTACTACAATCTAAATAGTTTTCTACTGCAATGAGTTTGTTCGTTGAATTTTTGTTATTTTTCTAAGCCTTCTATTCACTCGACAATATCTATTGACTACTCGATGTACCTAACGTTGTAACGTAGCGTAAGCTGAGGTTCTTTAATAAATGCTTTTCTATTCTGTTCTATTCTAATCTAAGTAAATAACCATGTGTTGTCATAATAATGTAACAAATAAAAATGTCGACAAGAGCGTAAAGGTAACAACTTGGAAGAAGAAATTCTAATACAAGGTGAATTGACATGATGGAACGAAATAGTAGCACCATTTATACCGCAGTATTTATAATGCGTTTAGTATAATTACAGGAATTATTTATAATAAGAAAATTATTATTATTTGCAATCATATTGGATTTAAGAAAATTAAATTTTTTGGCACAACATTTCTCTAAGATAGTCGGATTGAAAGAATTTGTTAAGAACAATATTCAAAACAGGAGGAGCACTTCAAAAGCAAGAAATAAAGTCTTATTCTGTGGGTATCGACTGCAGTAAGAATTACTAAGATCTGTTAAATCTGGGTATCGACTGGAATAAGAATGTCTCAATTCCAAACCTCAGTCAAGTAGGAAACCAATTTGATCCAATTCATAATTTTGATTTAAATCTTTTTTTTTGTGTTTGCATTTATCGAATAGTGATTTTAGCTTTACATATAGAAAGGTTTAATTTATTAAATTGTCAAGTTTTAGTTGAGTTTCTTAAGGAAGTTCCCCGAATATTGGACTAAAGCAATTCCCTCGCTTATCGCAGGACATTTACATTTTTTCGAAATTTTGGAAGAGGCTTTCCAGTAAATCCAGTGAAATTTATTGAGTTGTTGAATGATGTTAGGATGGTTTACATGTAGACCTCACTTTAAAAAAAGTCACAGATAAAGAAGTCAAAAGGAGTTAAATCGTCACTTTTTGGCAGGCAGTTTTGGTCTTCAAAACGAGAGATGATAATGTCATGGGAACTTATTTTTCAATAACGTGGCGTACGGTGTGGCAGATTGCACCTTGTTGGAGTCAGATTTCACTCAAGCTCATTAGATCGAATTATCAAAAAAAAAAATGGTTTTTAATATGCCACCGTAGTGACCGACATTGAAAATCAAGGAGAGCTCTTCATTATTATCAAAAAAGGTATGATCCGGTTATTTCTTCTGCCCACCTTATAAACCTTTTTGTAGATGCATCGGAAGTTCATGCATGGAATATGGATTTTTTGTCCCGTGATCCCAAAATTCTGCTTGTTGAACTGTAAATAGCTTTAATCGCTAAAAATGATTTTTTTTATGCAATTCATCGTCAAATTGCTGTTGTTCCAAGATCCATTTGCCGAAAATTCAGCTTCAATTTTTCAGTTAGCTGGATTTCATAGGATTTTATAGAAGAAGAGAAAACGCGTTGCGAAAGAAAGGGGTATTAATTACAATTAGACCTGAACAAAGTTCTACTTAAGTCGGTCTGGTTATGGAAGAGGATCTTTTTTTTTTTAATTTGGATTAATCAATTTCATCTCTAAATTTCGATGAGTGGGACCATGAGAAATTAAAAAAACAAAAACAAGAAAAAGTTTGCACAATATTCTGTTGGCACAATTCAGGGATGATCATCCTTCAATAAAATTCATTATAAAAGTTAAAAATATTAATTCTGTATTCGTTCGACTACACAAATCGGTGATACTACACTTGCAAAAAAGGCCGAAATATAAAAGATATTTTATTCTGGCTGCTACAGTAGATAGAAAAGAGATCGACAGATTTAAGTACGACATGTTTTTCTTCCAGGCAGGAAGACAAAACATCCCAAATACGGATGCCAAGGCAGCTCATTCTGCTAATCTGCTAGAAACCAAAAGGGGCTTTTCACCATAACCTTTCTGTCCTTTAAACAAAGCGCAGTAGGTCTATTTGACGTAATCTTTTCAGCACATCCACATAAAAAAGGGAAAATCGAAAAGTATCCAGTCTGCGTCAGGAAAAGGCCGGACTAGTGCACAGAAAGTACTCAATTGTCTCATAATCTTCATCTAGTCAAGAAAGATACTTACCCAGTGCCGTCAACAACTCCCATCTTTGTAGATGAGCGTGAAGTGACCTGTGGCCAAGCACAACGCTGCATTATTTTCTTCAGTGAACTTCTAATTAGGTCCATCAAGAAAAAATTTCTTATACCTGTAAGTGGTTAAGTTTGCTCATCATTGCTGCTTAGTGTAAACATCCGACTTGATATGAGACCTGGGGCTGGATTCTGATAAAATTAAAATGACAAATGACAATGACAAAATGACTTCGAAGGAAGGACAATGTCATTATGCCATAATTTGGAATTCTGATTGTTAGCTGATATGACATCTATCTTTTATTATAGCAGTGACAATTGGGCAATTGCGCAGTGATTGAATATGCTCCGAACATCAATGTAATTGAGAATGTAAGAAGGCTGTATGTAAAATAATTGCTGAAGTGTTCTAACGAGTAACTTGTCCTTTTGCGGTTTACTGCTAAAATTGATTTTTTTTTTCAGTAATACAATATTATAATAATATGATAAATACAAATATTTATTATTTTTATACTTGACATCTTTGATATTACTTGTTGCTATGACAATGGGTATGTTCAGCTCAGCTCAACTATTCAGTTGCTGACTAAGCGGTGGCGTTCAGTCGAATCGCTGTCCTTCCGCTGACTCTCAACTGTTGAGTATAGTAGGCAGCGGCAATTATTTAAGCCTACTATGGAGTTCGAGTAAAATGTGACTTTTTCATACAAATTTTAGCGCTGGTAAGATCGCAAGCAAAAATTATACTGATGATTTTACTAGTGCAGTACGGAGTTCAGTTCTAAAAAGTCTAATTTCACTATTTTAAGATAGATGGCGTTTCATATGTCTCCACTTATTTTACTGAAAATTTTAATGCGCGGAGCATTAAAATGCTGGTAAAACCATGACATTTTCTGTTTCTATGACAATTTTCAGATTGTTTTTTTTTTTAATTAATTAAAGAATTTAATTACTGTTGACAATTTTCAGATTGTTTGTTATTTTATTGAAGGATTTAGTTTCACTTGATCTAAAATTCATTTCGTTTTTTATGCCTAAGGGCAATTCACTAAACTTTTTCAAGCCTTTATATATACATATACCTATATACAAGGTTGGTAGTCTAAGAAGATCTTGGTAAATACGGTTAAACACCTCACAATTGAAAAAAAATGTATTACTCTCGCGGTGACGACGACGACGTAAGAGAAGTTGAGTTTTTGGAAGAGGAGATTCAAGCTGGAAAATAAGTTACATCATAACAGTCATGCCGTGGCAGCTGCAAGGAATTATGCTGCTAAAGAAATGGATGAAACAAGTAAGTAATGAATTATTTATTGTTATTTTTATAATATCAGCGCTTCCAATATATCTGAAAATATTGCAGAGTTATTGAATTTGCGTAAGCAGATAACATCTGTTTCAGCGCAACCGCCATTGAAATATATGACGATGATGGCCAATTTAGATAGGATGCTACAAAAGCTTCCAGAGGAAAAAATGGAGGAACTGAATATGATATTCACAAGGCTCATCTTTGAGCAGATTCAAAATCAGAAAAATTAAATAAAAAATTTATTTTACGAAACTCAGTTTTTATTTCAATTGTCCAAAAAGACAGCTCGTCGTTGCCATGATAAAGAACCAGCGACCGAATTGATATAATCCTTTAGGTAATCTCGGGTTTCTTTCTCAATATTGTTTTGACGGCCAGCATTAGCTGATGTGATATTGCCAGCAAATAATGAATCGCTCGGAATTCTTTTCCGCCATTCTCCCTCGATGAGGTTTCCATCTACGTCGTAATAGTCAGCATAGCTCCTTGGGCAGTAACTTTCATTGCTTGTACGCAATAGATAATTGTGCAAATGGCAACATGCAGCTATAATTTTCTGTGCGCGATCTGGACCACAGAGCATTGTTCTGGCAAGGCACAAGAATTTTGAGCACAGAATACCGAATGAATTCTCCACGTATCGTCTTGCTCTACTCAGGCGATAATTAAAAATTTTTTCCTCATCGGTTAGGCGTTGTGGTTTTCTTGGCGCGTACGGTTTTATAAACCTTTTGTTCAACGGAAAAGCATCATCGCAAACAAAGAAATATGGTATTTTGTTGTTTCCGATATACATATCCTCCGGAAAAGGAAGCTTGTCGTGCAAAACGCCTTTCCCAAAGTTGCTGGCTAAGAAGACATTGGCATCCCCCTCACTCCCGTGAGCTCCGATATCAACTGTTATAAATCGGTAGCTAGCATCACTTGCCTCCATAAGTACAATACTATGAAATCCCTATTTAAAAAAGACACTTTAGTCAAGCTGTATGATAAAATAAAACTATGAAAAATTCTGTTCTTTTGTAATTATAGAAAAGTGTACCAGCATTTCCTGGACACTTAATGGCGACGTGTTTACCATCGATTGCTCCAACACAATTTGGAAAGTTCCATAATGCATTGAAGTCGTTGGCAGTTCTGACAAATGACGATTTCAGTATTGGTGGAAACTCGCCCTCTAATGCTGAACAAATCGCACTGCAAACGTCATCTAGAACAGTCCCAAAATGTTGTTTACTTATGCGGTAGATTGACGATACATGCCTCTGTAAAGATCCACTCGCCAAATATCTGTAAGAAATTACATGAACGATTTATACTTCATATATACTATAAGCTAATTATTGTAAGCACGTACTCCAAGACAATTGCCAATTTTTCCTTGGGGCTAATTTTGTCATGTGGTCTTGTATTTCTTTTTGCTGAAATTTGCTCAAACAAATCATCAAAAACGGAGGGCTGCATGTGGAAGTTCTCTTTGAAAACCTTCGGATTGCGATACATATCTTCGAACTAAAATATATACGAAATTTAATTAAGTTACTAAATTCGAATTGTAATATTTACGTCGGTATTAAAGCGCCCTTTTTCGCTCCGCTCTTGTAAATACGGATTTCACAAAATCGTTGGCGCTGTCCTGCTATTACTTGCTTCCACAAAAAGCTGTACACTCAAACCTGCCGCAGCAACAATCGCGTCGTCGATTTGATTAATTAAATCCATTATTAATCCTTTTATTTAGAAATACTTCCGAATTATTTATAATTTTGACAACTGTCACTTCGTTTTCTCCACACAAAACTGACGTCAACTTTTTACCAGCGAAAGAATGCTATTTTTTGGAGACCGCGGTAAATTTTACCAATACCCGAACTCCGTACTAGGCTTTACGCTTAATTTGTAAGCGCTGTAAAATCTTCTGTCAAATAAATATAATATGACATTTTACTAACAAAAAGTTCAAAACAATATAGCCAAACTTGACAGCAACAGATTACAGTCAGCAAAACGTTCAGGTGAAACTCAACGGTCGACTTCCAGCATACTCAACATGTTTTGTGATTAGTGTCAACCGTTGAGCTGTGCTGAACAAACACATATGACAAAAGTCACAGCGGCAAGGACTAAGTGACTTCGGTTGCAAAAATTGTCTTGAAAAGAAGTCATTTGACATGTCACCCTGTTTTTTAGGAATCGGCATTTCGAAAATAATTCATATTTTACCGCTAAATGTCACTTTTTATGGCTGAAGTCATGGTGTAAGAATCGCATTTTCGGAAATAAGTCACAAAGTCATTGTCATTTGTCATTTTTTTCTGATCAGAATCCAGCCCCTGATGACTGATATGCCAACAGTATAGGTTCTATTCCAAGAAAATTAGAAGTAAATCCAGACCTGATTGGCAGGTCCGTCCTCTCGTTCGACATGATTCGCGTATGCCCAGGGACTTACCATAGAGACACCGTGCTATCTATTCACAGCTGATCCATCAAGGCTACATGACTATCTGAAAGAATAGCAATATACTTTCTCGGCTAATTTCATTGTCGTTGTGATGGCGAAGACCTCAATCCTCATTAGTATGGGAGCCGTCTGTAAAAATTGTTATATTAGACCGAAGAAGGTTCGCTATTGCTCTCACTTCCATCCACGGCTAGCTATCAGGAAAACTAAGAAAGAATCTTCGGTTCAATCGGAATTTCAAATCCATCGTATCAAATGGCATGCAGGTCAGACAGTTTTCTAGTTCTTTTCCACATATCAAAGAGCAATTGGAAGAACCAGTCCAGCCGTCCTCCCTACACACAGCCCTTTTTGCACGGATGGCAGGTTTAGTAAAATTTCAAGGGAGGCTATTGCCAAGGTCCACGGTTTTGGATTAATTTCTTATTTCTCCTTATAAAACCTCTCTTGATAACAATGCACATCAAAATGCAGGATTCAAGGAAAAGTCTGAACATTTGCTACGAAATTTTCGAAAATATCTTCTTGTGCATGGTACATTAAAATGTTGTAATAAAATGGCTATGAAACACGTATTCCAACTCGATACCACATGTCTGCGAAATTTCACTAGAATCAAGTATAAACTGCCATTCAAATTGAAAGAAGTAGGTCTGCTGTTTTGGGTACTCTCTGCACCACTTGACCCAATTTTGATGTATAGGAAAATTATTAAAAGGAAATTATTGAAATCATAAATTCAACGTCAAAATGTGGAAACGTTTGAAATTTTTATTTACCTGTGAAAAACATTTCCTGAAACCCTTTCTGACAATTAGTCTTAAACTTAGATAACATTTTTGTGCTTTGAGTCTTAAATTTTACTTTAAAACAGACGTCAAATTTTCCTTATATTTAGGGCCATATACTTTCTCATTGAAATTAAAAATTGCCAAAATACCCAAATTATTCCCTATTATTTTTAGTTTGGGGAACCCAAATGAACAATCCCTTTTAATTGCCTTTTTAAAAGGAGTTCATATATATAGTCCCTAGTTTCTATTTGTGATTTGTTCCCTTCTGAAAACCTTAGGGAACAGTTTCCTCTTTATGATCTCTTCGTTATCAGGGTTTGCAACTGGGAATAGAACTAAGAACGATGCCTGGGGTTTCTAACGTATTTTTAGTGCATTTTATAAACTTGATAGGAATAATTTCGTTCTTTTATAAATAATTAAAAAGGTTATCGGCCATATGCTGTAGTTCTCTGTCATACACGAGTACATACATGAGTATAACTTCTGTGTAAGTTTTTACAACTTGCATGAATAAGGTACTCCAATCACGAGCATCTTGTAAGCGATACGTAATATCACCTATTTTCAATGCTTCCACTGTTGAGAGAACCATTGAAGCGTTCGTACCTATGGCTTATTTTGGTGAGTGGCCGAAAACTTAGCTCAAAATTAAATTCGGCTTTTGATTAAAAACCCGACGGGGATTGCTATTTAAAGTTTGATCAGAAAAATATCTTACCATTTCTGTTACAGGCTATAATTGCGGGGTAAAGGGAAATTTTTACTCTCTAGATAATAATCCACACATATGCAACGCTTGTTTAAAGTTTTCTTTACATTTAACTAAAAACTGCAACAGAATGATTTAATCTATTGCATTTTTTAGTCACACTTAAAGGAAATTTAATTAAAATAGTTACACAAGGCGAAAACAACCTTGCTATCATTAATTCCAGCTAAATTGTGTAACTTTAACTTTTTTAAATTAGCTCTGAATTTCCAAGTTCTAATAATACGATTGCAGGTTATTGGTCAAGCTGAAAGTAGGTATAGTTTCTTATGTTCTTTTTTTTTTTAAATATTATTAAGCCAAGCTCTTGGAATACTTTGCTATGATGTATGCCACGAAGGAGATAGGAAAAAGTTTGCTGGACTTGAGGATCCAAGTAAAAATTTAAATGCTTTGTAGACATGTTATGTGTGCAATTGTCTTGTTTGTAACCCCAGAACTCAAGTTTCATTGTAAAATGTTGTTCTTCTACATTTTTTTTTTTATAATTAAAGTATAATTTAAAAAAGGTGAATGTAAAAAGTATTCTATTTGACTTTGTCTTACTTTTTTATATGTATATCTCCTTATTTCAGTCATTAGTACATATCATGTCGCTCGCTATAAGGTAATAATTTTAGACCCAAAAATAGTATATTTTCTGATAAGGTTTTCGTACTATTTTTCAGATTAGATGTGTTATTTTGATTAATTGGAAGAAGAACTGGAAGCTCACTTCGATAGACTGCGCCTCTTATGTGAATTTCCGTTAAAACATTGAAGATTGGTACATTTGTACCACGTCGCTCACATAAGGGTTAAAATTATCAAATTAATTTCCACCAGTCTCTATGATTGGAGCTCTGCTTCAACATCGTTCATATAATTGAATTGCATGACCGCCATTGAAATGATTTGCCAACATAATAAAATTGGAATTAATTTGACGTGATGACGTGAGAAAGAGTTTACATGGTACCACTAAGCTTACAATAAAAAATCTACTGAATATTGTCTGTGCAAGTGCCAATTTTATTTGCACCATCAAAAAACCAAATATTATATTTCAAATTGATTGAGGGTATCTTAACTAGTAATCAGTTAAATTGAATACAGACAATTTAGCCGGCTAATAGAAATCTATAGGATTTCCTCCAGGTTATAGCAGCACAATTTTCAAATCTTATATACAAATGTTTCGACAAGATTGTCTGTAGGATATTTTTTTTAATCAATTTCTTTGGCTTTTCTTGATAAATCATTTTCAGTAATGTGCTGCTCATGCTTTTGCTTCCATTTCTCTATTTACTTTTTATTTTGTAATTTTCAAAAGAAATACAGTCTTTGCTCTGGCAAAAAAAAAACTGAAATATGAGGAGCAGCACCGCCATCTTTTATTGATCACAATGAGCTCTGAAATTACAATTTTCTGTACCTTCTACAGTAGGATAGGAATGCTGGCATCAATTCTTGGTGATTTATAGGATTCTAAAGATTGAAGTGCCCATTCCGCTTTCTTCTTTGTTTCTATATTCCGTACAGACTGTAAGTTCGGAGTATCGACATACATACTCATTATTGCCGTTATTGTGGTTGACTTAAGATTTCCTTTCATATATGTAGTTCATAAGATATGGTCATCTGTTTTCAGGATGGAACACTAAGGTCTTTGTTAGAATATCCCCTGGATCATTCCATAGACGATTAAGAACTGACTACGCTAGGCCTTACTTTTCCGCTGCGCCTAATCTTGTTACCACTACTAAGGTTCGTATTTCGAAAATGTGATATTATCGAATTAAACTTTACCTTGAATTACCATTAAGAAGGTAACTGCCTATGGTCAATAAAAACCTAATTGTGATTATCCCCCAGAAGCTCTAAACAGGTTCTTTGCTACTCTCCGAATTAATTCACATCAGACTATCTGCAGCTGTGACCATTTTTGAGTTTTTGGACTCGGCCTAGCCTAGATTTGAATTAAAAGAAAAATCCATAAAAATAAATAATAAAAAACAGAAGAAAATTAAATAAAAAGGGTATAAATTTCCTGGTAAGCGTGTAGTGTTTATTGGTGAGAAGAAAATTGAGTTGGAACCCACAAGAAATCTCCCTAAAACAGAAGATTAGCAGTGAAAAGTGATTGCGGTCGGACGTATTTTAGTGTAACCGAAAGAAAAGTCTGTAAATATAGATATAAAATGGTGAATTAGTGTCATAAATGTCAGGAGAGTTTTAGTATCCGAAAGAAGTAATTATGTGCTCGAATTGCAAAAATTATTTTCATGCTAAGTGCACACACTTAAAAAACACAGAAAATATTCGAAGACTCGGGCAAAAGCGCGAACAGTGGAAGTGTGAATTTTGTAAACCTAACAAATTGACTAATGAAACTGAAGATCTGATCAACAAATTATTGGAAAAGATTAAAAGCGAACTAGAAAATTCAATTAACAATCCTCTAATGGAATTGCGTGATATTAAAAAATCTGTTGAGTTTTTATCAGAAAAATTCGATGAATGCAACAGCAAAATTAGTAAAATTTTAACGGAACTTCATGAACTGAAATCAGAGAATGCAAAGTTGAGAGGGGAAGTGGATGTGCTAGTGCGACAAAACAATATGACTAAACAAGAATTACGACGTGATAACATACAAATCACTGGTGTTAAGGAGACAAAAAATGAAAATATACTGTCCATTGTAAAGGCACTAGCATCAAACGTAAACGAGCAGGTCGATGAACTTGACATAAACTGCCGTAAAACAGGGATACTTTGTACAGTGAAGGATACATTGACCGTAAGCTAAAATATAAATTCAAAGGCGTCCTCTTCTTTGAAAAAACAAAAGAACACGATGCAAACAGATTCAAATTATTTCATAATAATTTTAAAGTGCAACTGCTATATATTGCTCAATTGTACCGTGAATGCAAATAAAGCAGGTTGCTTTTCAAATTGTAGAAGTTTTTTATTGGTGAAAATCTGGGTGATAAATTTTATAAAAATCAGGTGGTTCAGGCTAAATAATTCCAACAAATATAGTGCTGGCAAGTAACTTATATTCTTAGCTTGAGTTTTATGATTTTTCTTGTAAAAATTTTCATTTTTATACTATTTTGTATAAACTTACAATTTTGTATACCACTTTGACTGCTAATTTGGGATTCTTTGACCGCTCGGTCAAAGTTTCCCTTGGAAGTCGTGAAAAATCAAATAACATTAATATTGGAAATTTATAGATTACAGAGGACAAAACTTTCATAATGCCGCGAAAGTATGTTCCAGCCGGTTCACGTATGGGTATTCTGAAGAAGAGTTGAAATTAGCTATAAGTGACGTTGAAAATGGTTCATTACATTTTATTCTATTTTCTTGTGAGCTTACAATTTTGATAACAGTATAGGACTGCTGCACATTGTTAAGGCTGCCAATAAACATAAAATAGCAAAGGGAACACTTATTAATAAGTTGAAGGGGAAGCACGCAGGCAATGTTGGCCGTCCCTTAGTGTTCACAGTTGGCGAGGAAAAAGCTTTTGTGGACCATATACTAGTCATGACCAAATGGGGATTTCCTTGCGATTCACGAGATCTTCGTCGGCTAGCCAAATTGTACCTAGACAAAACAGGCAAACGTATTACACAATTCGGTCACCACAACTTGCTCAGCATCGAATGGGCCCGGCGACTTTTGCAGAGGTATACAAATGAGCTATCACACCGAATGTGCCAAGATATTATTCTGGCAAAGGCAGCGGTAATACCGAAAGAAATGTGCACCTATTTTGGCCATCTCCAAGAAACCTTGAAGGAGATCACTGGGACTGGGGAATCAACTGTTCCTCCTGAGAGCATATTTAACTACGACGAGACAAATTTGGCAGATGATCCTGGTGTCAAAAAATGCATTTTCAAACGCGGTCTAAAATATGCAGAGCGAGCTCGAGATTCTTCAAAGGCATCTACATCGGTTATGTACTGTGGATCAGCTACAGAATGCTATTGCCATCTTATGTAGTTTACAAATCCACTCATCTTCGACAAAAATGGATGGAAGGGAGACTGCCAAAAACCAGGTATAATAGAAGCATAATTGGGTGGTTTGATTCCATTATATTCACTGATTGGTGTGAAAACCTATTCATACTAGAAACCCGAAAATTTACTGCGAAGATTGTAGTTATCGGTGATAATCTATCCACCTATTTTACTCCACGAGTTATTGAATTGGTGCAAGATAATAATATCGCATTTGTTTGTATTCCTCCAAATTCCACCTATATCGCTCAGACATTAGACGTCGCATTCTATGCCTCGCTGAAAAAATATTTTAGATGAGCGGAAATCATAGCAAAAGAAAAAGTCCCAGATTTTAACCAAGGAGGATTTCCAAAGCTCTTGTATACACTAGAGCACAAGTTATCGGATGCAAGTAATGTTTCCGTTTACCTCATTAGTGGTTTCAAAAAATGCAGAATTTCACCATTTGACCCAGCAGCAGTAACTAGTCGTCTGCTGAGTGATGAAGATCCGGAACAAGCTCAAAACCTTGTTTCGCAAGCTGTATTAGAATTGCTCGACAAAAGTCGTAATAACATTTCCGAAAAGCCTGTAGGTACGCAAAAGGAAAATGGTACGCGTTCCTGCTGGTAAAGGCATAACCTTAGAGGAAATGGAAGCAAATATCTCCTTGAAAAACACAACAACGGAGACCGCTTTGGTGCCGAGAGAAACTTCTAATTTTGAGATCGAGCCATCGACAAGTTCTTTTTTAATCCCAAGTTCTACTCGAATCGTTGATATTCCGACGAGCAATCGATGTGCTCCGCTGATATTCCCTATATGGAAAGTTCAGGGGACGATTGGGGGTCTTCTGATCAGGAGCTACTTAATGAAGTATTAAAATAAATTATTTCATATTTTTAATTAAATATTTCCGATTCTTGTTATTAATTTATTTTCTATTGTAATAGTACCTACCTATGTAATTGACGAAATAAAACGTCATATAAAATCTGCTTGTGTATTCTTTCTGGAAGCCGATTTCATACCAAAATATTTAAAAAATTGTAAAGTTTTCGATTTCATGTTTAGCCAGGTATTCATTGATCAAACTAACTTTATACATACAATATTTATAAAGAAAACTGATCTCCGGTCAAAGTATACCATTAGGGGGGTATTCTTTGACCAGCACCTTTAAAAAATGTCACTATCCTTATTTTGATATATATAATAATAATATCTTACTCAATATAATAATAGTGATCGGCCGCACTTTAAAAAAATCCTACTGTCACCGCAACTCGACACTATAGCCAAACATCTTAGTTTTAATTTTAAAACTGTACTAAAGTATCCCCGTTTTACGGTACGCATTCCGTCAACCAAGCAAAGCTGATGCACCAGCAGCAATCATTGTCCGCTTTTGTAGGCGAGTGAAAAGAGATGCTTTTATGGATGCATATAAGAAAACAGTTCGATCTATTCGTAAACGATGTTCTTGGAGAAGGACGCGTATTTGTTGGAGATCACTTAACACCAGCCACTGTATCACTTCTGATGGAAGCGAAAAATATCTTAAGGGGAAAACAATACAAATATATATGGACCAGAAAAGGCAAAGTTTATGCGAGAAAATCTGAAGGTACCAGAGCAATTATCATCAGGCATATGAACGATCTAGATTGTTTGAACTAAATTTTTCTTTTCTTTTCTTTTCTTTCGAAAATAATCGACAAATTAGTCAACTGCTCCCAGAGGTTGTGACAAAAATTTTACACTGGTAAATGGAAGTTCTACACCTAATTAAAACAATTCAAGTGCTTAAATTCGAAATAATATTTTGAATTTGTAATGTGAAGTGTCATTTTCTGTTCATTCTACGTCATGCAAGGCTTGCTGAGCTAAATAAAAACACGAAAAAATCAGTAGAAATGGTCATTTCATTTAGTCGATTATTTTGACATTCAAGATCGACCAAACACACAGAATCACCCTACAGGACTATTACTCGAGATGAATTGTTATTGGTCTAAAGAATAATATGGCGGCCGGTAGTGATAATTATACTACAAATATAATGCGAGGTGTTGCCAGCAAAATTACTGAGCCCCTCTGTTACATTTTCAATTTGTCGCTATCACAAGGTATTTTTCCGAGTTGTTTGAAGGAGGCGATAATTACACCCATATATAAGGATAAGGAAAATCTTGACCCAAATAACTACAGACCTATTTCGTTGTTATCAAATATTAGTAAGATTTACGAAAAAAGTTTCAAGCAAAGATTATTAGAATATCTAAACGCGAATAATATCCTAGCACCAAACCAATACGGATTTAAAGCGAGCACTAGCACTTCAGACGCTCTTTATGAAATCACTAAATATATATGCCATGCCACTGATAACAATTAATGTGCTGTTGCAATATTCTTAGATCTGAAGAACGCGTTTGGCACCGTAAACCATAAACTCCTGATTCAAAAGTTACGGAAAGTTGGCATTCGTAGTAAATCCCTGGACCTAATAAATTCTTATTTTGAGATCAGAACACAACGTGTTAAAATAGACAATACTATTAGTGAACCAATTATAATGAAATACGGTGTACCGCAAGGCACTGTATTGGGTCCACTGCTATACCTAATTTATGTAAATGATTTGTGTAAGCTAAAAGATAGTGAATTTGATGGTAATTTAGTTGCTTTCGCCGATGATACTGTACAGCTCTTCAAAGCAAAAAGTTGGTCAGAAGTAATGTTTTTAGCAAACAAGGGACTTGAAAGGATGATTGGTTGTGTAATAGTACGCTGGTCTTAAACTTAAATAAAACATATTATATGACTTTCGGTAACAAACGAAATTATAACATACGCCAACATAGCGTCCTACTAAATATCTTCCAGATAAACCACACTAACGAGATTAAATACTGGGGGGGGGGGGGGGGGTAATTATAGATAGTGATCTAAAATGGAAAAAAAACATATTTTGCACGTATGCAATAGAATACGGAAAACCACATATAAATTTCTTATGTTGCGCAACATTCTAGATAGGGATACATTGAAATTAGTTTATTACGCTATTATCCAGTCACTCATCCAGTATGGTATGATAGCATGGGGAGCTACATATACTAGTACTTTAACTCCTTTAAACAACTTGCAAAGTAAAATAATCAAGATATGCCTAAAAAAATCAAAATATTACTCAACAACTAAAAGCATTTTCTGATTTCAATGTAAAGAACATTCGGCAAATCCATATGGTAACGTTACTTAAATTCATATATAAGAATATTGAAAGATTCCCAGTCCGTATTTCTAATTATATTACTCGAAACCAGTTAACCATCCCCTTAAATGTAACTAGGTGTAACAAATCACTAACGCAAAGCCATGCAAGTGTACTAGAGCCAATATTATTTAATAAAATACCAGCACAGGTTAAGTTGCATTTGAACATTGTTAATTATAAACTAACTCTCAAACGCTTCGTTCGTGAAAACTCTAATTTGTTGAATAGGATTTCGAACTAAACACGATCAATAAATAATAAAATACTTTTATTGAAATAGTACCTGGCACATTGTACTTATAAGTTAAAAAAAAAAAAAAGTTTCACTGAAGTTAAGTAGATATGATGTATGTAGATAAGTACGCTATAATAAAATAATATAGATAACTACAATATTCACTGCAGGTCAATATTAAGAAGACTAGATCTAGGATGTCGATCGCTCTTGACGACGCTATCATGGAAGATCCGTCTTTTCCTACTGAGATCGTTGGCAGAGGAATTCGTATTGAGCTTGATGACCCACAAATGATTAAGGTTCATTGGGAACAACAAAAGAAAACCTCCTCACACTGGAGAACGCACGGTCAAGTGGTCGTTAACATTATTAAAAAAAAAAGCGTAAAAAAAATACAAATTCGATAACAATATATATGAGAATGAGTAAAGAGCCCTTTAATATATCAAAGAAAAAATCTATATGAAAGAAAAACCTTATCAACATTAGCGCGCTGCACCTCGCGGAAAAATGAAAAATTTTATTCTCGAACGAGATACCTCGAGGCATCCCGCGATATCGCCCGTTGCCTCAGCGTTGTTATGAACACTCTCATAGTACAGCGTACAATCATTTTATTTTTTCAACTCTTGATATAGCCGCGCCTCGCTTCACCAAGCCTCTTTGTGTACCCTAATGAAAATTGGGAAATGATGGAAATTTTGGAAGCAATCTGCCAATAGTGCTCTAAATAATATGAATTCAAATAAATGAGGGGAGCAAGTTATTTTCCGCAAGTATCGAGCAGAGTTAAATTTAAGAAAATTGTGACAGAAAAAAACAAAATTAGTAAAAATTCAAAACATGGTCCCCATGCAGAGCAGAAATTAGATCAGGTCTGGATAACAAGTTTTTGGAGGAAGTTTCAGTAGGAAAAATAGCCTAAGTTGGGTATTTTCACATAACTTTTGTTTTAGTTTTATTCTTTTTGACTTTCTCTTATTTGAAATTCCAATGTCGGAAAATATAAAGTATAAATTTAACAAATTCTCTTTTTGTTAGTTTAACACTAGAACGACGGGAGCGGTCAATTTGACCGCTAATGAATTTTAAACTATCGTACTATCTACAAAAATTATTTTAGGCGGCTGAAAATTTCTGACTTTTCCTAAATATCAACAGATAACATTTGTGCGAAATATTGCTTTTTTATTTTAATTTATTCCAAAGTTATTCATAGTCATACCTAGTACGACGGCGGCGGTCATTTTGACCGGTGAAGGAAATTAAGACTGCGCCAGGTAAGAATTTTTTTTGTTCTACTTATTTAGTACTGCAAGTACTCTAAATGTGAGTTAGACATTTTATTGTCATGCCGATAGTGCTCTAATTTGTTTTCGCAAATCTTATTTGCTTTTCATACCTCTTTGTTCGAATTCCAATAAACAATAAAAGACCTATCATAAAAATTGGCGTCTCTTGTTTACCGTGTAATTACTTGGACTTCCCCGACCTCTTTCGATTTATTTCGGCTAGCCGCTAGCGCAATACATTCGATATTCGTCTGGCGCCGAAGGATCTTTATTTATGATACCTATGATGACTATGACACTTATGCAACATTAATGTGGGCGTCTTCCAAATTTTCGTATAAAAGGGCTGACCTAAATGCACTTTTTCATTATTACCGAGTGTATGCGCAAATAGTAAATATGTCTCGCCGCGGATTGAGTGAAGAAGTGTTATTGCAATATTTGCAAAATTTAAGTGAAGATATATCGGAAGTGGAAAACGATCCGCTTGAGTTAGACAGTGGTGACGATAGTGATTACTTTCCGAACAATAACAGTAGCAGTGAAAGTGAATACGAAGACGATTTGGATCAAGAAGAAAGTTACGTAGAGGACGAAGGTATTGTTGATTTCCCATATAAATTTCATTTATTTACACATAATTACATATTATAATTATAAAAATACCAAAAATATTTGCACTATGCTTGGTTTTCATAACATTTTACTATTTTTTGACAGTCGACGACACCCCTACGTCCGTAGTAACTGCTGGTGCTTCTACTTCTGTGAGGATGCCCCCATCTACGAGAGCATCCACGTCTACGAGGAGGATACACAGTCGACGCGCAGATCAACGTCAGCTATCGCAAATAGCCGTTGAACCAAGAGATATGGCTCGAGATGGCACAACATGGGAGGTTTGCGACATCAATGAAAATACAAGAGGTCGATTCTCCGATCAAAATGTATTGCGGGAAACTTCTGGACCAACACCTCACGCTAGGCGTAACATCAATTCAATGCCCATAACTGCTTTGCATCTTTTTATTGATGAACCAATGCTACGACATATGCAGAAATGCACTGAGGCCGAAGCGCGTCACCGGCTTCAAGATGAAAACTGGAATTTACCTTTGCACGAACTTGAAGCTGCTATCGCTTTCATGTATGTTCGTGGAGCTACAGGTGCAAAAGGTCTTGAACTTAACAGTTTATGGAGCAATACATGGGGTTTGAACTTTTATAAAGAAACCATGTCGCGTGATAAGTTCAAGACCATTTTAAGATTCCTGCGTTTTGACTTCAGAGCAACGAGATCAACACGTTTGCAAACTGATAAATTTACTCTAGCCCCTGATGTTTGGAATCGATTCATCCAAAATTGCCATATGTGCTATAGCCTGGCGAAGATATTACTGTGGATGAACAACTATTTCCCACTAAAGCCAGATGTCGCTTTCAACAATATATGGCCAATAAGCCTGATAAATTTGGCATTAAATTTTGGCTCGCAGTTGATGTGCGATCAAAATATCGTTTGAATGGCTTTCCATATCTTGGTAAGGATGAAACAGGCCCTTCAGATGTTTCCCTTTCCGAGAGTGTTGTTCTCCGTTTGATGGAGCCTTACCTTGACAAGGTAGAAATGTCACCACCGATAATTTTTTCACATCCTTGAAGCTTGCGGAAAAACTAAAATCCAGACAAACAAGTCTCATCGGCACTCTAAATAGGGCTAGAAAGGAGGTACCCAATGTTGTAAAAGTTTCTCGAAATAATCTCTACAATACAGTGCTGTTGAGAAACGCAGTCTGCACTATTACGGTGTATCAGGGTAAAGTAAACAAAAATGTGATAGTGCTAAGTACCCTTCACCGAAGCATTAGCATTGGGTCAGATAGGAAAAAAATCCCTGAAACTGCGAGTTACTACAACTCGACTAAGTACGACGTCGACGTTTTAGATCAAATGGCCCGTAAATATTCAACTAAAACTGCGGCGCGACGCTGGCCCCTATAAGTTTTTTTCAACATCCTCGATTTCGCAGCCATAAATGCCTGGATTCTTTATAAAACAGTCACCGGAAAAAAAATCAGTAGAAGAGACTTCATTCTGGAATTGGCTGAAGAGCTTCGCCAGGAACATCGTGTTTGGATGGTGTGTAAAAATCAGTCGAAATAAACTGAAAAGTGAAAACCCATACTATAAGATTCTGAGTCCATTTCTTCTAGCGCTCAACATATTTTTCAGACATTTTGCTTCTAAAAAAAAACTCACTGAAATTTTTTCGAGTTTTTATGGTATTTTAGAAATTATTGGTTCGGGTCATGGCTAAACTTAAAGAAATTTTTAAAAAACAGTATAATAAATTTTCATCTACTATTTCCATTTCCTGTGATTGATTAACTTGCATATCCTCGGATATTTCTACAAAAAAACGTATTGTTAGACAGAAGTCAAGCGAACTACATTATCGTCGTATTGAGTTTCATATTTTTTCCTACATAATTGCAATATTTGAAAGGTTAATTGTCACAAACCTTCACAAGCCTCCTTAAAATTATTTTAAAATCTAAGCGAAATACCATTATATGGCAGTAAATTGCCAAGATTCAAATAGTACACACATACATACCAAGAGATCTTCTGTATTAAAGATTACACATATCTTAAAAGGAAGAAAATTATTTGCATAAACTTTCATCAACAAATGGAACACATTCCGGGTTTTAGAATATGTGCATGCAGCTGATAAATTCATTCCTGAATGTCACATTGTCCTTGCATATCATCTTAGTGCTTTATATGATGTCAGCAACCAACAATTTGTGCATTCAAATGCAAAATTCTATTGCTTTGGAGAATCTTGTTAAGATACTCTTAGACAGACAGTTATCTATGTAATTCCCTATAACCAAGCTAATAACACAACTTTAATACTTCTCTGCCTTCTACCTGACCGAAATCCTAGATTAGATGGTATAAACATGGCATGGATTACGTAAACATAAAACAAGCCAAATAACACTTGTTGGACATATGTTCAAGAGGTGTACAATAGGTAAGTCTGGTAGGGCAGGATGACGTATCTGTTAGCAGAAATTTCTCGAATAAATTCAACTTTATCCTGGCATAATCATCATCATTACAGAGAGGATGGGCTCTTGGCGCAGTGCTGTGAACTCATGCCTGCCTCTAAATAAATTTAAACTTAATTCCTAATTGCGTATATGATGTTGCTGTTGCTGATGCTGCATAAAGCATGTTCTCCTTCGGGAGAAATTATTATCATACGCCCCTTTGCCCCTAGCCAACCCCCTTTCCAAAGTTCTAATTTAATAGCAAAAGTTTTCTAAGTCTTACCCTAAATTATCGGATCTTTTAATATGAATATTTATCGCCTTGGCTAAGTTATTTCATTTTATGATATTTCGGGTAGAAAAATTCTGAAATATTTCCCTCAAATATTCATTAGCCGGTTGAAGGATTGCTTTCCGCACTTTGTACATTTTGCCACAGAAATGAGTATATTTTTTAAATATCTTTTCTGAAATGAAGATATAATTCAAAAATACAATTTACACGAAATGTAACGGTGTATGAAGGGAAAGCACCCAAAAATTATTATTTGAATTGTTTTCCTTAATTTGTACTTTCAGGGCTTTTGTAATTCAATTTATAATTTTTAACTAAATCCATTAATTACAAAAATGTCCTAAATGTATATAGAAGCTATTGAGGAAAACTCCGAGAAATGAACAACGTGAATATTATTTTACACAAGATAGTAGACAAACATTTTCTTTCATTTGGATTGTCACCTCTCCATTCGTGGATACGGTTTTTAGAATGTGTACTCTAAATTTCATATCAATTAAGTACTAAGACTTGTCAAATTCGAGGCACAGAGAACAAAAACGAAGTTGGCGAAAAGAAGAAAATTGTGCAATATATCATCAAGAGCGAATTCGCGAATTCGCCAAACACGAAAGGCAAGGCGAAATGTGATCAATCTTCGCAGCCCCAAAAACAATCCGAATACATTCGTTGCATGCCACTGTGTCTTTCCTGGCACAGATGCTATCCAGCTTGGGAAACACATTTCTGCCATAGGTGAAGTGGGGCAAGACTAAAGCTTTAATTAATTGTTAGAGCATGCTAACAGACAGCAGAGCCGATGAAAGCCATAGACATCGGAGCCCTGCTGACCATAGCTTTAATGTAATAACAACATTTCATGTGTTGATTTAAGACAACTCCAAGTGTTTTAACTTTATTTACAATAGGCAGCGAAACATTATTTAAAGTCACTGGTGAGATTTCTATTAAACCGTTATTATAAAATTTAATACAATGAGACTTTTGCAGGATTTAGTATCAAACGATTACATTTGGCCCAGGTATTAATTCTTTCCAAATCACAATTTATACACTCAATGCAGTCTTCAAGAAGACTGATTGACCGACGTAAATACAGTTGTACATCATCGGTATTTAAGTGAATCTGTACATCTTGAACCACATCTGGCAGATCATTGATAAATAAGCTGAATAGCAAAGGCCCCAGAATTGAACCTTGAGGCACCCACAAAGTAAGGGCAGCGCAGAAGATGAATTATTATCAATATAAATTCGTTTGGATGTGGTCTGCCGAGAAATCCCTTACCAGAGCAATTGCAGAACTACTAAAATTAAAAGAAGCACCAAGTTTCTGGAGAAGGATTCGATGGTCCACACATTGGAAGGCTTTCGAGAAGTCCAGAAGTACCAAAACACTTAACTTGTCCTGATACAAAGACTTCCTAAAATCAGAGGTCACCTTCAGAACTGCAGTCTCACAGCTGTGCAAGGATCGGAAGCCCGATTGACAGCATGCAAGAAAATTATTTGCCTCGACAAATTCGACTATCTACTTATATAATAGCTTTTATAAGACTTTGGATCTGAAACATAATAAACTTATTGGGCAGAAGTCAGCTGGTGTTTCAGGAGAAGAATTCTTTATAATAGGAAGGACTGTTGCCATCTTCCAGGCCGCTGGAAAACAGGATGACGTAAAGCATGAGTTTACTATATGTAAAACGAATTAACCAATAAAGGGAAATAAAAGCTTAATAATCTAAGTAGAAGATTGTCCAGCTGCCTCAGAATTAATTGAATTCACAGCAACCATAAGCTCATTGTAGTCGACTCCAGGAAACTAGAAGCAGTTGGTATTGGTATAAGATGAGATATCTCTATCGGATTTCCAGCTGATATATGAGAAGCAGCCAACTGATTGTCACTGTGGGCAGAACTGATAGACGTGAAAAATATGTTTAAGCTTCGGGATTTAAATAACAAGTAATTTTGTTCCTTTAACCTCTACATACACCTAATGGCGCAAATTTCGCCACAAAACTCTAGGCCTGAGATTTTGGTCAAATTTTGAGCTGAAATATTGTCGTCTTGCTCGCCTAATTTGTGAAGTCACCTAATTGCGGACAGCTTTATATAAATGTCGTGCCTCCTCGCTCTGAATATGCATCCATCTGTGGTACAGGAATTCACGCTCAGAAATGAGAGATTGAATGCGAGGTCAAAACCACGGACAACCCTGCAAACAGGCTTGCATTTCTTTAATTGGAACACATTTTGCATAGGTAATCATTAAGGGAGGAGAGGATCTCAACTTGTTTGTTTACTGAATCACACAAAAATATGTCATCAAAACATTCCTCATACAAAGAACTTTCATCAATGCTGTTGCAGTCACGGTATGAGTACACGAGGTTTAGAGTCTGTAAGAAATGCAGGAATCCATCTCTTTGATTATATTGGCGACCCAAATTTGCGTTAAAATCTCCTCCTAGAATGACATTTGGATACGTCTGCGATATGTGAAATAAAATTTTCAAATTCCATAGCGTTATTGATATCAAAGCATCTATGTTGGCAGTGTACTGCGCACAATACACATTTTTCCCTTCGTGACTTAACCTTTATACTAATAAATTCTATGGGAGACTCCTTTGAGGAGAGAATAAGCCTCGCTTTAAGGTAGTCCTTCACGTAAAGTGCCACATCACTACCCAATCGATCCTTCCTGTTGTTACGAAACAACGTGTAGTAAGGCATGTTGTGTTTCTGTATATCGCCGTTAGAGCACCCTTTAAAACGTTACATAAAAAACATGTAAAACTCAACCAATCAGATGAAATTTTACACCCGTAAATCGAATTAAATTAAAAAAAAAAATATTTTCTTCTGCCCAAATGATATTTTAATCGCTTATAAGGAATTAAACTCATTCCGACTTTAATTTTCAAAAGTTATTCTTACCTGAATCCCGCCGCATATGAGGAAGAGAGACGGCTCATGGTAAACATTATCTTTACCTGTTTCTTTCTGCGGTGATTGCATCTGTCGCCAACATAAAAATATCAAATGCCATAAGAAAACGTTCAATAAGCAATATTTGTGTTGGTAGCACCAATTCTGCCATAGGGGGAAAGATAAAACTATAAAACTTGTTCCATTCTTTCCTATAGGAAAATGGCAATACGCTCAGTCCATTGTTATAAATCAGTGGGTCTGCCGAAATAACTGGTGTTAATTTGGAGTTAATAAAGCGATTTTGTGTTACGTTGGAATGATTAAATTGTGTGTTCCAAATTAACTTGGAAAAATTTGACGTTTATGCTAAGCAGACATTGAAACTGGGCCTGACAGAATACCATTAGTATTCGAGGATCTGTAAGCCTGCGCAAAATTCTCTGCCATGGAACGAATATTTTTACATCTTTTATTCTTACGATTGGACAATTTTCTGAAGAAGCACTAGAGGCAAAGTGTAGTAAATGTTCTTCACTTGTAGAAGAAGTTCCAGCACTGCTTAACAAATGGTAAATTCTGATGCTGTCAAGTAAGCATGGAAGATACGCAAGACTGAATGCATTATTAGAACTATTTTGAGGAATTGTGTAGGAACTCTATCTGGGCCTAGTGCATCAGATTTGATTGAATGAAAAGATATCGACACAACGGGAACTAAGACCATCAGCCTGAGCCTCACAAAATCTACAGAAGCTAATTCAGGGCTCACTATAGTATCTGTGTCTTTTCCAAAAATACCTGAGCGTTTTAATTATTGCACAGTTTTGTTTGCAAGCAGTTTGATATCAAACATACTGTTACGCGCCACAAAGTGATTACAAGCGACATCTATTGGAAATGGAAACAACTTTAGGTAGTGACATCCTAGTATACTTTGGGTTCGGAAAATGGATTATTCAGGAAGGTTCTAGGATAATTTATTGAGTATAAATACGGCGCTACTCACATCCAGGAGGCGAGTCTTATTTCAGACAGTGAAGTGAACAAAGTAAACTATTTGGATTGCGATAATTAGAAGTACAGTACTAGCGATAGCTATAAACAATTGATTCGATAATTGTTTGTCAATGTTATAAAAGTAAACAGTGAAGTTAAATAAAAGAATAACTTGTTAATGATATCTGAAATATTGTGTTTAAAATAACGAACTAAAGGTCACGCTCGTAACAATACGTTTGAAATAGCAAACATTACCTGCACGAATCTTGGAATTTATTCTATTTCTTATTATTTTATAATGATTACGGATTTCATTATTTCTTATATGTACAAATCACTGGATACAGAAAATCACTCTCACAATTAATAACTCAATCTTTGGGAAAATCACGAGCAAACCGTTCACATTTTGGTAGGTGCTTATTTGGTCGTCTTGACAGTAAATCAGGCTGTAGAAAATGTATAATTTTGCATTTATTGATGGGCTTAGATAAAGCTCGTTACAAGATAGAGCCGCACATTCTTCATATAGCTCAGCCATATCAGTATTATTTTTCTAATTTCTAAAACTTCTCCGGGTGTATTAAGAAATTATACGGTAAGCATAAAATATTATGATCGAATATAGCACGAGGCTCAAGCTGGTTATGAAATAAGACGGCATTAGTATCAGAAACAAAAGGAGTAGGTCAAGCATTGAGGATTAGTAATATTAAAAATGGTAAGTAGGAGCTAGGAAATGGAACCACTGAGAAGTCGAAAAATCGCTCCATCATTTTCCTCAAATTGAGTTAGTTGCTGTGTGTGATATTTAAAACTGAAGTCGCTCTATATTGAGCAATATTTACGTAGCACACCTCTAGAGTTTTCAAAAAAGTACCACCAAGTCCTCGCTTATATCCAACTAAGTGGATATTTACTGGAGCACACAGAAGAAAACAGATATTCGTATAAGACGTCTGTAAGCTTTAAGTAGCACAAAACCCCCTTTGAAAAGTAGTTATACATAGATAATATCCCTGCCACCTGGCAGCTCGTCTCGTCGTGGTGGAATACAGTTCCCGTCCCTGTTACCTGCACCTACAGAAGCGTCCAATCTTCGGAAGGTGCTCGCTAAGGACCATAGTACTCCGTCCTTCATAAAAGGGGAGAACGGAGTCTGGACAACTACAAACGAGGAGCTGCTAATGTACTTCTTGACGCCCACTTTCCGGGCAGCGGGGAGATAGGTCCGTCGGTGGCGAGTTCATCAGAACGGCACCTACAGGAAGGAAAGGAGGAGGTGATCAGCTCCATAGTTAGTGAAAAAGCGACGAAATGGGCGGTCCATTCTTTAATCCCCTTAAGGCGTCTGGGGTGGATGGACTAAGACCCATTATGCTTCAGAAGGTACTAAGGTACATAATACCATGGCTAGTGCCGATTTATATGAGCTGCCTGAGGCTCTGTTTCTTGCCCAGGCCTGGCAGAAAGTGAGGGTAATCTTCATTCCGAAGGCAGTCAGAACAGTCCATATCGAGGCAAAGGACTTTAGACCTATCAGCCTCTCCTCCTTTATGCTTAAGGTCTTGGAGGGATTGATAGAGGTGTATATAAGAAATGTTTGTCAGGGCGGCAGTGGTAGTCAGCATGCCTATACAAAAGGGAAATCTGTAGAGTCGGCACTACATGCAGTGGTGTCTGTTGTTGAAAGGTCCCTACAGTATAAGGACTACACTCTAGGTGCATTCGTGGATATTGAGGGGGCTTTCAATAACGTGAAGACGGAGGTTATATTTCATAGACTGAGAAGGGTGGGTGTTGATAAGTGTCTATGTGACTGGATCAACTCAATGCTTTTCAGTAGAAAGATCAGCTCCTGCTCCGGAGACGCTATTGTCAGAAGAGCAGTCTATGGAGGTACACCGCAGGGGGGTGCTATCACCACTCCTGTGGTAATGGTAATGGATGAAATCCTCATCAAGTTAGGAGGGCTTCAAGGTAGTTGCCTACGCGGATGACATATGCATCCTGGTAACTGGCAAATTTCTCTCTACTATTAGTGAAAGGCTCGAGTGCGGGCTGCTTAAGCTGGATAGCTGGGCCAATAGTAGTGGATTGAGGGTGAACCCGTCGAAGACGAAACTAATCCTTTTTACTAGAAGGAGGCGGATGCAAGATTTCAAACTTCCAATGCTGGGAGGAGACTAGCTTACTGTCTCCAGTGAAGCGAAGTATTTGGGTGTCGTCCTCGATTCCAAATTGAACTGGAAGGCTAATCTACAAGCACGCGTGAAGAAGCTCAGTGTGGCCTTCTACACGTGCAAGAGAATATTTGGCGGAAACTTGGGATTAAAACCGAGGGTGGTACACTGGTTGTACACAGCCATAGTTCGGCCCATCCTCTGCTATGGCTCTACGGTCTGGTGGACGGCACTGACGAGGAACTGTAACCTTGATGTGCTGTCAAAAATCCAGAGAGCCGCCGGTATGGGTATAACTGGGTGTCTGTGCACCATGCCCACGGCGGCATTGGAGGTCATGCTTGACCTATTGCCGCTGGACCTTTATTGTAAGGGTGTGGCGGCAACTAGTGCTGTCAGGCTGTGAGCGGGGGGCTGGTGGAAGGAGAGGGGTTTTGGGCACTCCAATATACTCCAGAAGGTTGACTGTAGGGACTGCAGGGTAGAAACAGACTACCAAGAACCCATCCTGACTTTTGGTGGGGGTATCAACGCAACGATACCCACCAGGAGTGACTGGGAGGGGAAGGAGGTGGCCGTTACATCCGATATTTCTATATTTACGGATGGCTCCAAGACGAGTGCGGGCACAGGGGCTGGAGTGTACTCTAGAGATCTCCAGTGGCACGAGTCTTGCAGACTGCCTGACAAATGCAGTGTTTTTCAGGCAGAGCTCACAGCGATTTATCAGGCGGCAACATTGGTATCCATGTGCAGAGAGCCCGCACGGCACATCTGCATATATACTGATAGCCAGGCAGCCATCAGGGCGCTGGATGCTGGGCTGGTAAAATCAAAATTGGTGCAGTTATGCAAAACCAGGCTTGAGGAATTGACTGTAAGGCACAAGGTGACCCTAAGCTGGCTTGAAGGGTTTTCTCATGAGGTCTAGGGGAACAATGGACCCTTTGGAGGTCTAAGTGAGGCTGGCTGGTTGTCCAGCGGCACCCCTCTTACCTAACCTAACCTAAGCTACCTGCACCTAATATTTTAAAGAAAAGATCATCAGTCGGTCAGTTATTGTTACTCCTTCGATAAGGAAGCCAGGTAATAAGTGAAGTGTAGTGACAGTACATGCGAAATGGGATTTCACATGGGCCGCGGCGACAAGTTCACTAATTAGTGTTAGTTTACACGTCACTACATTCGGCAGTCTCAGCTTTTTATTGTAAAACCCACCTAGAAAGCGGAAATTAAGAAATTCCCGAACTAAAAGCTGAAATATAATGGTTGGGCCATCTCACACGGGTATTATTGATGCCGTATGCAAACAGGTTTTCTGGGGAAGAAGTGAGAAGGAGCAAAGTGTACAGATATCTCCTCTCCTCTTTTCACCTCACCCCTAGAAAACCGATTTGCATACTTCACCAAGAATACTCGTGTGGGATGGCACATTGCGATACGAAATTATCGACGGCAAAAAAATCTTCGAATACATGTTGAGACATTTGTGTTTGACATTTCGTTATGATAGAAAATTTTGTGTATACCTTTCTTTTAAATCTGGCATAACTGCGTATAAGCTTTATATGAAACTGTACTTATTCATAAAATATGCAAACAATTTTCCGTACACATCACAAAACGCAAGAATCAACTCAACTATCATGAAATGGCAACGACAATATCGCATTCATTTTATAATGTCTACGACAAACAACGACGACAAATGCCGTTGAAGATTTCGTGTATCAATGTTAAAACAAAATACGTTTCGAAGAGTATACACAAAATCAAACCCAATCACAATCCGAAAGACTCAATGCCCCACGAAGAAATGGGTTTATTATCCGAGAAACAATCAACGAGAAAACATAACAGTCAATCTTGTCATTTGCAGATATAGAGAGAGAGTGATGAAGTGTGCTTCGCTCTAAAATCTGACTCAAAGAGTAACAAAACATTAAATATCACCGGTTCAGGTGTTACAACGGTACAAGAAAGTAATTTTGCCCTGGACAAGTTGCAATGATATTTTATTGTTCGCCCGACCACAGCCGTGTTTAACCATTGACCATTCAACTGGTAGAACATAGGTAACCTACAGTGACACTTGAAACAACATTAAAAAACAACAAAACAGGACATGCTACCATAAATGGGATGACAGAAATACCATCTATGTAGTTTGTCAAGCATAGATGTGTCTTAAAACCATTACCCGCTACCTTTACGGGTGTGAGTCTTCATATCTCATTAAAGTCTTTATAGGATGAACATAATTCTGGAAAGATTTATAGATAACGGGATTCATTCCCAATAATTATAGATACTGGCGCCACTCAAACCATCACAAATCGAAGTACTTTAAGACAAATCCAATTGTGACACCAGTTCCAATCATACAACGGCTCTCCTTTAGAGTGTGAACGGATAGGAAATCCCTGTAAGGTAATCAAAAGACATCTGTCTAAGTAATCTTTCCATACTAAGCACTTAGTCTTTGTGGTGAAGGTTATTGATTTGATTGCATTATAGGCATTGATTTCCTTGGTAAACATTCTTTCATCCTAAATTTCAAGGATAACCTCTTATGTATAAAATATATGAGAATTTAATTAACACAGCAGCTGGCTATGAAAACTGCTGTAGAGCAGTGAGCACAGCAAAAGTGTAACCAGAACATTAATATTTCATGAAGCTTGTTTCCATAGGTGGATAGACAACTCTTGAGTGGGGAAGGGGGGTGGAGCAAGCGCAACTCTGGCCTCAGAAAGGTTTAAGCTGGGATCAGATTAAAAATTCGAAGACATTCGCTACCCACTGCCATGTATAACTTATACAAAATCGTTTTCTATTTCATTTGTGACCAATTTTGTTGGCAGAGGTGTGACAATTAATTTAATTTCAAGTTTCATTTTCGCTTAAATATTGTGGCAAATTCAATAAAAGCCTCGTATTACTCGATATCAATAATTTAATTAAAAATATTTTATAATTCGTTATTCGAAATTCTAATTGACATATGAAAAAACAAAAACTCCTTAAATATCTCAGATTCCTTAGATCAAAGCATTATTTTGTACAAGCGAGTATAACGCTTAACATTCTCTCCTACCTGAGTTAATGAAAGGTTACAATTTTTAGTTAACTCACAAACCAATGAAGTAAGAAAATATAAAAATTAAATTTATACAAACTGATAAATCTACACATTAATATGTCCTACAAACCTAATCTATGTGGTGGCCTGATATGTCTCCCATAACGCGTAATTGTTGCTGGTTCAGTCTGCTCTATGTCCGCACGATTATCTTCAGTCACTGGTCCAACATATCCGCTTCAACATCACTAAAGTGACCTTCTTGCATCTGTTTTTCAATATTTCTTTCCTCTTCATTTTCTACAAAAGCCATCTCTAAAGGAAAGATTTTTTGTACGGGCCATAACAACATTCCAGAAGCGGTTCTTAAATTAACCAGTCTCGTTACACCTTCCGGTCTGGGAATCAATTCTTCTATTCTGGATAAAGACCATTCTAGTCGTTTGAAATTATCACTTCCAAAAAATACAATTTCTCCGATTTTCAACTTTCTGATATATTCTTTATTTGCGTGTAGTATTAATTGACCCAAATACTCATCACGGAATCTCCTTTTCATCATATGTCTTAACCGATTCCTATAGCGTAATCGTCTAGTGAAATCGCCAGCTTCAACAGCATCTAAATCTGGAGTTCTGCTCTCTTCCATCTCTTTCAGAAACATATCCGGAGTTAACGGGGCTAAATCCGAAGGATCTTCTGATACATACGTTAAAGGTTTGGCGTTGATGAGAGCTTCGAACTCACAAAAAATTATCTGAATTTCTTCAAAATCCGGAGATGTTGCTTCTAGCATTCTCCGGAGTAGTTGCTTCAATATACCTACAAGTCTGTCCCACTAACATCCCCACGATGGTGCAGTTGGAGGATTGAACTTCCATTGAATTCTTTTCGTTGAGCTATACTCTTGTTCCATTCGCTCAAGAGCATTCGCAGAATCAACAAAATTGGTTCCGTTGTCACTATAAACTGTATTTATCCTTCCTCTTCGACTGATGAATTTACGTAAATATTGATGAAATCGATCTGTTAATAACCACGTGATCAATTCCAAATGAACCGCTCTATACACTGCTCATGTGAATAAAAAAAATCCACGCTTTTTGTTGTCTCTGACTATCTCGCCCATTGAGGTACACTGGTCCCGCCAAATCTACACCTACAATTTCAAATACCTTTGTTTCACGAATACGGTCCAATGGTAGGGTTGGGCGTTGTACCTCTACTCTTTTTGCTTTATAACACCTACAAATCATACAACTATTCACAACGGATCGTATACTCAGTGTTGTTCCTCTACGCGTAGACTTTCATTGTCTACTCTTTAGCGTAGACATTAGCGTAGACAAACAAATTTAGTGTAGACAATGTCGACAATGTCAACTAATGTGTCGACAATGTCCACTATTGTGTCAACAATGTAGATTTTGTACACTACTAAAAACCAAACTTTTAGTTAGTTCGTGAAGTGGTATCTTATTCTTATGAAAATTTATAAAATAACTTTAAAACAAGTAATAATTATAAAATATCCCAGGCAGACCGAAAAATAAAGCTTTTGAAGAAGTTGGATTCGATCTCGAAAAATCAACATTTTTTTTTATTTAAGGAACTCAACAGCACGGGACGCGAAAAGAAGATTGGGACAGTTTTCAAAAGAAAACCTCATTCTTCGAAGATCATACATGAAAGGTATAATAAAAACCATTAGCTTTTTGGAATATAGTAGCAATTCATCACCTCAGTCCAAGTTGGCCATAAAACTGTTGCAGATTCCAGCATCATCTGCCCAACTAGAAACACTTTTTTTCCAGCTGGTCATACGTTCATTCTCCAAGCAAAAATCGGTTAACCTTTGACAGATCTAAACGATTACTGCATATTTATTATTCTCTTAGAATTAAGCATGATGTATACAACGAAGATGTTGTTAATCTGATTAATTTTTATTAATCTTAATAACTGTTTTTATTTAAATTGCTGGTGTAATTCCAGCTAAGTTACGCATATACTACAATATACATCTTATTTATTCTATATTGTCTTTATGCTTACTATTATCAATCTTTATTCTCAACTTCAGTGAATTATGTCGGTCATTATCCGAGTCATTGTTTTTGGTGCCCTTAATATTCTAATTCCGAACTAACAAAGTATAAACCCATTTGAATTTTGAACCAAATTTTATTTCTCTACATTGTCTACGCGTATAAAATATAATGTAGACAAGAAATTATTGTCTACAGGTAATTGTTGACACGTAGACAATCATGTAGTCTACATCACGTAGATTACGTCGCACAACACTGCGTATACTACGTCGACGCCCAACGAACAATTTTTGTCCTATATAAAGGTTGGAGCTCTGCTAGGGAATAAATCTTGCGAACTTGAGGTGTCATGAGAAGCCAAATTATTGTCTCACCGAGTTCCCAGGGAATTGCACTAGACTCTTATAGCGCTAAAACGGAGAATCCCATATCATGCTCGGAGAATAAAATTTAATGTTGATATAGGAATAATTATTCTTATAATGTACTTATATCGTAATCTCATATTGATGCTCAGAGCTTATATAAGACTTTATATGTACACTATTGTAGAAATTTAGTGTTATAACGTTGTTATAGGATTTCCTAAATTGGTCTACTGCTCTTATATAGGAATTAAATATATCCCTATATAATAACCTATTTAGGAACAAATTATCCTATATAGGAAAAGTGATCCTAATGTAAAATCATTAAAAGACAATAGATCCTAGTCGAGACTACAAATTTATTATTCATGTGGAACTTATTATACATGCGTGACTTAGCGTCCTATAGAAAGTTGTTACTTTTCACAAAAGATGGTATTATAAAATATGATTGAAGAACATATTTCTTAATATTAAAATTATCTTTTCAAATTGGTATACATATATTTGAATTTACAACGATTTTAATTTTACTGTTAGTATTTAACACACTAGATCGAAAAATAACAAAGCGCCTCAAAATAAATAAATAAATAGAATGGTTAATTAATTATGGTCAAAAAGAGTTATGTTCATTTGGTTCTCCAAATAAATGGAACTAATGTGAATTTATCTAGTTTTCAATAAATGTACCAATATGTCAAAATGCGCGTTTTATTTATTACAAATAAGGCCGCCCAAATAATCAGCAAACATGGCCACTGGGTAGGGGTACATAAGAAAGAGATGATATAGGACTTCAGTTCTCCCTTAAAGATTATAAATGTTGATATAAAACGCAAAATTTCCTACCATGACTTTAACACCCATATAATTAGGAATAAACGCTTATATAGGTAACAAATTCCTATATAAAGATGTAAATTGCTGTGTTGAGAATACATATTTTGATACGGCACATCAATACTAACACATCAATACTTTTCCCGAAGTGACTTAATCGAAGGAACTATTTTTTTATTATATATTTTAATATATTCAAAAAGTATTTCAGTCAATATAATAGGAAAAACTCAAAACAAATCCGCAGAGACACCCCATGACGCAGCAACACAAAAAATTCCTCCCGAATCGGCCATACCTTTCGAATAGGTGTACTGCCCGTAGTCAGAGCGAACATGCAATAAATGAAAGGTGTAGTGAAATTTATGCCACTGGTATAAAGCTTGTGGTTTTTATCTGTTTATTCACTGCACTAAATGTTTCAAGTTCAATAAATACTAAAACTTGAGAACTGCATATATATGTATATATTATAATATAAAAAGCTGAAACCAATGTTTATTAAATGATTAATATATAAATTTGATTTACACAACTGTAGCAATTGACTTGTACTCACCTGATCGACATATAGCAGCTGATTTACTTGACGTTTTATTTGACTGAGGTGTGGGATGAGGATATTCTTTATTGCAGTCGCTATCCGCAATAAAGTGGATTTGTTAGCAATTGTCTTATTACAGTCGAAACCCGCAATAAGACTCTTTATTACAGTCGATACCCGCAATAAAGTGTTTTGTGTTAGTGATTTTCTTACTACAGTCGAGACCCGCAGCAAGACTCTTTATTATAGTCGGGACCCGCAATAAAGTGGTGTGAGTTAGTAGATTTCTTATTACAGTCGAGACCCGCAATAAGAAATTTTATTACAGTCGAGACCCGCAATAAAGTTATTTGTTAGTAGTATATTATCTCAGTCGATACCCGAGATAATATTCTTTAAGTCAGTCGAGACCCGACTTAAAGTGAATGTTAGTATATATCTTAACTTCAGTCGAAACCCGAAGAAATATTCTTTATTTCCGTCGAGACCAGAAATAAAGTGTATTGTTAGTAATAATTTTTATTGCGGTCGCTACCCACAATAAAAAAACCTTTAATTTAATCGCTATCTAAAACAAACTCCTTAATCCAGTCGGTACCCAGAATAAGAATATTTTATTTTAGCTGTCAATCAAACCAAGTATTTAATTTAGTAATAAAATACACACTACGAAAAATCACTAGGAAAGAACACAAAGGAATAAAATCGCCAAGTTAATCACTGCACTGCTAAATCACAAAAGAGAGCGAATCAAGTCAAACTGCTGTTTATATAGCCAGAGTTTGCGCACGGCACCAAAGAACGGTAGTCAACGGCGCGTGGCAACAATATTGGCATAGCAACAATAACCTGACCTAGCAACTGCACTTTATCATTGGTTCATAAAGTGTTACCATTTTAGTTATTGTTGTCAAGAAGCTGCACTCAACTTATGAATATATAAAATATTTTAAGTAAATTCAATTTATTCCTAATCCAGTGTAAACTAAATGTCTATAACAAATAAACTTTCACCTTTTGTTTAATTAGAAAGTTTACTTACCAAAAATATTTGTACAATAACTTAAGCTATCTCAGACGTAGCTGGTAGTAACACGCACGATTTGCTGCACATCCCAATATTCTGCTGCGCAGTAATTTCTCGTGTAATGGCGGAACGTGGTTCGTAATGAGAATTTCTTATGTCTATGTTCCATTTTGTGTATACCTGCTGCTGTCCAGCTGACTTGAGTTTGACAGTAGCAATGTGCAGATTTGCTGTTGCAGTTGAAGTCGTCATCGTCGCTGTTATTGTTGTGTTTAACGAGTTACTTAGATTATTCATCAATTTGCTATTGTTTTGAGCGTTTCTACTAGAGCTAGAACTATTACTATTATTTAAATTAATATGATGTTATTGTTAGACGTCTGCTGATGAATTATTGCTGCGGTTTGACTTGTTTGGCTTGATGATAACTGGCCAACTATCTGAAAACTCTTGTCATCATTATGATGCACTGTTGGCATTGATGAAGAATGATTTTGATCAGATGTAATAGAATTTGTTTGTATCGTTTGTGCGACTGGTATAGTCCCTGAATTAGTTACACTACCATTTGGTATGTTTCGTATTTCATCAACATTTTCATCTTGTGGTAGTGCTTGTTGCAAAAATTGCATATCATCCACCTGCATCAAGTGAAGGACCAACTAATTAGGTAAGATAACTTTGAATTTATTGAAAGATTTGATTCTTGGTGGTCCGTTTTTCCCTTTTCAGGTTGGAGGATCGGAAGTCAGGAGCCCAATGCTGAACATAGGCCATACCTTGTTATCTATGTATCATGTTTCGTGATGTGAATTCCTATCGGCCAGCGTAGTGTGCTTTTAAAAGATTATTGACAATTGAATTGAAAGAACAAGTTGCAATAAATTTTTGCGAACGTGCGCACAGTGGCATACGTTAATATTTTTAATTTAAAACACTCAACTCGGTCTATCAGAATTGAGTTGAGTGTATTAATCCATATCGACGAAGGAAGAATGAAACAAAAATCCAAGACGACCATTGGAGAAACATCAGGAAATAATAAATAATATAGGCCAAAACTGTTCATTCGAACTTTTAAAAATTGGCCAACCGTCTATGTTTATGTTAATCGAAATCTTTGTTGGCTGACTAATGTTTCGAATACATTCTTTTAAACAAAACTCGAGCCCTTGATGCCAATAGTGACCATCCGATGGTGATGATCCTATTTGTACAATATTACCACGATTCATTTTATTTGGTGGTGTGCGAAGCAATGTTCTTAGATCAGGAGATAATAAGTCCGGAGTATGTCAATTACAAATTTTGAACAGCTCTCTCAATGCTTTTTGTGATATATTATTTTGCAAGCCTACACCTTCAGAGCAATTCCAATAATTTCCTTTTTCATCACAACTCAATAATTTTTTTTATTTTCTTCATCATCAGAATCATATTCATCATCATACTGCTCATCATCATTAGGAACAATTTTTGGAGCATAATGTATTATAGAACGGGGATTTTTCGAATTGAACATCTAAAATTTATGAGTTGTGTTATAAAATTAGATAAAGGTCTACCGATTATATATTAACAATATTTATGCATACCTGGTAGCATAGTAGCAAGCAGCACTGAAGGTGAAGCAATACTGGGGCCAATAATCGTTGGTGGAAATTTTGATATCCTGCAACATTTTTTCTTACTTTCCTATGATATCTACCCGATTTTTTATTTGATTAAAATTTGTTTATGTAAATCATAAATTATTCTTGCAAGAATCCTGTTATTCTCATTCCTGTGGTATTCTATTGCTCTAAATTATTTCAACTCTCTTGTTTATAATTTTTTCATATGTGAGTAATATTTACTCAGGGTTACCAATAAGTGAATATTAAAACGGGTTAGCATTTCCTTTGCTTTGAACCGCCGATAATACTCTAACAAACCCTCTTTACATCCAAGACTCATAAGTAACCCTTCGGCAGCTGCTTTCAATTAAAACAAACCTTCAATCGCTTTTACCCGAATAAGCCCTGGTCTACTTCAAAGACCCAGGCTTATGTACATGAACTTTATTACAGGATTCGATTTTCTCTACAGACCTCAACAACCACCACTTAGAATGGAGCGAAGTCCAAGCCGCTAGTAATAAGTGGCGGGTACATACTAACAAAATATATCTCTGGAACAGCTCCTAAATAGAAACAGATTACCCATTAGAGTATGCGTCATTTGAAAAAAAAAATAAAATAAAAAATCATTGCAAATTTTGGAAAAAGAAAATTGCATTTAACATTTAAGGAAATTGAGCATGTGTGTGACAAAAATGGTACAAATCAAGTACAAATCAAGGCTAGTGGCCCAGAGAGAGTCAGGTCTTGTTCTGCGATATTCTTAGTAAATAATACTATCGTCGTTTGCAATTCTTTCGGAAACAGTGAGAGTCCTTTTGGAAAATATTTTATATTTATGATCCTTTTTTTGGAAGAATAAATGGTAATACTCTGCTTTTCAGGAGATTTCTCTTTTAGTGTAGGGTCACCGGCCATTCTTCTTAGCCCGGTATCATTGCGGTAAGAATTTGTTACGCGGACGTTGAGTCGTCTTTTAACGTTTTTTAATAAATCCCTACTCTGAGTTATTATTTAATAGCACCAAAATCATCGGAATATAAGTAGAAAAACATTAATTAAGGAACCTTTTATCAAACAAATAAACTCACAAAAACAATAACAAATTGAGATTTCTTATACTTTTATCGCTCTTCTACACTAATAATCCGCCTTCTCAGTTATTTATGGCACTTTTATAAATCTTATTAAAAATATCTTTAAAAAAAAGTATAATAAAGCTAATCAAAATCTTCATTGTAAACACAATCACTGCAGAAAGATATGATGTGTTCTGGACAAATATATTTGTTTGCAACCATCCCAAGAAACAATTTATTTTATATAGTAGTAACCGTAAGGTTTCCATTACCAAATTGTATAACTTGAGTTATGTAGACTGGTACTCGAAACCTCTTTGTAACCACTATAAATCTCTTATAGAACTTAACTGGAGGATTATATAAAGATTACCATGACTTGATTTAGGTAACGTTATATAACTAAAGGTTTTATAAACTGAGTAACAAAAATATTCTAGTTACCGTAATATAACTTCTTATATAACCCTTATATAACCCGTGGTGGTCTCGATTAATTTATTTTGCTCACAGCAGTGAATGCAGTAATGTTTCGGGTACCTTTATAATCTTTGCTTATAACGGTGTTGGTAACGTTTCCGCAACGCTTGAGATTTTAATTAGGTGATATTAATTCATAAAACTACATTACATAATTTAGAAATGGTATGTATATCTAAAATGATGTAAGAATAAATGGTAATACTCTGCTTTTCAGGAGATTTCTCTTTTAGTGTAGGGTCACCGGCCATTCTTCTTAGCCCGGTATCATTGCGGTAAGAATTTGTTACGCGGACGTTGAGTCGTCTTTTAACGTTTTTTAATAAATCCCTACTCTGAGTTATTATTTAATAGCACCAAAATCATCGGAATATAAGTAGAAAAACATTAATTAAGGAACCTTTTATCAAACAAATAAACTCACAAAAACAATAACAAATTGAGATTTCTTATACTTTTATCGCTCTTCTACACTAATAATCCGCCTTCTCAGTTATTTATGGCACTTTTATAAATCTTATTAAAAATATCTTTAAAAAAAAGTATAATAAAGCTAATCAAAATCTTCATTGTAAACACAATCACTGCAGAAAGATATGATGTGTTCTGGACAAATATATTTGTTTGCAACCATCCCAAGAAACAATTTATTTTATATAGTAGTAACCGTAAGGTTTCCATTACCAAATTGTATAACTTGAGTTATGTAGACTGGTACTCGAAACCTCTTTGTAACCACTATAAATCTCTTATAGAACTTAACTGGAGGATTATATAAAGATTACCATGACTTGATTTAGGTAACGTTATATAACTAAAGGTTTTATAAACTGAGTAACAAAAATATTCTAGTTACCGTAATATAACTTCTTATATAACCCTTATATAACCCGTGGTGGTCTCGATTAATTTATTTTGCTCACAGCAGTGAATGCAGTAATGTTTCGGGTACCTTTATAATCTTTGCTTATAACGGTGTTGGTAACGTTTCCGCAACGCTTGAGATTTTAATTAGGTGATATTAATTCATAAAACTAACATTACATAATTTAGAAATGGTATGTATATCTAAAATGATGTATTTTCTTCATATAAAAATTTAACGGAAGCCTATCTGCAATTTAAAAAATTGGCTTAACCGGAATTTTCTTTTTTATCTCCAATCCACAAATAAAAAAATGGCGGCTTGTACTTAAATGAACAAATTACCATTATAAAACTTCTAGAAATATTATATAAACTACAGGAACTGCCATGCCTCGAAAATGGTTCATATGTATATCCCTTTAGTAATAAGATGTAAACTGTAATTTTTATAAGTCGCCTTCGTTACTAAAGCTCCATAAATAAATTAAAAGAGTTTATAATGGCTCGATTCGACACTAAAAGTAATTTGTTTTTATAAAGTTTTTACCGTAGTTACTAAAGGGCCACCAAAAATTTATAGTGGATACATGTATTACCGAAAGATCCCAATTTTTATTAAAGTCACCTAAATTACTGAATGTTGTCGAGTTATATAAGGGTAACCACGGATACAGCAATAAACACTTATAACTAATAAGTTATATAACGTGGTGATGAAAACAGTTATATAGATCAGTGATTAAAACATTTCCATCGCCAACTTATCAAACCTTTAGTAACTTACTTCCACGGTAACCATTAGTAACCTTAAAAAAAAGTCTAATATAACAACGTCACCAATTGGTAATATTACAAAACACTTATATAACCACTGAAATTCTAATATAACCGAATAATCATTATATACCCATCACCTTCAGTCACCAAAAATTGGAAAAATTGTTAATTAGGAATTGGCATGTGTGTTTTGTTGTACAGTCTCTTTTTGCAGGACATATTTGGCATGTCTTACAGGCATTGAGTATTTTCTGATGAATCATCAACAAATTGTCTGATTCTTTTGCGCATTTCTCGTGGCAAGCTTTTTATATTCTGGTGGTTTTGCAAATAGTCGCTGACTAGAGTTAAGACCTACGATTTTCAGAAAATGGCGTCGCTTTTCCATTGATTTATTGCTAATTCGATTGCTAATTCTAGACATGTTCAACATGGCATACAAAATGGTAAGGGGCCATCTCTTGGAGTCACGTCATATGTAGCAGAAGTTCATCAACGACATCCATCCCACATATTGTTGAATTGTAGTAGGTGTTGACTTCCGGTTTTTATCATCATGGTGCAGAATTGACATCAATAAAACTACTTTATTTTTCTTGGGGACATGAGACACAAGATTGATATCTTTTTGGAAGCCTAAACGAAATGAAAACAATTCGACGCTGCGAGTTTTAGTGAACTCAAGAAGATTTGTCTTTTCTTGAAGCAGATGTTGAACAAGTTCGTAACCAGTAAACCAGTTGTCAAGAGTTAGATTATGGTTTGATTAGAAATGGGTTGCATAATGCGATTAATAACATCATAGGGTTTATTACTTGCAGCAATTGGTTATATTGCGGGATACATATTTCCAGATTCAAAATGTAGTAGCTTCTAGGATCGACCAAAGCATATATCTTGATGCCATATTTAGCCGGGTTAGACGGTATATACTGGCGAAATTGACATCGGCAATTAGGCAATCACCGGGGATATAAGCGAATTAGCAAAATTCTACCAAATTATCAAATATTTCTCTGATTGGTGCCAAGTTAGCTAACAGTTTCCTTTGATCGCGACTGGTGTGATCATCAAAGCACAGGCAGCTTTGTATAAAGTGGTAACGTTATTTAGATATCGCAAGCCTAAATATTTTTACTCCTGTACCATCGGAAGTCCGTAGTTCACTCTTCCTGAGCGTATCAAGCCAGCAATATATAAAAGACCAATAAATGCTTTGAATTATATCATGCTACATTCTTTCATATAAGTACGCTTGAACAAATACTCACATGATGCAATTTTATTCGGAATCCGTGCATTTGTATGTATCAAAACTTTTTGTAAAATATGAGAACTGAAAACACGCTTCAGCATTCTAACTCGAATGCAGCAGACTTAGTATCAGCTGTTACACCTGACAATTGTGTGATTATGTTTTCTGCTATTATGCTTACATTCTGCCGAAAAGGTGTATTCAGGCAAACTGTTCTGTTTTTACCATGGTAACGTGGAACTCGTACCTCGTGACTTTAAGATGTTCGTTGATCTGATACAGAATGCCCTTGTGGCAGCAATGCAGATTGCATTTGCCTACTAATCTCAGATAGTGGGATATTGTCGTCTTCGCTATTTGGGCATTCTTGTTTAGTATTGCTTGTCTGGGTCTCAATACTCATGTGACCATCACATGATATTTTAATAAAAAAAGCCCAGTTCGTTCGAATTGAATATGGAGGCGAAATAAAAAATGCATTGAAAACTGCAAAACAAAACTTGAATAAAATAGAACGTTAAGCGTTACAAAAAATTGGCTCGAAAGAATGAATTCTTGGTAAATTGAATTGAATTCCTTTTTAAGGGTTCTGTTCAGTCCACCAAATGAAAATTCTGCCCTCGATGGACAGCCGTCTTATTTCCTAAAATTAAACAAAAAAGAATCCACAAAGAATCAAATTCCAGTGAGAAGCATTCATAATACATACCTAATTTCCTACCAAAAAGTACTCCTCAAACTTCCTACAATGTCCCAAAGGTCCCGCGAAGGCATTTACAAACTAAAAAGAACGAAATATTATTAAAAAATTAATTGGATCCAACAAAACAATATCAAACTACCTGAAAATACACGCTCCAAACAGATGTTCTCGTAGCAGCAACTGGTATAAACGTCTCTATGGCAACGACATGAGGAGTACACATCACATGACCATCTTCAGCAGCTATAAAAAGGCGGCGAACGACAGCAAAATCACCTATTTCCAAATCAGAGTTGATCTGATCAAGTCCTAAGCCTTGGAGTATGTTCTGAGCAAAATCCTTGTCCAAACCAGAAGATAATTCTGAAATCCCATAGAAGTTAATTCTACACCAATCAATTGAGGTTGACGCAATCCTAAAACAGAAGTTAATTCTGGCCATCACAAATATTTGAGGTTAACTCAATCCTAAACAGAAGTTAATTCTGGCCAAACAAATATTTGAGGTTAACTCAATAATCATATAGGAGTTGATCCTAAAATAAATACATTACTTGAGGTTGACTCAAAAGTACGTCGGCTAGGAGTAGATCCTAAAGATTGCAAAGTGAGGTTAACTCATGCAATTTCACCCAGGGGTTAATCCGAAGGTCTAGACAACTTTATACAAAAGTGAGAATAGATCTATTTCCACAGGTTAACTCTACAATAAATACATTCAGAAGTTAATTCTGATCAAAGTGGAAGGAACTTCCATCCCACACGTAGTAGTACTCAGATCACTGGACTCATAAAAGCGCTCAAGACTAAACGTCACAAGTGTCATCATTACTATCCCAGACGCAGCAGTATTTCAGTTTGCTGCAATTAAAAAGGTACGCATACGATAAACGTCATCAGTGCTGCCTTCATACTCTCACGTACCAGCACGCCAAAAAACTGCACAATAGAAGCAGAATAGTTGGTTACGTCTATCAACATAACTTATAGCAGCCATACAAGTTGTTATAATCGTGAATCAATACATTCCGTATTACACCTCGACTGCCTTCACGTAGCAGCTCGAGCGAAGAACTTCCGAACTGCCCTCAGGTTGCAGTTCAAGTGAAACATCCTAATTTTCGAGATCAGACAAAATTTATTTGTTCTCACAGTTCACCTGTCTCGTGCCTACTCACTCACCAAACTCTTCTTCATCATTTCAGGAGTAAAGGGGAAGGAACAACAGTGAACATACGGGCCAAAAAATGAATTTTATTTTGAATTTTTATTGAATTGTTAGGTATTAAGTTTTATGGAAGTTACATTGTTTTTATTGAATTTTTAAATAGTATTAAGTTTGAAATAAATCAATTGTGATATAGATTTGTAAGAATTGAAAGAGCACTGAATAAAAATTAAAATTTTATACTTTGAACAAAAAACTGAGTTATCTATCAAAACCGGCACCCCGTCACAAACACATTATAATACTGACCACAACAGAGAATTTTCAGGCTCCGTACCCAAAGGGTAACAACGTATTACTAAGGCTTCGCTGTCCGTCCGTCGGTTACCAGATTGTATCTCATGAACCCTATAAGGTAGACAGTTGAAATTTTCACAGATTGTGTATTTCTATTGGCGATATAACAACAAATAATAATAATAAAATTGAATTAAAAATTAAAGGGGGCCCCGCCCCATACAAAAAATGTGATTTTTTCGGCGTTTTTTCTTTGTTTTATTCTCACTCATTTTTATTATCATAAGTAGGCATTTTTTTCAAATGACGGCATTATTCTTTCACATGACGCCTACTTTCATTTGTTGTACGATGGTACGAACCCTTCGTGCGCGAGTTCGACTCGAACTTGGGCGGTTATTTTTTATTCTATTATTTGAAATTATACTTTTATTTCCGAGTAGTTTATATTATTGTTATGTTTTTATTTACATGTTTTTAATTATGTTCTAAAAAGAAGATTTAATGTAAATAATTTTTTTGTTTTCAAAGTAAAATCAACAATTTTAAATTAAGAAGCCATTCCAACTAATCGCATGCGTCATTTTCATCAAAAATTTAAATTGCTCTATTAGCATGGGAAATATGCACTTCATCTAAATTTTGCATGGAAATTATGTAAGCAAGCAGTCGGAGCCATTTTAGTTGAATCCGTTCAAATTCTATACAGAAACATTAATCTATTTAAGGTCGTAGTCTGGTAACTTGGTTTGGAAAAATCGGTTTTGTTTTTGTTTTACATATTTCGATAGTACCATATATTAAGAATATTCTGTAAAAACTTTAGACCCAAATTCGAAACTTTGAGGAAGTTATAGCACATATATGTGAGCGGCTTGTAGTAGCGCGCGCTGAGCTGAGCAAACGGTTGTACCCCTCTAATGTTTACGCGTTACCTTTATACCTGCTTCGAGCGTCGGATACCTTTGTGTATACTGAAAGTTTTACTTGTTACCTCACATATCTTTATTTTGGAGCTCAGTTATGTATGTCGAAATTCAAAATGAACAGTCAGTGTACGTTCGTTACTTTGTACGTAAACATCTTCGAAGAGCGTAAAAATGGATTGGAAAGAAAACTTCAAACGCGTTTTAATCGAAGCAACGTTTTTACGGTCGGCCGGTGTAATAATAAATTTTCTATCCAACCGATTCGGCTGATATTTGGATATGTTATTCTACTCATCAATAGCTCTGACAGGAACTAGGATCTTTTTTTCCCAAACTTTCTATTTGACAGCTTAATTTCCACTAAAAAAAGTCACTAGTCCACCATTTTGTTATTTTTTAACAAAATTGTTTAATCCTAGCTCCAACCAGAATAACAAACTTACAGAACAGTAATATGTTTGCCTTTTTTGTAAAAGATGTCCTCATGCGCCGAAATCACCATGGCCAGCTACCTATACCTTTTTTGTTTTTGAGACTCTTAATTCAGTGCTACAAAACTATACAAATAAATAATTAAAAAACAAAATAAAAACTTTTTTTTGTACACTCTTAGATAATACAGGGTGGGCCAAAAGTCACCATGGGGGCCAAAAGTCACCATGGGGTTTAAAAATTTAATAACTTTTTCGTTTATATATTTTTTTTTTTTTTTTTTTAGATTATATAAATAACATCTGGAGAATAAATAATGGAGAGATTGACAACTGAAAAAAGAACCAGAATAATAGAATATTATTACTTAAATCAGCGATCAATTATTTTAACGCAAAGAGCATTTTTAAACCCCATGGTGACTTTTGGCCCACCCTGTATTATTCTGGTTCTTTGTTCAGTTGTGAATCTCTCCATTATTTATTCTCCAGATGTTATTTATATAATCTAAAAAATATATATATATATATATAAACGAAAAAGTTATTAAATTTTTAAACCCCATGGTGACTTTTGGCCCCCATGGTGACTTTTGGCCCACCCTGTATTAATAATATATTAAAACATCAAACCGATTGAATTTTATAATCCCCTAAAAAAAAATTCCCAAAAAAAGCATTGAAAAACGTGCAAGTTACCAGACTACGACCTTAAAAATTGAGTTCATCCTGATTTCAAATATATTCCGGGCTACTTATGAAATATATTTTTCAATTATTCAAGAATCAATTTGTAATCGATTATACAATCAATTTTCTATTGGGTACTCCTAAAACTAATTGCAGAGTCGAAAAAGCTGACATTGTCCACATAAAATAATTGTTTTTACACGAAAATGCGTATTGCGTATCTCAGAAAAGTTTAATCCTGTCTGACTGGAACAGGTCTTACCCATGGTCATATACGCCTCACTCGTTTGGTAGCCAAACACAAAACAAAAGACAGCTCAAGCTAGTTTGCAAAAACTACATGTCTAGGAGTAACCGGAGCCATTTGTACCTGCCCAACTGTGGCCCTAGAGGCTATGTTGGACCTGCTACCCTTACATTTGCATCTTAGGGAGCAGGCCATACTTAGTGCAATTAGGCTACAAACGGCAAATCTCCTAAGTACAAATAATTTGGTTGGTCGCCTAAAAGTCCTCCAGGATTTCATAGGGGACCCGATGGCTAACCCAATTTCAGACGTTATGCCGAAACGCCATAACTTTGAAAAACCATTTAAGGTGATCTTGGGGGACCGTCAACAGTAGCACACTGGGGACCGACCCTTTGAAAAAGGATCTCTTAAATGATACATGGATGGATCCAAAATGGAAGGTAAAGCAGGCGTGGGCATATATGGGCCAAGGTGCCATCTCGCAAAGGCACTGGGGGCCTCACCAACCAGTTTTCAAGCAGAAATACACGCAATAGAACTCTGGGCTCGCGAGATAATCCATAAAAATATGCGTGGAGCAAAAATATACATAATATCAGACAGCTAAGCAGCACTTAACGCGTTAAACTCGTTTACCTTTGAGTCATCGCTGGTTTGGGACTGTCTTAGTGTCTTAAAGCAACTGGCCGAGACAAATAGGGTGACACTAATCTGGGTACCAGGACATGAAGGCATTATGGGAAACCAGATTGCGGACCGCCTAGCCAAATCTCCGTTTATTGGCCCTGAGCCTGTCCTTGGACACCCAAAAAGTCACCTCTCAGCTCATATCAGGCTTTGGGAGGACAGAACTAAGAAGGAATACTGGGATAATACCCCGGGGCTGAGACAAGCGAAGAAGTTTATAAAGTATTCGCAACAGAGAACGAAAGAGTTCCTCATACTCAGCAGGAAGCAACTAGGGCTCATAACGGGCCTACTTACTGGGCACTGCCCACTTAGATACCATCTTAAGAAGATGGGTAAAGTCAATGATGAGACCTGTCGATTCTGTATGGAAGACGATCAATCCGCTGAACATGTCCTATGTGACTGTAAAGATCTGTGCCGCATAAGGTTAAGACATCTAGGAAAGGCATTTCCACTGCCAGAGGATGTCGAAAAAATGGCTCTAAAGAATATTATAGGCTTCATCAAAAATCTTAAGTTCGAATGGGCGCCCAAGGGCATCCAGGGGTCACAATAGATCTTATAGGTCGCGGTGACAAGATGATAGGCAGGAATCCTGTCTGCATCCCCCGTAACTAATAATAATAATAATAATAATAAATACTCGGAAGTATTTCACCAAGTGAATATTTTCCCACTCTGCTGGTAAGTGTTCACAATTTTCGTGGTTTTTTATAAAAAAGCATTAGAATAGATTAGCTGCGCAATGAATAATTTTGTTCGCAAAAATGCAGAACATCTATTGCTATTTTTCTTCCGAGGTCTTCAGAATAGGGCGCGGGTTCTCCGGTCCGTCAAGCACTATCTACGTGAATCTACGTTAACTTTAGGAATTCATATTCAGCTTATCGAAATCAGGAGGCGCACAGATAATTCCAACTCTGTCATCCGTCGTTCATTGTGAAAATATTTAATATATTCAGATTCCACAAGAAAGGCTATTACTTGAAGAACTATTGCAGATTAGTGATAGAAATATAAAGGAATTACCGAAAATCCGATGGAATTTGTTAGGAGTTTTGCAGATTAATATGTGTAAGCGACGCTAAATGAACACTAAACAGCCACTTCAACAGATTCCATTCTCTCGAAGCATAAGCTGTTAAAAATTCTAAAAAACTTTATGAATATTCCACGCATTTTCTTATTATGGTTTATTTTAAAACAAATCTTATCAGTTATTAATCTCCATCCATTAGAAAAAACCTTTCGATTAGTAGTACAATACAGCACCAATTTAAGAACTAAGACCTTTATTTAAACTTATACAATTCCATTTAATTTTGATTAAATTACTCCACACAGCCGAGAATTATTTCATTTTCTAGCTCTCAATTATAAATTACATGCTGTTTCCATTATTTACAAGTTTTACAACAAAATTTACACCCAGCATAATATTGATGCTGCATAATGAGATTTTCCATGGCATAATTACTAGAAATAGCTTTAGGTGTGTGTCTATGAACGAAATTTCATTTAATATTGTCATTAGAGGAGAATACCACAAATACTAGTTTCCATAGATAAAAGTATATGTAGTCTGCCTGTGGGAAATAATCACTTTCAAGTATACCTACTATTACATAATCTAAAATTTTACTAAAATTTAATGTGAGTAGATATTATATGTGAAGGGGGTTGGAGGAAGGTGTATGTATGAGGAGGGAAATCCATAGTAGATCGTGAATTATTTATTTGCATATAACTAAGAGGCGTAAAGCATGCAAATATGATTTCAAAAATGAATTTTCATGGGAATGAATCTTTTGATTACATGTAAATTATTACAAGGTGAATCTCTGAAGATTATAATCAAACTTTCAAAGTTCTAATTAGTTTAAAGATTTTATATAATATAAAGCATAAGTTGTAGACTGGAAGCAAAGTTCGCCATCTTCAAAGAACATCATCATCATCATTTCATCGAAAATTGTGCTTTTCTTAATCCGAAGTAGCTATTTATCACTTATTGAACTAATTGAATTAGATATTGAAACGATAGGTTTCAGTTTATGTGCACCATGTTATATGTTTCCCTGAGACAAGTTAGGGTTTAGTTAGCGTTAAATTTTGGGGACTGAGTTAACTCGATGCTGTTTCCATGAGTTCACAGCTGAAATATTTCACACAAACTATTCGGATTTATGTTGGGTAAAATATCTATCCGCACTATTCTAACAAATACTTACACAAAACCAAACTAAACTCGACTGATTTTGTGGAGTTATCATGGATACGACTCAACTCAATTCTCGTTTCTATGAGCATTATCTTGGGTTCAACTCGGTTTGAGCTCCGCACGAAAACATAGTAATGATCTCAAAAATCAAAATCAAAGATTAGCACAGAAAAAGAGATAGGGAGAGATAGACGGAGAAAGAGATTTAAATATGATATTCTCTTTCGAGAGACGATAAATAGGATAATCTTGGGTTCCTTACAAAGCACCCATCCCATCAATTTACCATCCTTTACCACTATGCTACTGTTATTAAGTACACATCGATTTTTGTACTCCACATACCTACATACATAAAACTGCGGTAGAGATTTCATCGAACTTCTCGTTGTTCAGCTTGTGAAAATTATAAGCCCAACAAAAAAAAAACCAACGGCATTCGCTAAATGGAAGCAAGCTTTCCTCAAGCGAAAATTGTAATTTGATTTCCTTTGCTTTTTGGGTTGGGTCCAAACACAGATTTTGTTCGCATCACATCTACATATCACGCTCGATTCAGATTTTCACCCCAACTCCCATTTAACAATATCCACTGAACTGAATAAAATTTCCTTTGGGAACTTATCTTTCATCGCTATATATGGCGATGACTGTGAATTTTACCACGGTTTATCTGCAATCAAAGGATTCAAAAATGCTTTTTTCATGTTTGTTATTAAACAGAAAGAAAAAAAATAAGAAGATTTATTTTTTTTATTTTTGAAAATTAAACGGTTCTTATAAATCCGGATTATTTTGAATACGTTCGTTCTTTTGAACAGTTTCTTATGGGTGCGCTATGATTAATAATCATCGCTAAAATGAAATATTTTATCATCGTAGACATTAGCGTTTAAACTACATCCTGCATGTGTGCGATTGTGGGTGATGTATTTCAGTTGCATTTTCTGAGGCGAATAGACACACACACAGCAAAAGTGTACGGGTTTTCCATCACACTACAACCATGAAAATCAATAAATGACAGCTTTCCACACTGATGCTAGGGACTATTTAGAGATTGCTTTACCGATTGAAACGAGATTGACCATCATTTAGATACATTCCAGCTTAAGCTAAATTAAGCTGTCAAAAGGAGGAAGTATGCTGTTTATTCGTATATTTATATGTGCGTAAGACCACACATTCCTGATATCAAATATCGATCACTATCTTTATGATTTATTGTTGGTGATTTGTCATTGCAGTTTTATCATTGGAAATGACGGTTTTGTACTCGTATACAGCTCTGCTGGAGATACCAATATAGATAGACTTACATGCAATGAATTATTGCAAATAAACTTTGCCTATTAATTGCCCGGAATTGACCGCAAATCATCATTAAGCCTCGCAACTGAACTCGGTGAATGTAATGAGAAGTTAAAATTCATCTCATAACTTAAGTCCTGATTAGTAAAATATTCCTTTTGTTTTACTATGAATGAAGCTGAAAGGAAAAAAAAAGGAATCAATAAAATTCAAACTAATATGAAAAAACTTAAATTAAGTACAAACCAGGGAAATCGACTGGAATAGATACAAGTTCCACCCATGTAGAAAAGGTAGACACGTATTACCTACATGCACATATCCAATTAGCTGAAATAAAAAAGAAATCATGAATTAAATCAATTGAATTACCAATGAGAATGTAAAAAATATTAGGACTATTCCCTAAATTTAGGACACGTTTTTCCGTAAAAATGAATGTAATTTTCTCTTACCCAAGTAACATTGGAGGTTGAATTTCCTATTTTGAGGGCCGATCGTCCTATTTTGGTTAAAATTACATAAATTAGCCTTAAGAATTTAATCTCCAAGGCTACTCTCCTTTAACGTTAATTAGGAGGAAATTTTACTTAATAATTCCTTAAATTAGGTCTTTAAAGTAATCTTGACTTTGTAGTTAATTATTAGGAAAAGATTACGTAATAATCCTTTTTAATTTACCTAGTACTTTTTACATAAATTTTACTTAACTTTGAGGTCAACTGTAAGGAAATGTATGGACTTTGTAGTTAGATCTATTCCCAAGTTCATGGAAAGATAACGTAAATATTCGCTAAATAATTCCATATTCGATTGTGGTCGCCTTCAAAGTCCGGAATTCCCAAAAAAGTTAACCTCAAGGTAAATTGGACTAAATGGCCACGTTTAGCGAAATCCCTAATAGTTGAAATTACGTAATAATACAACCAAAAATTAAAGTTCATATACTTTTGTTTGGCTTCATTATCACTGGAATTATTGAACTGCTCCTCCCATTGAATCATTTCATCAAGATTACAAATGTTGCTCCTATTTACGACACCTTTATATCGGCATCAGTCAAACTCTGAAATACCATTTGCATCTTTTCTTAAAGATGCTACACTTGGCTTGGGCCAATAGGTACACTTAATAATTTGCTTCCCATCCATGCGTAATATAAGCATATTCAACTGCGTTTGCATTCACACGCTTTTTAACAAATCTTGTATCCAAATGATGATGCTAATCATATGGTTTACTATTTATAAGATGTAAATAAATCAATTCAATTCTTTCAATTGTAAAATCTCTTTTACCTATTTAAGGCGAAATTCCATAATTTAGGGCGAAATGCATTATTTTAAGTTGAAATTTATTTATAGAAAAAAAATTATCATAACCTTTGAACACAAAATTACCGAAACAAGGATTTTGCCCACAAAGTCGAAAAATTTGGTTATTTCGTCTTGCTATCGAGGAAATTCGTCGTACCTATAAGGAAAAATTGTAAGTCAAACTAACTTATAGGTCGAGAAATGTAATATACGCCATATTTATTTAACAAAACATGGCTGCCATATATTAAAGGAATGAATAGAAAAATTGCATAATACCTTAATTTAATTTTTTTCACAGTTACTGCAAAGAAAACCAAAATAAATTAATTTTTCTTAATTGCAGAACGATTAAAGAATATTTAAATTAATTTCAATGCTCTAAATCGAGAACCAAAGAATAATTTAAAATTATTATTTTTTAAATATACAATACTTTGAAAGCGCGTTGTTGTTTTTCAATAAATTATTTCCATATTTATCAATAAAATTTTTCTCGTGTTAAAAATTGAACGCTTAGAAGCTGCGAGAATTTAATTTGAATAAGCCCACATCAATACTTCTCATAATCACTCAATTTGGAGTTATGTGCCTTGTTCATAATATTTAATCCCTTGTAGGTACCTAATACAAGGGAAAACATACACATACAGTTCTCATAAAATGAAATTCCTTCTACATTAACATGAGGTAGAAAATAGGTCGAGATTAAGGAAAATTTACGTAATTTCGACGTGAAATTTATGTTAAATTTACCAAATCAAGGAAATGAATCCTGTGCCCTATAGGGAAATATTCCCTAATATTTAAGTCGATACGACGTTCTCTCATTCTCTACTTACGTAAATCGGACATAAATATTAGGTAGTCTTAACTTAACCACAATTAGTCGCTACCCTAATTTAAGTCGAATAGACGTAAATTCGACCTGAAACAGAGGGGAAATGTTACTTGGGGATAGAAAGGGAAAATCAGTTTAATTTCCCCAAATCAATGGAACATTCAATGAATTTAGGTATCTGGCACCAGAAAACCTCTAAAGTACCTAAAATTCCCGAAATATTAGTTCTTTTAGATATGAGGAAGACAACATTAAAAAAATTAGGTATTTATTAATGCTTAGTAAGAATCTCTCGAGCTTTGAGTTCCATATCCTTTTCTCAAACATCAATTTAATTGGTTGGTATCAATTTTGTCATGCTATTAATTTCTCATATAATGGAGAAAAAGAAAATTTATTTTTAGTATAATTCTGCGCTTCAATAAAATAATAAAATATTTTTATTAATTATTATTTCAATTTTTATTTTATTATTATTATTATTAAATAGCTTATTGCTTTTATTTAATTTTTACTCTTAAGGTATTTTTTATAACGTTGTAGTCGTAATGACACGAGAATGAATACTCTTCTATTTTCTAATTGACACTTCTATATCAAGACTATTCAGTATACTTAGATTTCTAAATACATTTATACATTTTACAAAAACTTTCCCAGCAAACATTTGGATGAAAAATCTTCCGGACGATATGTGGATGATATTGCAAAAATATATTCTACGCGAAATTAAAGCAAATACTGTGAAATGATTTCTTCCTTGTCTTGCGTAGACGAAAAGAAGATGAAATTACAAACAGTTTTGTTTTCTGATTTTAAATGTGAAGCAAGATGACAATAGTTTCGCTTATTTGTCATCTCTATGATACACGAGTTTATCATTTGGAAGAACGTGTCATTAAACTCCATGACAGTAATTAATTTGTGAGTTCACTAGTGATTTTAATTCCACCAATTCATATTAAAAAAAAATTAATTAAATAAATATAGGTATACCTACTTTAAAGAAATATCTCCTTAATTCCCTTACTACAAATTCCAAAGGATTTATTTCGACGATTTTTGAACGATTTGCTTAGACGATAAGAAAGCGAATCATCTTGAAGAAACGAATACGTTTCTTGTTCAAGATATGAAAATAACTCGCCAGGAAGGGATATTGGCAAATTACTTTAACGTATCGCGTAGAAGATACGCATTCGTTTCTTCAAAATGTTTTACCTTCGGGGTAACAGTTTCTCCCGTTGGAAGTTAATAATGCAATACGAATATGATTATCATCCGCGAGATATTTTATCGTCCAGGAAATAAGAAAGTGAATCTTCTGCGTTTCGCCATGTTTGCTGGGTTTACTTCTACAAAGTGTCTGTGAATTAGATTACATTTTTATTTGTATTGCTTACAGTTATTATTTATGCTACTTCTTAATTTGATATTCAAAGCTTTTCCAAACTTTGTATTCTTCTAAAGTTATTTCTTTTAATGTTGTGAATTTTATAAATATATATAAGACCGTACAGTATTATGCTGCATTTTTAATGGAAACATACATATTTTTGCTTATATAATTCACACATTGTTTTTGAAAACAACTCATATATTGTTTTTCACTATTTTGTTTAAGCGTGCCCAGTGCACCAATATAAGGCCTGAATTACAATTATGACTGATCAGTCGACAGCGACTTTGCACAAATGGAAAATGGGAAGCTATAATTGCAACATCGACTTCGACCGCGACTGTGAATGAAAATAAACTTTCCTCAAAGTGCGTTGTTGGTGTCGGCTGCGGCCAACTTCAGTTTAATCACAGTACAGTAGTCGGAATCGGCACTTCTGGTTTGTACAAGCAGTTAAAGCCTAAATTTAATTACAAATTTCACCTCAGCGTCGACTTCGACTGAAAATCAAGTCGTAGTCGACAGATCAGTCGTAATTGTAATTCAGGCCTAACTTCCAAACTACCTAGTAGTACGGACCATAAGAAATAAGCTATTCAGCTCATTCTTATATTTTTTAAAGGGGGTGGTCTTCTATCACCTTCACCTATGGTGGCGAGTGGTGCGGTGCTATCACCTATTCCCTACATTTTAGGGAATATTCTCTAAATTTTAGGGAATAGTCCCTACAGCCTATTCCTATAGCAGGATAGGGTAGAGATGCCTCAAATTAGCGACCAATTGCGCAAACACTTCGATTCTCTCAAAGCTTTTTGAATGTCTCGCTAACTTCAAATTAATCTAGAAACTAATTAACTCATCAACGGTCTTCCGGGCTAGACGTTCATCTGGAGATTTGCTGACTTTTCTTACGGAATGTTGGAACCGTAGTCTCAACAATTTTGTTGAATCCGAAATCGTTGCTGTGGATATTTCAAAGGCCTTTGATAAAGTCTGGCAGCCTACCCTTTTAGCCACTCTTAAAGCACTTTGTCTCGCCCCTACTCTTTTATTATGGATTGAAAATTTTCTATCTGGTCGCCAAATACGTGTTGTATTAGATGGCGTTACGTCTGTACCTCGCCCTATAAAAGCCGGTGTACCCCAAGGTTCTGTTATCGCTCCGTATTTCTTCCTAATTTTCATTAATGATCTGTTTACCTTTATGTACTTTCGTTCCCATCCATAGCTTTGCCGATGACAGTACCCTAGATTTCGCTTATTCCTTTGATACTCTTGCGGACTCCGGAGGGAATGCCGGATGTGTCAAACAATATTGCATGACTAGATCATTGAATAACGATCTTGGTATCATCGTCGCTTGGGGCAAAGCGAATCGCGTCGAATTCAATGCTTCTAAGACCCAAAGCTCTCTCATCTCTTTGAAACAAGATCACCATTTAACCACTCCCATTTCATATGACGGAACCTTAATTTCAGATTCACCGTCACTAAGCATTCGTGGCATTAACATTACCAGTAAATTAAGCTGGACAGACTACATCTACTATGTTGGCGGCTTCAGACGCATCATTTCATTTTCTTCGTTTTTTTTTCAGTTCTTTTTCAAGTCCCTCAATTTCGCTATTTGGGACCTGTTGATGAGTCAAAAGCAAGACTTGAAACTTGTCATCAAAAATGAAATGGGTTGTATGTCGTCGTAAGATATTTAGATCTGCCATTTGTTACCAACAATCCTCTTTTTTTATCCAATTACATACAATTCCGAAACTTTCCCTTACAAACTGTATGGATATCACCTGCGATGTAGGTGTTGATTCGAGGAGGTAAGAAATGGTGTTGAGACAAGGGTTAAGCTAATTATTAATGTAACGAAAAAAACAGCTATGTTTTCTAATTCAACCACGCATGCAACAAATTTAAGATCATTTAAAATAACCCCTTCCCCTTTCCTAACTAAACTAAACTAAAGTGTTGGAATTGTCTTTTGTACGTGATTTGAAATGCAAGACGCCAACGGCATCATTCTGAGTATCAAGTCAAGTAATAGAGCTATTACTCATCACACTGAGATAGCAGTCCCTAAAGGTTTGTCAAACTACAACAGAATATCTTGAATATTAAAATTAAATGTCTATGAATCTTGATAAATACTCTACACATGGATGAACAATTTCCTAACTACTCGGTTTAACGAACTGAGATTTAAAGCATAATACGAATTCCCCCTAAGTTAGGTATACTCCAGAGAGTTTATTAATTGTCCTATTTTCCGGTTAGCTTATATTTCACAGCTCTAAACTGCATTTACTTAGTTATAAATGTCAAGACTCTCCTGAACATAGACTATGCACATATATAAGTACCACACAACCAAAATACTTCGTACTATCTACATACAGAAATAGCTCTTTAAATTCTGACTGATTTCGAAGTTCAAACGTTTCATGTCATGAGAATGCCCAGGGTAAAAGACCAATTTCGTATCCTACACGTAAGACCACTATGTGGTTTCCGCAGGCATGCTGCATATATTCGTATATGGAGCAGTTTGTTAGTCATACCCAATCCCCACATAAACTGCACGACTAACAAAAGAATGCAAAGTGAATTTATTGAATAACTTTTCCAAGAATCCTCTCTAGCTCTACATATTGCATATACACTGGGTTTCGATTTTTCACAGCATATAATGGATATAGTATTATTGATCTGCTATAGATGTCATTTCGATTCTATAGAGATTTCAGGATTTCATCTGCAATTTCACAATAACAAAGTCGCAATATTATTTCGGTTCGTTAAAGACTTTACGATAAATTTATAACTTTTGGTATCGTTTTTGACTGACGACCTGAAGAAGAGCGGATTCATGGAGCAGTAAAATACAATTTTTTTTACCAAGATAGCTTTACCATCTCATTGTCTGTCGAGGTTGTATTAGGAAATGAGAATGATGTTAATACAATTTTATTTTGTATTATTAAACTAAACTCAGTGGATAACCTATGATGCAAAGCAAATTAGGGTAAGAAGGAGATTGGGAATGGTTTACGGGTCAATGGAAATAGTGGAGGAGGTGTCACTCTTGAATGTTACGTGCTGGCATCAATTTACAAGGGATCAAGCCAGATATTTCATCAGAACATTGACCATGCATATAGCGATAAAGGAGCGAAAGCCATTCGACATTGCCTCGGTGCCCAAGCGAGGCGACTTGACAAGTTATTGTCAAATCGCCTATGACCTTTAAGGCTCTCTTTTGAATCGTGCCTAACCACGGGATTACACCTTGCATGCAAACTGTACTGCCATACTTCTTGCACGTGTAATCTCTACTGACATGCAGGCAGCTCAGCTTTCAGCGAACTTGCATGATGAAAAATCATGGCAGCTCAGGTGATAGTAATTTGACATTATACAAGTTTTTGTTTCTGAGATCATTCACATTACATTATTTACCAATACCTGTGCCTTCCTTTTTTCTTTTGTTTTTCCAAATCTGCTACTTCCTTTATTTATTGATATTATACAATTTCCGTTACACATAAGATTTTGATTTTTGCATGTCCGTGTGTCCGTCAGTCGGTCGGTCTGCTGTGTGTCTGTCTGTTTGCCTGTGCATACTATAATTGAGACCGCGTATACTTGAGGGCTGAAATTTTGTACACAGGCTTTAAAAATAAAAGTAAAATTAAGTTCGAAAATGAGATAAATCGGGCAGTCCTTCATGGGGTTGCCATACAAAAATTTCGTTTTTCACTATATTAATTTGGACAGTGCCTAAAAACTCGTTGACATAGACTGCTGGGAATTTGGTACATGATGTTTTCATAGTAATAGCAAATAAAATATCAAAAATGAAATAAATCGGGCAACCCTCTTCTCTGTGTTGCCATATAAAATTTAAGTTTTTTACATATACTGTGAAAACGGTCTGTTCTAGACCTTTTTATTGTACTAAAAACTTGCTTAGATATGAAATTGGTTATAATAATGTTTTCTGTCCGACGAACCGTTCTGGAAATATATGCGAAAAACCAATTCGAAAATCTAAATTGCTGAAATGGGTGACCATGCGAAATTTGATAAGGGCATTCATCTAGTCTACGGTATCATAAGAACTCGTCTTATCGTTAGACCAATTCTAAGTTTTTATTTGTTTTAAACGAACTTACATGAAGCGAACTGCCTTCTGCTGTCAAATTTAAAAAGGCGTTGGAAATGAGGCTTGTAGGCAAGCTGTACACTTGCTCATGTAAACCCTAGGTAAGGTTGTGCGATCAGCCCCGGCCAAGATGTGGGAATTGTATTCCATTCTAAGTCGGATATACGATGCACTTGTAGAGGAGCGCTAGATTTAACTGATTGGAATATTTCATACATCTATTCAGAAATCCAGCATATTTCGATGCCAATTAAGAAGTTCTGATCTTTTCAATCTAACTTACTGGATAATAATTCCATATGCCAATAATGTTTAGTGACGGTATATCGAAAAATTAATGGACCATTGGAAGAAACGTGATCGGTGAATTAATGATCTTTTGTAAAGAGTTAAGGTAATGTTGGATTTCAGATTTTTTTCATTTCGTGCGATTCGCTTTGACCCAAGCGAGAATCTCGTGGTGGTCGTTACTCAATGATCCAATCTCCTTTGACACAAGCGCCATCCACTCTGAGGTCCACAAAATTGTTGAAGGAGTAAGCGTAAGCGAGAGTAATGTCACCGACAAAGGTATGCATGGGATTGAAAGTACGGGAAACCAGCATTAATGAAAATTAAAAATAGAGACGGCGGGACAACAGAGCCCTGAGGCATACTGACATATATGGTGGCTCAGATGTAACATAACCTAATAGAACTTGGGTTTGACGTAGGTGTGTATGCATGTATACATATGTATATATGTATTCTCATTTGTTTACATATGTACGTATATACAGGATATGCCCGGAAAATAAGTTGAAGAAATCCGTAAGGAACAATTTATTGAAAATAAAAGTAGAAATGATTAGTATTCTTGCAAAGAACACCTTTGGGCGGTAATACACTTTCTCACGTGATTCCACTAGCTTTGGTAGGCGTCCAGCAAAACGCTGGGGCGACCACCATCAGACACCTCGTCGCGGCGGCTTTCACGGTATCTACCGTCCTATAACGATGACACTTCTAATTTTTCTTTATTCAACGAAACAAAAATAAGTCCGATGGTGCCAGATAGGGACTGTATGGTGGCTGGAGCAACGTTGCAATACCGTGTTTGGCCAGAAACTTCCTAACGATGAAGGCGGTATAAGACAGGGCGTTGTCGTTATGGAATCGACATCCTCTCTCCCGTCCCGCAACATCTTATGCTACCGTTAATTCAAGTTTTGGGACATCACATCATCCCCCTAAGCTTCCTTAAGCATTGTGATGGTCTCGGAGCCTGATTTCCTTAACTTAATACAAAATTCGATAAATCGATTCATATAAATGTGAAATTTGCTTATATGAGATATGCGTGCAGTTGGACACATTACATCGAACCAATCGAAATATATCGAGTCGAAACGGAGAAGTTGAGAGAATTTCAACTTTTTCGGATGACATAACCTAGAAAAATCATCTGTTACGGTTTGTTTATATTCAAAGATGTATGAAAAGGTTTTTGCTGAGGATATAAAAAAAAATGAATATAAAAAAATAAATAAATCACATGGCTAGATCTAAAGCGGAAAGACAAGATCTGGCTAAATTTTAAAGTCAAGTCTTTGGAACCGAACGGAACAATTGTACGTATGCATTCGGTTGAGCGAAATGGGTAATTGGCTCGAATCGAATCGAAAGCAGTAACGCACCTAGGATTTGGTTGGGGGGGGGAGGGGGCATAGGTGTACCAAGTCATAACGAGTCGGAAAAATAGGACTCTAAAGTAGCGTCCGGCATCCATCTGAGCACTTAAGGACTGCTATTGTAGATTAAAAGGTTTTATTTTATTTTATCGGACTTTGTAATAATATACAGACCACATTTTATACGTAACTTGTAAATTATGTTCAGAAAACTGACATTCTGGAGGTTGACCAGTCCCGTTCGTCCCCCCCCCCTCGGTGCGCCACTGATCGAAAGGATACTTTAATGCGTATGGCTGCGACTGCTTTCGTTCAGTGTGCGCAATTCAATTGAGAAACATATAAAAAAAACACGGTTTGGAGTTACTGTCATTGTGCTTCAGCCTCACTGACATTTTACTAAGAATGGACTGGGTGTTCCTGCTTCAAAAATTACACAAATTTTGAATAGGATGTGAAAACCCTTTATTTAGTACAATTGTACACCGATTCATAATTTATTATTATTTGTCGAGTAGAAACATTAAAGATGTTAAAAATTAGTATTGCAGTAAACAAACATTGTTTAAGAAGTTAAACTTGTTTTCATTAACACAAAAACTAATTTTTTATATTACTAAAAAAATGTGCCCCTCTGCAGAATTGATGTCAAATAAAATCTGAGCATGACGGAGATACCTGTTTATAAGCTTTGTCTGAGTTTTTATGTCAATTCCAATGCATTCCATTTAATACAACCGTTCCTATTCTTTCCAAAATTGGTTACAGTTCAACATACATTTTGAGCTTGAAGGAGACAAACAGATTTTAATCAAAATTTGTGCCATTTTTGATTAGAATTAGATAGGAAGGCACAGTTCCTTATTATTATATGTCAGTATTCAGCCTTAACGTTCTTAGACCCGCACAGCCTCCTTACTTAAGTATAGTAAAATTCTGTCCTTGTATTCAGCCTGGAAATAAACCCTGTTCCTCGCTTTAGAACTTCTATTCTTGAGTGTTCTTACACAGTTCAGCTTACTCAAATGTGGCCTCAATTACCCACAGATATACAAAGATCCAGACCCTTCGGAACATTCCGGAAACTCTTCGTAGATTTTTTGGATTGAATGTTTCTTGCAGTGATGGAATTTACACTAAGTTCATATTCTTTACTTTTTTTTTCAATTATTTCTCTGTTTCTAGTTTTGAATGGTTAGTTAATGGATATTGTATATAAAATTATATATTACTAATAAAAGTTTGTTAATATTATAGCTCTTAACCCGGAAATAAATTTGAACTGAATACAAATTGAATTAAATTATTGTTTTTATCCCAAATTAGTGTCTGATTTCATTCATTTATTGTATTTATTTTCTTTTATACCAGAAATATCTTTCCATTTACTTGTAAATAAATACCCTACACACATTTTCTGCGCCTACTCTACTGCTACTCTACCCTACTCCTAGTGATTACCTCTTTCCAGAAATATCTACTTCCGAAATAGACGAAACCTACTTATCTACGTTCTGAAAATTATTTACGCTTTTTCACATGACGTCTTTTCTCCGAAATCATTAACGCCTCAGGTGTAATATTTTTTTCTTTATGTTTTTTGTTGTGCCGTATGAGGACTTGCCCAAAAAATTGAAATTCTAAAGAAATTCTTTTTTAGATTTTATGCAATTTTATGTTAAATCAAACAAAACCTTATAAAAACAGAATTGAGTCCATTAAAATAGAAATATAAATAGAAAATATTTTCTTAAAGTCCTTTTAGCTCAAATAAATAACTTCAGTATACTTCAGACGTTGAATGGAAAATTTTAGTTTCTTAGTTAGCCTAGTTAGATAAATCTGAAAGAAAATTAAGCAAAAATTTAAGCAAGTCCTTATTTTTGTTGTCTCGCTCTCTCTCTATATATTGTAACAGATTCCCTAAAATGGTTAATCGAAATCAGTCAAAACAATCTAAAAAGCCCATAAAAGACAACCACAACAAATATCCCAAAGAAACCGCCCCCAGTGAGCTTACCTGAAAATTAAGGTGTTTTTGTCGACTTCTTCAGTGCATCGTACACAGGTGCAGAAAAGATAAAAATCGGGAATTAGAATTCGAATACAGAACATCCTGATTCGTAACGATCGGACTCTCTGGCAAATTATTTTTCCCCTTGAATGAGAGATCAAAAAACGGATAAAAATAACAAAACGGGCAAGTGTACATTATTTTTGAAGAGTTGTATTAGCAAAAATGAGTCGGAATTTCTGTGAATAAAAATAAATGAAAAGACGTGACATCGCGGAGTTTTAATTACCTGGCCAAGTTTGTTTATTTTCTATTTGCTTATCTTTACAAAAGTTCTTTGTTCGAGGGTTGTTATAGGTGAGTAAGCTGTCACAAATATTAATTATTTTGAAATACCAGCGACAAATATATTGAAAATAGAGCCATAAAAATTTGGCTCTACTGAAAGACTGGAGGAACATCTCCTAGAGTAAAATGAAAATAGCTGGGTGCTCCTGGAATTGAGCATCACAAAGTGGGAGCGTACAAAAAGACTTTTGCGTATACTTGGAAGATGGCGGACACCGAAGATTTAGCAGCTTTTAAAAGGGTGCGAAAGAAGTGATATAAATTGATTAAAATGAAACTCCTTCCGGTTCGTCTGGTGTCTTATCGAGGAGCCCCAAAGCTCTTTAGGAGGTCGTTCCCTCTCCCAAGCACGAAAGCTTTCTCTGACACAAACTTAACCGACCACATATAACAATGTGCACACTGACATCAGAAATATTTTCTTCTCTATTTGATCTGGTGTAGTAAGTGGTATTTATCAGACTTGGATCCGCAATCTTTATAAATCCGAGCAGAATTTTCCTATGCTAAAAACGAGCCACCATTCATTTCGCAATACGAAATTCACAGCACTAAATTCACTCAGCTTTCCTCATTACAGGAATTAAAGAAAAACTGCAGCCACGACGAGAATTAACTATTTTTATCTTCGCCAAACGACACTTATAATCGAACACACGTCACGGACGTAGCATAACTCAATTCGCATTAACCATTTATTCCGTTTTCACCAGCTCCATTCACCTCCATTCAAGTTAAAGAGCTGCGTACGTTCATTGCGGAAACTATAGTGTAATGGTCTATTCGGTCCACAGACGGCTTTCGGCAAAAGCTCCTATGTCTCACCACAGCCCAGCTATTATCATTACTTTCGTGCACGCTCTCCCCAACTTGTTGCTGCTGCAACATTATAGCATCGGATCACCATCTAAAGGAAAAGTCTCCCTCTCGACTTGAATGAAGCCAATCGTCAACTTGTAACAATATATATACATATATTACAATATCTTCACCATGTGGGGTTCCAGAGGGATCCATTCTTGTACCTCTACTCGTTATCATGTATTTCACTTATTTTGTTTTCTTTTCTTTAATTTATGACGTTAACAAGTATATTTGTGCCGAAGATAAGACTCAGTGCACCTATTTCTTTTTCAATTGGTTCGATTGATTCTTCCGATTTATGAGCTATCACCATGAATGGTATTGTGATTCCGTACGTGAAGATGGTCAGTAATATTACTGTTAGTTAGATTTAATTCTATCAGCTAGTTTTTGGTCATCGGTGTCATCTAATTAAATCTTTAGTTCTTCAACAGCTTGCTTTCACGAAGTTGGACTTCAGCTGGTCCAGAAAATTAAATGTCGCATTCAATGATTGCGTCCGGTTTATATTCGAATTATGAAGGTTTGGCCAAGTGTCTCATCTTAAGGTTTACTCTGCTTGGATGATCGCTGGAAAAATATCTGAAGCAGATAGTATTATTTTTTTTGTTTGTATAAGATTGCCACTACAGCCAAAACCATTACATCTAGCTAATTTGATCCGGCCATTGAACTCCGCCAGAGGGTGTAAGTTTTTCATACCTAGATTCCAAATATCAGTCTTTCAGCAATCTTAAATTGTTCAAGCAAATCATTCTGGAACTGTTTTTTGGGTTGCTAGGGTTGCGTTATATTTGGCTGCGTTACACAGGTATTTATTGTTTTAATCTCTTCTCTTCTATACTTTTTTAGATTTTAATTTTGATTTTGATTTCGATTTTAATTTCGATTTTAATTTTAATTTTCTCCGTGCATACAATACACGCTAATGTAAAATATTGTAAATCTTATGTATCAAGAATTATATATGATAGTATCTCGACGGGCTCTATATTTTTATTATTTTATTATTGCAATAAGAAATCTTGCTACCAAATAATTCATATTTGCTTTTGTTAAAAAGTATTTGTATGGGCAATTAGTGATCTCTATCATCGAACTTTCGTGGTAGGCGACCAGAGATAACCACACTGATGAGACCTCTCTGATCGTTGGATCGAAAAGTTCGATATTATTTTTTATGCATTTCAATGCATTTTACAAACACATTGAAATTATTCTCAGTAAATTTCAGTCCACTATAGACGAAATATTTCTAACTCTAAGTTTTTATATCAATTGGTTGGACTATATTATATCTTCGAAAAGGATACCAACAATTTTTTTAAAATAAAATTTGCATTAAAATTTTATTAATTTTCATACTTTTTTTCTTTCAGGTAAGTACCAGCATTAGAGGCAATTTCTGAAGTTTTAACAAAGCCTATGAGCGTAAGTAAAATTTCGTAAAACAATCATTATCTAGAAGTAAAGATAAATTCATCATTTAAAGAACATTTTCAATTGAATTTTTACAGCAAAAATAGAAATTTTTTATGTTATTCTCTTCTCGTACCCTTAATTCCCTTGATAAGACGACATTCGACACTTTCACGATTTTTTTCCAGACAACATGTTTATATACACATACCAACTTCAGTGTATAATGTATGTAGAACGGTAGGTAGGTAGGTACACAGTAAATAGCAAAATCGTATTCTATTGCATCAAGTATGTAAATCCATCAGAATCTCGTTGTCGAATTTTTTTATTACACGACAGGTACTTCTGCCTATGTACATAGATACAATAAAAATGTTTACCTACACGAAATAGCGAAATAAAATCGCTTTTCAGATATTTACTTGAATTTGTTAAGTGATTCCTTTACACCAAGGAGAGACAATTTGAATTTATTTTACTTTTTTATTTTTTTTTGTATTTTTGAGGTTCAAGAAAAGCAGACATTTGGGAATAGGTAAAGAGGATTAAATTACCCGTCGAGAAATGTCTTATAAAATTAAAATCATGTTTTGTCAGGTAGCAGCTTTAAAGGATGATTTTTACTTGTAACACATCATCCCATGCCATCAATAATGTTGTAATGTTATTGCGTGTAATGGGAATCAAATAAGAAAGAGGATAAATCCTTTAGATATATCTTGGTTGTATTCTGTATTCGAGAAGAGTTTATAGGATGAAGTGTAGTGGATAGAATGGACAAGGGGCGGATTGTCTTTGTCATGAATGTTTCTGAAACAACATCACAATTTCTCAGAGCCAGCAGTTTTAACCAAGTAAATAGTTGTAACTAATTATGTTACCAAAATTTTTTTAAAAATAACTATATTTTTGCATATACTTTATTATTAGGTTCTTTGGCACTACGTTTGAATTAGAAGCTGTAAGATAAGTCATTAAAAAGTATTTACAACTTATCTTTTAACTACCGCAACTATTGATGCTTCAGAAAATTACATTTCCTGATGCCAAATGTGTGGTCTGGGTATGCAGTACACGTTGAATTTTTTCTTGACAATTAGTTAAACTACGAATAGGTATGAAAATTATCGGACAATTTGCAAACAGGTATTTCTTGAATTCGATACGATAAACTGATTTTGAAAAAAAAGTTAGTAGATGGGTAATGAATAAAACTAAAATGAATTTCCCCAATTTTGTCTTTGATGTAACATAACACTTCGAATTGAAATGGTGTGTGGTTCGACGTATAGGAGAGCAAAACAGTGATGAATTTGAAAACATCTTCAAATGGTAAATGAAAGCTGCTTGATAACTAAGTGTCATAATAATTTTGCTTCAGCGATGGCCTCCTTGTTGAATGGGCATTTTCTTACATTAAGTTAGTTAAGTTATTTATTTTAGCGAATACAATTATTTCTTAAACATATTCTTAACTATTTAAGTTTTAACACTAACTATAAATGCTACTACTTAAGAGCTAGTATAAGATTTCGCCCTGAGTTCATACACTGATTGAATTGTCATTCCTTATCTATTGCCTATGCGATAATTATTATTTAGTTTTTAACGATTATATACTTTTTATTTTGCCCTGCGCTAAAATTACCTGTGACTATATAGTTTATAAGATTAATCCTAGTAAAAATAAAATTACATCTGACTAAATGTAACTTATAACACATGGCAGACTAATTTATTTATAAGATAAATATCCTCGATGCCAGATTTCGACCACTGCCGTCCGGTAAAAAGCGACACCCTTCGCGGTGCTCCGAAATAAATTTCCTTGCTCCTGATGGGTAATTATAAATGGAGAAAATATTCATTTGCTGCGTCCAAACTTCTGTGATCTGCTGCCATCCCTGCCACCATCGTGTTTTGATGAAACTGGACTCTGCTGACTGTCTTCCTTGTGCTCGATGAGAAACTGGTTCAGGGGAGCGAATTTTCCTTTGCCATCTGATACAGCTCCTTGTTGCTGAAATTCCTGAAATGCTTTTTAAAAAACTTACCAGTACACGCTCTTAAGATTTTCGTCTTGAGTGTTAGTATTCTAGCTAAAGTCGTATTGTTAATGGTGAACCAAATGGAAAACCCGTATGAAATTACTAGTCTGATTAGCTGTTTGTTCAAAAGGAGTTTCACTCTGGTAGAGAGGCCGGACCTTTTCCGCATGAGTGGGCTTATGAGGCCATAGGCAATGTTGGTTTTCTTGACCATGTCCTAAGCGTAATCTTTGAATATGAGAAGTTTACTGAACCTAACACCACGATACTTTATTGAGTCTTTTGGCTTTATCTCGAACCTATTGAGGGTCAGTGAAGCTTTTGTGCAAATGATTCCTATTCTGACCGTCCTAAAGTTGGATGCGGGAAGACGAAAGAGGATGAGACTAACTTTGTCACAATTTATCTTGAATCCTCACTGTGTATAGTACTTTACCAGGGCCATTAGTTTCCTTTTGACTAAGAGAATGGCAAAATTCGGACTAGGCGTGGATGAGTATGTATTGGTGTCATCAGCGTAAATGAGAGTGGTAGCTGCGGAGTCGTTAGCTGGCTGATCTGATGTGAAGATATTGAAGAGGAAAGGGCCGAGGGCGGAGCCTTGTGGTACTCCCTCAAAGATATGATGTAAGGTGGATGAAGCGTTATTAAGTTCAATAAAGAAATGTCGGTCAGTTAGGAAGTTATAGACAAATCTGCTGATATGTGGAGGGAACCGAAAATGGATCATCTTATATATGAGTCCTTTATTCCATAGTGTGTCGTAAGCTTGGCAATATCCAAACTAAATACCGCTATGATAAGGCTTTGGTCAAGACCTTTCGTCACGTCATTGGTAGTTTGAAGAGTGCGTGAGTTACCAATCTACGGAATGGCCCTGTTTGAACCCGAGTTTGTATTTGGGGATGATGTTCCTTGCCTCACTAAAGGACAGAATCACATCTTTCACAATAGTTGTGAGTTTTTTACCAATCATAGATAAAAGAGCAATTGGTCTGTAATCGTTGATATTTGTGGCATTAGATTTTTTTAGAACTGCGAAAATTTTTGATGTCCTCCAATTGTGTGGAAAGTAAACATTGTTTAGTCAATTACTGTTGCCAGTAGTACAAAACCAATGAAAGGGAGTTTTTTTAGAAGAAAACCAGGGATTTTATCAGATCTTGAGGATAGTTTACTGTTGCCAGATCTTACCAAATATTAAGTGAAGTGGAGTGTAACGAACAAATCGCGTTATTGTGGTGGTTGGTTGGTATGATGGGTTATCGTCTGAAAAGTATACTATGCGAGAGTATCCATCTTGATTTGAGCTTAGTTGAGATCGAAGGAACTGGTCAACTTCGGACTCGAAAGGTGTCCTGAAGGCAGGGACTACAGAATTCTTTGTGAATTGCCCCGAGTATCTTCAGGCGAAACAATTTGCAATCTCATTCGGGCTGGATATTATACTATCCTCAGTAGAGATTTGTGTTGGAAATATTTGCCTTCAGTTGGCTAACCTATATATATCCTTGAAGGTGTTAGAATTAGGCTTTACTGTCTTGAGCTTCTATTGAACTCAAAGTTCATGAAATCCGTTGTTTGTGTGGCAGTTAAGATGGTCAAGCAGTTTATTTGAGAAAGACTTGAGGAATACTGTAGGTTCGCTGTTTTATAGTGTCCATGGCGAATTCTATTTAGGGCTTTCCTTGTATAACTTTGTTAAGGAAGAGGGTAAATTTTTATATCTAAAGTTTTTGGGAACTACATTTGTCCCGAATCGTTCTACAGCATCCATGGTTATGGTGCTGAGTTTCTCTATGAATTGGTCAATTTCTGAGCTAGAGATGATCCTACTAGTTGGAGTTTCGTGCCATTCAGGACGATTGAAGATATACTGCGAGAATTGCGTCCAATTCATGTTGACAAAAGGTATGAAATTTCTTTCATCAATTGCCAAGAAGTTAATTTCAGGATCGAGCTTAATCTATAGCTTTACAGCCAGATGGTCTGATTCAGCTACTACTGTCTCGCAGTAATAATTTGCTTGATTATCAAATCGATTTATAAGTGTAGATGATACTAAGAAAAAATCCAGGAATGAACCCGATCTAGAGAAGGTTGGGTAGTTTTGTGAAATCACCAAAAAGTTGTTGAGACTATTGTTAAGTCAATCAATTGTAAATATTTGTGCTATTTTGGTTCACAGTTGGATCATTCCAGAGTCTGTAACGGGCATTAAAATTACCACAGATTTCTGTGTAATCTGACTGCGTTGTGCCAAGGAGTGCAACACATCCAAATCCTGATTAATATTTAGAGAGTCTCAACTATTCTTTAACTATACACCTATGATGAGTATTGTTTCATTACGCGAAAGATGGATGCGAATTGCTGTTGCCTCGGACCAGGCCAGGTTTTGGAACCCTGCTTGATCGACTTTGAGGAATGCTTTACTAAGAATAACGGCTCCAACTGTATTTTCAGTTTGGTATTTTCTTACAATTTGGTAAGTGTCGAACTTGGCCTTATAGCGAGACGTGAGTCTGGGTTCACTCAGACAGAAGATATGTGGCTGGTCAGCCTTGAGGAGATTGAGGAGAGAAATGCGCTTACTATGGGAGATAAGAGAATTCACGTTGAGGATCATGTTCAGCTTATTAATACTTCCTTGCATATTTGGAATAGAAACCCTAAATATGCAGCTTACCTTTGTTGTTTATGAAGTTATATTTTTGTATGAATTCTTTTATCAAAAACAAATGTGTAATTATTCCGATGTCAACCGGCAATTAGTCAAGATAAAAATAGAACAAACAATAAATAAGGAGGGAGTTCTAAAGTTGCTGAACTAATGATTTTTTTTCTCCTCTCCTGTTCTATCACCGGTAACCGACGATCTGACGCGAAAACGGTTGAGTCCTCCTGATGTACTAGCAAAACAGCGGTTGCTTCTACACCGACAAGTCGACATTGGGGGTCGGCTTGAGACTGGATTCCAAACGCACTCCAGTTGCAGTCGGCAAGATGACATAAGGTCAACTTCACACAGACTGCCCAGACGTGAACTCTACACACAGCATCAGAATTATCTCTCCACCTATAGCCGCCGTCAAGTCGACATAGTGTTGGCTCGATCTCAGTACCACCGATTTCTTAGAGGAATAACATCCGTTTTGGCTATAATCGGGGCAGCCTGGGCCGAAGAAGTGAAGCTCTCCTCAGGCTCGGCGACTTCGCAGCTTTCCTTCGTGGGCTTCAAGACGCCTCGATTTTCCTACTAAATAAAAAAAAAAATATTTCAGGCAGGACATTCTATCCCCCCCCCCCCCCAGTGCCTCCTAGATCGAGCTGCGCCTGCGCTAATAAACCTCCAAGACAGAACAGTTCCTGTTCTAAAGGTATTCAAACCGTCGCAGCTCCAAGCTTCAAGCAAGCTCAAGCAAGGCTCAAAACAACACGGTTCCCTGCTACTAGCAGGCATCCCATCAAGACTTGTCGTCATGCCCTAAAACTTTCATAGGAAATATGCACAATTGTGGATCACTCCCCCGTCAAGAATTGGCAGCCCGCTAAATGCTTATACGAATATTCCAGATGGGCCAGTATCATTTGTACTTGTACGATCACAAACAAATTCACTCGTGAAAAATTTCATGCGACATCATCGCAGAGTCTCCCAAATATTTTTCTTCACTTTCCACATGAGTTTTCCACGCAAAAAGCTTTTTTTTATCAGCACAAGGATTTCAATATTTTCCATTAGCTTGGGTATAATAAAAACTTATCCATTTTAATATATGCCGTGAAACAATCTCTGTATATCAAAATAATACAGTAAATGTTAAATATATAATTACTTCTGCATTTTGAGAGTTATGTGTTATAAAAATAATATATTTATCAAACAGACTCCGTATAAATTCAAAAATTAAAGAAAGTGTAATTAAAAAATATGAGGAAAAATCACTTTCTACCTTCAAAAGGACACAAATTAAGCTCCAATTCGCATTACATCTGAAAATTGAAATTGGTTTTCTCAATCCGAGCTATCACCCTTTGAAAAACTAACTTCTCTGTCCCCCTAAGACATCTTGTTATGGACTCAAATATTATAGCGAATCTACTTTCCTGCATAGGCCTTCCTAATACCGAGTTCAAGTCCTTCACCATTCGGGCTGCTAACAATAAACAACAGCTGTATTCAGCTATCTTGATAGCATGCACCGACGGGTAAAAAAGATCTTGATCAATTATTAGCCATTGCAAGGCTCTTCCTCAGATCCTTGAAATTGTATATCTATGTAATTTTTTAAAGCCACAGCAAAAATATTGCTATTTATGATAGAGTGCATTTTTTTATTTTGTCCCAGATATGTTCCGGTTGAGTTCTTTGCTGATATTGCGAAATTTCCGTGTGATGTTATAAAGCGTCTTCCATAGGCCTAGGGCGGCCAAGTGATCAAATCCGCCCCTGAAAGCGTACAACTATTCTCTGTTTCCCCTAGTACTCATTCCGTCATTACGTTATATTAGAAAAACTATAATTTCACAATTCACACGCCACCTATTAAGACAACAGAAAAATATTCACTTGCAATCAAATCAAGATCCACTTTTAAGTATTTCTCTACTCTAAAACTGGTCATACGGTAATAATCCTCTCCAAAACTGAGTGCTTTATTAAAAATTATATTAATACTATTCAAATGTGAATTACTAGTCTTTTTATGCATCAAATTGAATCCAAACCCCCATCCAAACGAAACCAAACATTTTGCGCAAAAAGACGATGGAATCTGCCAAATTGAATAAATTGATTTGTTGCATAATTTGGATGCTTTTCTTTTACTAAACTGCGAAAAACATTCCCAACGGATTCCAATCGATTATTAAATAAAACATAAAATCGTATCGGTTTCGCAAAGTCTTCGTTTTTATTATTCACCATAATGCCAGGGAAGGGAGCATATCCGCGAATTATGCTGATCCTTAACACCAGCAACGCCATAACGGCTAGAGAAAATCTTTTGAAATTTTCTTGTTGTTGGTTGAAAAAAGGAAAATTTATGCTTCGAACTGGCGCGGCTAGTATTTATGTATTTCGTGTTGATACTAAGAGGGTGGGTGAGTTCGTCCCACTTGTATAATTTATAGCACACGATTTATTTCCAGAAATATGATAAAATAGAATATGCTATGGTGAGGGATTATGGGACGAGATCTCAGGACGTACATATATTAGCGACTTGTTTGTATTTGAATGGCCGACAAGTTTTCTACTCCTCATGTTACCGTTTACGTGACTTTACTTCTCTAGAGCAGAGGGTATTTAAAGCTTCCAGGATCGTCTTAAGTAAGGATTTTTGAACTTCTAAAATTTTCTAGAAGTTTTTCTTTTATTGCGAAGTAGCCGGGTTTTTATATTTTCATATTTGTCAAAGTACAAACATTTTCAGGAAATCAATAAAATGTATGTAGAACATGGTTGTATACGAGTACATCATACTTACAATTTTGATGGATATATTTACATGACCACATATATATATACGGTCCTAAATATATTTTGTTTAATTATTTTTTGATCAAAGAATATCTAAAATCGGAGCAATATTTTGAGGTATTTTATGTCCTAAAATAGAAAGTTTTGATGATTGGACTGGTCAAAGGAGTGGTCAGTCACACAGAAATCCCTCTTCGAGAATAAAATACAATTATGCGTAAAAGATACGGTTTTAATATTTCTGAAGAATTAGTGGATTGAAAAGTTTTTCTAGATATTTTAGGAAAATCTAAAAATAGGATGTAGAAACATCGGGTATTTCACATAATTGTAATCGCAGTTTGAGGAAAACTGATTTTATTGAAGCGTAATTTAAGAAAAGTTGCAAATATATCCTAAGAGATAAGTGCAGCCAATGTTTAAATCTACAAATTGTAAAATACTGCTACATCTTAGAAAGTCACGACCAATACTGATATTGCTACAAAAATACATAATAACAGGTTAATTATTTTGCAAGCAATATCGTCGAAAGAGAAAGTATTCCAGTTGACATTTCGCAAATTTTTCAGGAAGGCAATTTGAATATTTTTTACATTGTCATAATCAATTTTCAGCCTGATGTTAAGAAATAAAAAGGTATGCCGTTTATTGAAACGAATAATTTCCCTTAAAACGCTGTAAATTCTTTTGCATTGCAAATAGAACATGTTTTTTTAATACGCTGAAAAATTTCGAATGAAAAGGTTCTGACATCAAACGGAATGTTATTGCATAGAAAATAGGATACACAGATGAACATCCTGGGACAGAATATGCTATTGTTATTGACTTGTTGGCTACTCTTTCTCACCTATAAAAATGCTAGCTGAAACCATAGAGTTCCGATTTTGCGAAATGAAAGTCTTACTCTAAGTAATTAGCTTCTACATTTCATTCTCATCTATAGTACCTACTGTGCTAAGAATTTCACGAAAGTTACTAGCCATATCTATTCTTGACTGGTAATATGTCCGCATATATGCCGCAACAATATACACTGTTATTTTAGTAGAGAGATATTAGCTGACATGTTATAAACATAAAGTTTTCTCCCATAAAAAAAATATTTGAAGTAACATAGAAACCAAACGAGAACACGAATAGCCCCTTTTTTTTACTTTACGTTTTTGAATCTGTTATTAACTACAAAATAATGTGTCGTTCCGAGAATTTTTCGAAACCAATCCGGATCCGGGTAATTTAATTTGGACCCGATGCCACAGACCCGTTCCATAGTTCCTTTCGTAATTCAATTGACAGAAAGATGTTGTGAGTTTATCTGATTTTTGATTATATACGAGTAGAATTAAGAACGAACAATATGGCTTCCACTTAAAAAAATAAGCATATAGAATTGTCGATTCTTCTTATCAGTATTAAGCTTTGGACAAATCCTATCATGTGGAGTTGAAGTTGCTGGTATAAAAAGTCTCATTTTTACCAACTGTAACAAATCGAAGGTAAAAACAACGACCTTCAGTTTCACCAACAAATAAAAAAAAAGCCAGTCGGCGGGATTTTCAGATTTGGTTTTACACAATTGATGAAGGGGACGATAGAGGCGATGCCTACCTTTACGTTCCATTATGCACAAATGCTAAATTTACCCTTGACGTTCGCACTAGGTCACCTATTTTCGCGTACACTTTTCATTGCGTTAAAACGGTTCAAAAACTCAAAAAATTCGTGAATACTCCTAAATGATACACTCTGGTCACGAGTAACCCAGTGCGACGGCAGAGAGTTAAGTAAGACAGGCCCAATATTTCTGATGGCTTTAAATTGGCTACTGTAAAAGCACATTACAGGCTGAAGGTATAAACAGCTAGCAGAATTCATGAAGAAGCAGTCGATATATTCTACGAGTTCAAATCTATTGACAATTCTACAAGATGCCATTCATACATCCCTTAAGTTGCCACTTGTTACTGTTTTTTTTTTTGTATTCATCTAATTTTTCTCTGCATTTTTGCACCCTTCGTTACTACCTTTTGATTCAAGAAGGATGATATTGGCGTTACACATATACCTACACAAATTTTATATAAAACTCACATTCCTAAGCATCTTATAATATGCTCTAAGCCCCGTCGTACACGCTGCTAGTATGCATCATTGATGAGAGAGGAAAAAATTCGGAAGAGAATCCTTCTTCCGAGTGTCAAAAACTTTGCTAGAGGCGAGTAAGACGGGGTTAAGGGTGTACTCACAAAATATTAAAATATGCAATCAGAAAAGGCGATGAAATTACTTTAAATATAGGAACGAGTGAACGACAGTTCCACTTATTATGGACCCATTCCGATCATTCCTTGTATGCACCCATTTCTTCCGGACCGCCACATCTTCAATCAATTTATCAACGATTGCCAATATCCGAACTGAATGCTCATTGGAGACTTGCTAACTTTTCTTACGCCGCCCTTTTAGTCAAACCTATTCCAGTTGGTCTCTCCTCTTCTCTTCTATTATGAATTGAAAGTTTCTTTACCTGGTCAGCTAATACGGGTTATGTTAATTGGCTGTATATCCGAATCTTACTCTATTATTACTGGTGTACCCTAGGGCTCTGTTATCTGTCCGTATCTCTTCTTCATTTTCCCTAATGATTTGCTTTCCCTTACTTTCAATCCCATCCATAGTTTCGCCGATGACATTACCCTTTACCTCACTTACTCGTTTGATACTCTTGCAGACTCCAGAGGGAATATTGCATCTGTCAAACAAGATTGAATGATTATATTATTGAATAACGACATTGATAATATCCTCGCTTAGGGTAAAGCGAATTGCGTCACTTAACCGCTTCCGTTTCTTTTGATGATTTTCGATACACCCTCAATAAACATTCTTGACATTAATATTTCCAGTATGTTTAGGGATTATGCCTACTGCAAGGCAAAAGAGTGCTGTTTTTGTGAATTCATTTTTAAAAAACTTGAAGAATTTTTAAACAAAAATTGTATGCATTTGAAACGGAGCACGTTTATCCAATGTTGAAATTTAAAGGAAATTTCGGCAATATATTAAATTATTTAGTCCTTGGTAGTTCTATAACCCAAAAAAAATTATTTTAAACAAAATGGTGTCAGTTCAAAGTTATGATATCGATTTTTGGCTAAAAATAGTATTCTTTTTTATCTGTAAATCAATACTTATGCAATACAGATAAAAAACCCATGATTGGGGACTAGATGGTAGTACGTAGAAAAAATTTACAAAAGATCAATTAATTCGGTGCATTGGTTCCCAAAATATTTTCATCACCATTCCTTGTTTTTTAAGTATAGTTCGACAGCCCGTTATTACACTGCACGCTCTTTGTATAATTATTATTGATTGACAAAAAAATATAAATTTGAGCAAATTAAGACCACGGAAATTATTTCAATTTCCAACTTTTATTCCGGACACTTTTAAGTTGACTAAAATACGAATCCTTATTCCAAAACTTTCATAAAAATATCTTACCAGAGAAAGGAAATGGAAGATCTAATTACATTTCAAGTGACTTTTGCTTTTTTTGTGAATAAGCTTAAGTTGTGGGAAAGAAAAGTTAATTAAACACTTACATAAGTTGGCTTTTCATATTTTGATATCTTTATATGTTTAATGGTGTAGGGTGATATATGATTCGCAGCAACGGAATTTTGAACAACCAATTAAATTCAATTTATTCGCGTCGGCCAGAATAGATAGGAGTCATTAGCACAACATGCATGACTCATAGATCCTGGGACTTAGCGCGAGTAATATCCTAAAAAAGTCTTATACAGGGTATCCCGTAAGTCGACTTCAAGCCGGAATCGGGTGATAGACCAAATCATAATAGTTACCAGAAAAATATATAAAAAAAAATCTTAGTCCGCATGTATTTTTCAAATTATAGACATTTCTTTTGTTTTCGAGAAAATGTACACCTTGTGATGGTTTTTTAGCTCCTGTTGCTACAAATCTTTACTTTCTTTCAATTTTATTTTTCTTATGTAATCCCAAATAGTGCTTAGTTGCTTTAAATTCTAAGTCATCTGCTCCAGCTTGCAAGAAAATCTCACAATTTGCCGAACAAAGAATAGAAAATTAACATTTCACCCAACTTTAACTGACTGTAATGAAAAAAAAAACTGTACTGCGCCAGTTTAGCAAGTAACTTTAAAAGTTGACGCATTTAATAAGGATTCTAAAATGGTATAACACTTGCTACATTAATTCTTATATTACGGGAAAAAAAATGTTTTTTTCTTCAAGAAACCCAATTTCGAAAAATTTTCTTTTTTTGATTTTTTGAAACTATTACGAAATTCGTACGGTAGCGGTTACAGGGTAGTAACCCACCACCATATATTATTATAAAAATAAATAAAAAATCCATTATTTCTGCAGGGGTGGGGGT
>OZ005740.1:301356626-301469348 GCA_963930735.1 Dioctria linearis | reverse complement strand
ATCTTTCCGCAATCGACTGACAACTGCCATCAGAACGTCAAAATACCAATATTTCAAAAGCAAGTTTGATATCAATCTTGCTCCGATGGTCTTATGGAACAATTTAAAAAGAAAAAAAGAAAATTTGAGCTGCTCTTTTGATCCAAATAAGCTCAATGAATATTTTGTAATGCCATAGCTTTATATAAACGACTCAATCATTCTACTGAAGAATCTGTAAACAATACTGGTAACAATTTCTCCATTAGTTGTATTACTCTTGAAGAGCTTGGACGCTTTTTATTCCATTAAATATAATGCAACTGGGTCTGACAACATTAGCCCTCAGTTCTTACGTCTACTATTTACAATAATTAGTCAGCATATATTACATATAGTTCCCTAAATTTTTCTACTTTTCCTGATGCATGGAAAATGGCTTTTGTGTTACACACTGCGAAGAAGGCTTCACCTGAATGTTTTTTTCTGATTTCAGCTGAAGCTGCCTTACTGAAGGTTACTACAGATATTCGCAAGCCTATGGATGATGATAAGATTTCTATTTTGATACTGCTAGACTTCACTAAGGCATTTGATAGCGTTGTGAATTTAAAGTGTCATTTTAAGAAGATTCGCCTTAAATTTAGTAAATTTAAATAAGAAGATTTTTCTGAAATAAATGACTTCTAAAATCAAGAGAATCATTTCTCGACTCCTAGAAAAGTATTTCTTTCCGTGTTTTTCAGCAGTACATTTCAACCCTCCACCCATCCAACCGCCCTCCCATCATATAATTTTGACAACTTGAACCTCTCCGCCTCCCATCATATAATTTTTGACAACTTGAACCTCTCCTATCACCAATTTCACGGAATATTGTCTTATGTGAAACACCCAGTATATGTGGTTAATACCAAAATATTGTGCTGGAAATACGAAAATAGGAAAAAAAGGAAATCATGCGACATCAATTGGCATGACCACGACTGCTAAACCCACGTTCCTCGACGAATAATTTATTAATTGAAAGCAGCAGCACATCATTGTTTGAAAACTCGTTTTTTTACTTATTTTTTTTTCTGCCTTTTTCACGTTAACAAAATTGTTATTACGTGCTGCATGGAGATATTTTAAAACAATTTTTAAGTCGTGTTTGGTGCCGATCCAAAAACAAAAATTTTTCGAGTATCAAATTGTTGGAGTACTGCAACGGTTTTCTGAAATTCAAATTATGTTTTAAACAACGCTTTTTAGCTGTATTCCAACTTGATCCCATATAACATGAATTTTCCCGATATTCCACGTTTTCCACAGACCTTTCCTATTACTATGAATTTTTTTTAAAAAATTACATGAAGAATGTGGTGATTTGTTGGCTACACTGTTACACTGAATTAAATAACATACATTAATAAATATTAACATAGAATGTATCTTATTTAATTCAGTGTAACTTCCGCGTTTTCTATGTTTAATTTATTATCGTTGTGTTTTACCCATTCATTTGCTCTCCACATTATTTATTACGTCCCTTTCAGTTTTACTTACATAAATTAACCATCGCATATTGATTTAATAAGGTATAAATATGTTTTTTCCTTTTATATTCTCTGTTTTCCGCATATTTCTGTAAACCAAATTATAATTAATTAATGTACATATTGTAATTTTTTATAGCCCTCAGAAAAGGACTCACAGCAAAAATCGAAACGTCAATTAAAAGGGCCATAACATAAATAAAATGAAAACGTAAGAAAGTAGCCTGTGTTTTCACTTGACGATCGGAGATCCCCAACAAATCACCACATTCTTCATGTATCTTCCCCCGATCAAAAAAACCCGAAAATAGTTAAAAATTTACATGAATTTTCGATTTTTCATGCAAGTTTTCATGATTGTTGAAGAGAAAGTATTGATGCCAGTAGGACGGAAAAAAATGATTCCGCATAGCTTATAAAACTTTTTTGTCGGAAAATTTTCCGGAAAAGTCGGAAAATTCCGGAAATTTCGGAAAATTTTCCAGAAAAAATGGAAAATTCTGCATGTTTTTTTAAACAGATTTATCACTAATCATATCGATGAAAATTTGTCGGATGATTTTCCCGCTTTTCCGGGTTTTCACGGAGTTTTCCACAAAAGCAACTTTATGCAACTCATTTCGCTCTACAACTTTGTCTTAGGTTGCAAAACGCTCAAACGCTTCCTTGGTCTGAAAAAACTTCGGAGAAGCGTTTTACATGAATTTTCCTCGATTTTCTCTGCAAGTTTTCACCATTGTCGGAGAGAAAGTAATGATGCCAGTTGATAGGGAACTTGCTCCTGCATAACTTAGAAAACTTTTTTACCGGAAAATTTTTCGGAAAATTCGGAAAATTCGGAAATTTTTTTCGGAAAAATCGGAAAACTCTGCATTTCTCCTGAAACGGATTTATCACTAATCAAATTTGTACCAAATTTTCAAATGATTTTTCCCGATTTTCCGGGTTTTCCATGAAAATTTCCGGTTCAAATTGACAGATTCAGTTGTCACGCGACATGAACCTGTGTGCCAAATTTCAGCGCGCTGTGATGACGAAAAGTGGGTCTACGAGAGTGTCGAAAATAGTAAGAAAGAAATAATAAATAAATAGACAGCCGAATTCGTGTACGAGTTAAAGAGAATGCCCTCAATAATAAGTCCATAAGACTGCAACGTTTATATGCTGAAAACAAGCCATTTAATTCTTCCTTCTAGTTCAGCAAAAAAGTAAGATACAATTTTCATACTAATTTAGTATGAATTTATTCAAGCTGCAATGTTTTACGGGGCTACTACTCGATCTCACATTAAAAACTGCAATTTTCCAAGAATAATTAATAAATTTTTTCGGATTTTCTAACCTCTTTTTGACCTCTATGTTTTTGTTTTTGCAAAAAGCTCATTAACATAACATTTTTTTTTTATAAATAAACTGTAGACTTCTCTTTAATTTGACCTAATAGCCCAAATTAAATAGATGATTCTACAGTATTCAGTTTTCATAGAAAAAACTATATTAACGAGTTTTATACAAAAACAAATAGAGATAAAAAAATTTAATAAAATCGGAAATTTTTAGTTTAGGCCGCAATAACGAGCCCTTGATAGCCATCGTACACACTGTACTTTTTAAGATACAGGGAGTTTTATGAAAGCCTCGCATAATTTCTTAAGCGCCCTGTATCTCCCAAACGATTGATGTGGACCCCATCAATTTTTGTTCGTCTAGGTGAGTACTATCATTTTCCGCTCTGTGGACCACTATGGAGGAACCACCCTGTATTTAAAATACCTGATGCCTGTAGGTATGGATGCCTTGTAAACAAAATGTAAGTCATGGAAAATTTTAAATTAAATTGAAACTTAAAATTTATTACCTCAACAGAAATATTTAAATCAAGATCGAAATATTTATTAGAATTTAACTCAATCAATCAACGATAAACATTCAGGATTAGAAATTTTTCCGATGACCATGTTCGAGTTTGATTTGTATTAAATTATCTCATTTTAAAAATAATACCAGTATCCATGTAACGCCCACATGAGGTATATCTAACATTGATTTAGTAGTTTAGTTCCAAAGGGATAAATTTTATACGTTTTACTCTTTGCAGTCAAAACTAATTTCTTCACCAAGGGTAGTTGGTAAATTTGCTCTAAAATTGATGCACTACTCCTCCATAATGCAATCAAAAAATCTCTAATTGGCTTTCCTTTCCTTTGACAGGTCTTGCGGAATTTGTAATTCTGCACAATCTCTACGGAGTTAAAAGCATATCTAAGTTCATAACTTTTGTAATTTCGTATAGTCTCTTCACAGGAATATTCAAAGTGTTCTTTCTTGTGTAGCGCAACAGTGCAAACTTCTTCCTGTTATCAACTGAATCGTTATAACATTGAAGTATACATTCGAATAGGTGGACGAATATTCGCTAATTATGAAGTTGGATGTCGTTTATTTTTTGTGGCATCATTTCTATTTTTACGGAAATCTTATAACAGAAATAAGTTAAATTTCCACAATTCTTTCCGCTATGATTAACTGTATTCAGTGCCATGACTGCATATTATAAGAAATAGAGAAAATGAAAGAAATTTATGAGGGAAAAAAAAAACATGTAAAAATGAGTGAGATATCTGTGGACATGAAACCAATAATAAAGTTGTTTCTGCACTGTACTTCCATTTCTTCACTCTGTGAAGATAAAATTACCTTTTTTACATAACCTAAAAATGGGAAGAATTTTGTTTATGGGTCCATGATGCTGGAATTGTACATACATAAGCCAACCAAAATGGTTTTAGTAGGTAAACAGTCAAAAAACAGAATAACTAAAAATATGTCCCAAATAAACTCACTCAGGATAAGTTTTTAACAATAAAATTACAATAAAAAAAATCTCCCGTGTGTCATTTGCCCGTCGGCCAAGGTGACTACCTAGTACTCTAGTCTACTATACAGGCATCGTGGGTTTGAACTCTACTTCGAGTTTGCCCAATGCTTTTTTCTACGCAGCGACTTTCACAATTTCCAGAACCTCGCATTACAACCGAAATGAACTCTATGAGCTGGGGCGTGTTCGCCCCCCCCCCCCACCCCCACCCGCATAGAGTCAGTTGTTTTTTAAATTTTCAAGAAACTAAGAATTTATTATGAGCAAATGGTGAGGCTTCCATAATTTTTGAATCCGTTAAGATCTCATGTTGAAAATTTGATCTTGTTTTAGTAGATAAAGTGGAAAATAAAAAAATAATAAAATTAAAAGTATGTGTTCCAGGATATTCAAGGATAACGGATATAATCCATACCCTTAATATCTTTTTCCCATATATTTTTGAGATGGCATATTTCTTAGATAGCTTGAAATCCAAACTTCCAAATGTGCCATATATCTTTATTCTTGCATGAATAGCAAAGTTTTTATGAATTGTTAAAGAAGACTAGGTCCCCTATTCTGCATTCTCACTCACTTATGGCTGTGTGAAAGAAGCCACTCACTTCGATCTCACTCAACCATCATTGAGGTCTTCTAGAAGACAAATGGAATGAGATGTACATTAATATATACAATAATCCATCACATTTGTGGTGAATATTTTTATGTGGCAATTACGTTTTTACAGCTGATAGGTTTCAGCTGTCCTCATATTATTTGAGGAATACACCGATCATTTTGTTGAAAAGTATTTAATTTTCTATTTCATTGTTCGACGTTTCGGGTCAAAGTGCGGCCCTTCTTCAGGAGCTCTATACATATAATATTATTTACATTTTATATATGCGGCGCGTATAAATAGTTTTTAAAGATAATAATAAATAATATATAAGCAACATGGAAAAAAATTACAATAAAAGAAAAATACATTATTAATAAATTAAATAGACTTCAGAAAGGACAATTAACTAGGTACGAGGACTTTATGTAACTGGCTGGTTGTCGACTAGAAAATGTTTAAATTATAAGACTAATACTACGGCTTTAGTTTGTTCAGTATCTATTTGTAATCTTTACTTATTTGTTCTGTGTCCTGCCTTCAGTATTTTGTTCTAGTCTATTTTAATTTATTACTAATATATTTTTCTTTCATTGTAATTTTTTTTCATGTTGCTTATGTATTATTTATTATTATCTTTAAAAACTATTTATACGCGCCGCATATATAGTATAAATGTAAATAATATTATATGTATAGAGCTTCCTGATGAAGGGCCGCACTTGGAACCACCGAAACATCGAGCAACAAAATAGAAAATTAAATACTTTTCATCAAAACGATCGGTGTATTCCTCAAAATATCCTTCCAAAAAATCTGCCTTGTTTACAGAAGTAGAATTAAAAAGAAATTAAAATTATTTTAAGATGGCAAAGTTGAGTGTTTGTTCCACAATATTTTATTAATTAATTTTTTGCAAAATGAAGAAATACGTAGTGGGCATCGGGGCATACAGCTCACCCGATTAATTGTCGCACGTGAGTCGTAAATTACTTATGAGTTTTTCATCCGCGCACATGAGTGTGCGTTTCCTTACTTTGGCAATCTATTTGAAATTTAGCATAAATTTAAATAACAAAGTTCTAAAAACCTCTTCGCATTATATTGTAGTTATCTGAAATGGCATTGGTTTTGACCCAATTTGCATTAACAATTTAACCAAAGTACGGAATGGGTTTTTTTTTAAATATTTATCTTTGTCTTATTTTGGCATTTTGCATGTTAAAACCTTCATTACAATTTAAAAAAAGAAAGGATTGAAGTGTTCAGGCAGTCCTTGCAAATATAATCCCGATTATAAACTAGGGAAATTGTGTTTCAGGGAATTATCTTTTTTGTTAATAGAAGCAAAAATTATATAAATTAAATATATAATTTCAAAATAAAGTAGAAAAAGTCTCATCATCAATTGAATTTAAAATACTTGCAGTATCTTCCCACATCAATGGCAAATCCTTGACTGTAGTGGCAGAATCTAATATACCAGTTAAGAGAATTTGGATTCTCCCTAAAAATTCCACCAGCCTACTTTTTTGTCCGAAGGACAATTTTCACGCATTAAATACTTTCTCCTCCATTTATTTGTTTGTAAAAATTTAAATAATAAATAAAAATCCCGTCAAAAGTTGTTTAATGTCGCACTCACAAAACAAAAGTGAAACATTGCCGACAAGCGTACTTATACCTAGAAGTGATATCTGACTCACTTTTTTTACAGAAATCTCACTCACTTAAGTTCCAGAATAAAGAATAGAGTGTCATCGCATAAGTGAGTGAGTGAAATTGCAGAATAGCAGAATAGAGGCCCAGAACAGAGTTTTTTTTTTTAATTTTGAAATGCTAAACTGGCTCTATAGGTTTTCGCCTTGGATCCTTCGTTAGCTTTTCTTTAAGAATATTAAACGAGAGCTTAAATTGATCTGGTTTTAACCCAGTGAAAATGACGTGACAATAATAATGCGGACAATGGCACCGGGTAATTATGACCGAGATTATATCGAAAAATTATCACAAAATTAAAAGAGTTAACGTAATTTTAATCAGTATTTATTTAATAAGTGTTCTTCACATGTGTGGTAAAATAAAGATAATACCAATGTATTCTATAAATCACTCTTTTAGTATCCTCCTCAATAACACATGCAAAATCAACTTTGAAATAATAACTTTAATATTTTCTCTTTCAACTTTTTAACTCAGGGTTAAATATACCCATTTTGCTTTGACGCACAGATATCTCGTTGCGCAGGACTGCGTCGCATTGAGAATACTGTGGGTAGAAGTAGAGGGGAGGGGGCTGTATCACAGATACACAAACGTTCAAATTGCACGGTCAGCGGCAACAGAAAATATTACCGCATTTAATTGCTCACAGCATTTTCCCGAAAGTTCATAAACCTCATTCGCACTGTCAATCTTTGACAACTAGAAACAGTTGTAGTGGCTGTAGTTGTGCCTTTATATCAGCGGTTACGTCCAATTTAACAAATATCTCCGTTAAAGTAAGCCGTCTCAGTCGCAATTGTATTGAAATCTTAAGCATGATATTGAATTGGAGAACTGTTTAGCAGACAGCTCAATATAGACAACTACTACTACAAATTGTAATTTACAAATGATTTTTAACAAAAATTTTAGAAAAATTGATATTTTTACTTTCGAAAAATTTCTGTGCTACAAAATTGTAATTGTATTCTACAAGGGGAATTTTTCCTTTTTTGTTTCACCAAAATTTATTTGTATTTGTATTCACAAGCTACAGAATTGTAGAAACGGAACTTTCATCTAGATATCTGTTTCACTAAAAAGATTGGAGTTTACAAAATGTGTGCTGTATACGAGAATATTTCACAAGTGACAGGTGCTGTGTAATTTTCTACAAGTTTGTTTTACTTAAGTTGGTAACTTTTATTTCAATAAGAAAATGTCCTAGATGCGTCGAAAACATAGCAGCAGTGCTAGTAGCGGAAGTGGCAATTAGCCGTTGATACCTTGGCGAAAAGTATATCGGCTTTATTGATTTAACTAACGTTTCGAACAGGCCGTAATTTTGAATTGCTTTCTATCACAAAAAAGGAACCAAATTTGGAAGATCATGATGTGACTAGCAGTGAAACGGTGTGACGGAGTCATGGTGCACCAATCTGTCTACCACCGCCCCGATAGTTTTGCCACGGGTATGGTTCAACTTGGTACTAAAGTGGTTTCGCTCAGTACGGATTGTAGATACGGTAGGCAAATGATTCCAAAAAAATATATGGTTGTCATATTTTTGGTTGTAGCCTCGTAATGCTTATGTAATACTACTGGATAATTTCTATGTTTTACTCTATGGCTTTTTGGTACTATGCGCAGTATTGAGGGAAGATTGGATCTGATCTGCTTTGGTTCATGAGTTTCTAAACTTCCTATAGATTCTATCAGGCGCTAGCTGGGTATTACGTCTGTTACTTTGTACTTTGTTTCTTTTTCTACAAAGCTTTGAGGCATTGATTGACAAGAGGATAGATTGGGAGATGGTACCACAATAATCCCTTGCAATGTTGGAGACATATAATATCAATAATAACCCATTTTCTTTGCATTATTTATTTTTATCTAAAGTTAATTAGTTAGCTATTTCTATTAAAGAAAATAATTACGACTGTTCCCCTCATGTTTTCCCACACAAATTCAAATTTCAAAATGTTTTTCCACTCACTTTCTTTGCTTTTTGTTTCATATATTAAGACGTTAGAAACTTTTCGAAAAAAATGTCCTTTTTTAGGACAGCCCGTCCCTTTAACTCGTACACGCTCGTACACTCGTACCCACTTTTCGTCATCACAGCGAGCTGAAATTTGGCACACATGGTTCATGTCGCATGACAATTGAATCTATCAAAATTTGAACCCGAAATTTCCATGGAAAACCCGGAAAATCGGGAAAAATCATTTGAAAATTTGGTACAAATTTGATTAGTTGATAAATCCGTTTCAGGAAAAATGCAGAGTTACCGATTTTTCCGAAAAAAATTTCCGGAATTTTCCGGTAAGAAAGTTTTCTAATTATGCAGGATCAAGTTCCATATCAAGTGGCATCATTACTTTCTCTCCGACAATGGTGAAAACTTGAAGAAAAAATCGAGGAAAATTCATGTAAAGTTTTCAGGAGTTTTTCTAACGAAGGAAATGTTTGAGCGTTTTTGCAAACTAAGACAAAGTTGTAGAGCGTAACGAGTTGCATAAAGTTGCTTTTGTGGAGAACTCATCAAAAATCCGGAAAAGCAGGAAACTCATCGGAAAAATTTTCATCGATATGATTAGTGATAAATCAGTTTCAGGAAAAATGCAGAATTTTCCAATTTTTCTGGAAAATTTTCCAAAAATTTCCGGAATTTTCCGATTTTTCCGGAAAATTTTCTGACAAAAAAAGTTTTATAAGCTATGCGGAATCATTTTTTTTTTCGTCCTACTCGCATCAACAATCATGAAAACTTGCATGAAAAATCGAGGAAAATTCATGTAAATTTTAAGAAAAGTTCAGAGTAATAAGAAAAGTCTGTGTAAAATCGGGAAAATTCATATTATATGGATCAAGTTGGAATACAGCTAAAAAGCGCTGTATAAAACATAATTTGAATTTCAGAAAACTGTTGCAATTCTTCAACGATTTGATAGTCGAAAAATTTTTATTTTCGGATCGGCACCAAACATGACTTAAAACACATGACTTAAAACGTCGGTAATGATAAGCTGAACAAAAACTTCCAGGCAACCACGGTGCTGACTTCCAATCATCTCATCGTAACTGCCTTCAAAATTTCAAATTTTTCGAAACCTCGGTGTGTTCGAAGTACGGTCAGTCCATTGGAAACTCTCGAGTCGTATGGACGCAAAAACATTTCACTGCGAATATTCAAAAATTGACTCAAAATAAAGAAGAAAGACAGAAATATAAGGATAAATATAAGAAAAATTAAAGGAAAACGGAAAATTAAAAGGAAAATGGAAAACTAAAAAGAAAGTAAGAAACTAAAATTAAATTAGAATTAAGTAAAAATATAATTAAGTTCGGTTAAATTGATATTAGAAAAATAAGAAGTAAAGTTTGTTACGGTCTAAGATTCGAAGGTAATGGTTCCAGTCATGTAGTGGTGTCTTTACAATTCTTATAGTTTTGATGCTGCCCCAATTTCTATTTCAGAATCACAGAAACGACCGCAACAATTCGTGGAACACAGTCTCAACACTAGAAAATATCCGTCGTGGGATCAAGCTAAACACAGCACAGCCTCAACTCTGTATTTTATCGGGAGTCCACAATATCTTTTCCTTTCGAAAAGCGTCCGCAAGAAAATATTCGTCGTGGGATCAACATCAACACAGTAATTTAGTAATCCATAGGCATCGCTTGTTCAAAAGTGAGTAGAAGAATTGTCCGCAGTTCGCAGTTTCGTTGTAACTGACAATATCCGTTCGGTGAAATCTCCTTAAGAAGAAAACAGTTATTCTACTCCACTCTTGAACAAACCACACGCAGGGTAGTTATATATAGAATATATGATTTGTATTTAGAATAACACTAGCATTAGTGACGATAAGTTAATAGTTGTCTTTGAAATAATCAAGTTAGAATAGCAATAGTATTAATATTCTGTCATGTCCAACTACATACTTCTGAGAGCATAGCCGCACAGGAAACATAAGGACCGGGTGGTTAGTCCCTACTCTACTGCCATTGTACGTCGGTCTGCAATCCACACCATTCTTCGTAAATAACATTGAATTGCTGAAATAGTCCGGACCTTTCGAATGGTAAAAAAAAACAGAAAGTGAAAATAATAATAAATAAATAAAAAAAAATTAAGAATAATGACAAAAAAAATCCACATACATGCTAAACTAAACTACCTAAGAAGTACAAAACAGAATTAAAATCCAAATAAAAAAATTATCAATTTCAATGAAGTAAACTAAATAAAATAGACGTGAACATAATTATCCTAGTGCACTAAAAATTATGGACAACTAAATAAAAAAAAAAAAAAAAAATTAGAAAGTCAAATAAGAAAATAAGCTACGAAATCATCTTGTGTCAACCAACCCTCCTCAGGGACATGTATACAGATGTACTACGGAAGGTCCTTTCCTGCTGGAGTATCACGAACTGCAAAAATTATTAATAATCAACGCGAGTGATGAGAACTAATGAAGAATAACATGCTGTAATCAAAAAAAAAAAAAAACAAAAAGAGATAGAACTAATCCACGCTTATGTGTCATAACCATTAATGTTCCATAATAACAAACAGCACAATTGTAGGACTTAACCACACTCATCAACGAACAGCTCCAGTAGAGAATGGATGCGGAACGCTCCAAAAAGTAGAACATGTGCAGCAGGTAGCCAAAGGACAGGCCCCGTCTCTTTCGTTTCTGGAAACTCGAGTGATACAGTTGTCAAGATTGTTCGTGCCTGAGTCACTTACGCAACGATTACACGAGTCAATAGAACTGACGGACAGTCCTGATTTCGTCTGTCAAATTTACCGACAAAAAACGATTTGCGTTCTATCAATTGACCAGTCTGTTCATAATAAAATGTCGTCAAGCGGTGCAGACATTCCTCTTCTATATGCATATCAAACAATTTCTTCATTAATCCGTCTTTACTCTCTACAAAATAAACAATAAAATGTATGTTAAACACTTTTCAGTCATTTCCCACTCAAAAGAGAAAATATTAGGAATATAAACACAAATATCCACTAGCAGCTACCTTTTATTTTCAATTTCCGCCATCTTAATTGTACGTTTGACAGTTTATTGACTAGTCCGTACTGACTCGTCAGAAATCTTGTTAGTACAGACTGGTCAGTAAAAAAGAGTAGTAGTAGGGGTTTACACGAGCCTGTGTAAGTGTCAATCGCTGTCAGAGTCAGTTCTACTGACTTGTGTAATCCCCGGGTTAATAGGACGCACAAAGCCAATAAGGAAAAAGGGGCAATAAAGGAAGAAGCGCTGAAAAGTTAACATATCAATTAAGGAAAGTAAAAATCAAAAAGAAGAAGGAAGAAAAAAAAACAAGAAAAACACAAAACCATAAACGGAGAGGCCCGGTCTATGGCGATTTCTTAAAATCAGGAGAGGAACCCATGAGGTTATAAAGGCAGACGGCTGGCAATGTGCGGGAGATAATTTCTTATTTGGTCAAGATAAGTATCTTATTCTATTAAACGATTGTTTAATTATCTTTTGTTCTGTATGGCTGACTGGCTGTGCTACAGTGGTGCGTATGTTCAGGCGCGAATATAGATGGATATATATATTTACTATTTTTTTGTTAAATTACGTAGTCGGTGCGACTTATCCTAGTAAGCTAAGTAATTGAATAAAATCATCATATTAGGCATTTGGAATCTACCGCTTTAAACCTACTGAAGTTGTGTTAAACGTATGTGAATTAAGTACGCCTCGTTGAATGCTTGCCATATTCATCTTAAGTTTTTTTTTTTAATGTGGGTACGATTTAAGCAGTGCATAAGATTTATAACGAATAAAGTTAAAAGAAGCCTAAGCAAAAGCAGTTGTTATTGTAGTACGTCAGTGTGCTCATTTTAAGGTTTCGTGGTCTATCCTAGCCACGAAAAGACCACGTGGCGCCCATCTTGGTTGACACCAGTTTAAAGAACTCCTGTTTAGTTGAATCACAAGAACCTCACCGTCTCTGCGGGCTAGCGTCTACGTACTCAGGGTGTACGTAACAAGTTACACGAATAAAGAAACTCTAAAATGGCTCGAAAAGAAACACCAATGCAACGTGAGCGACATTTAAATAAATACAAGAAAAGCAATCAGAAATGAAAAATAGCTGAAACTCCTGAGCAAAAAGAGGAACGCTTGAAAAAGCAACGAGAAGTTTATAAACAAAAAAGTTCTGTTAATAAAAATAATTTTTACTCGAACAAATTTTTTGAAAAACTGGTAAATCAGTGTCCTTTCAGCCGGCATAAAATTGTTTTAAAATATCTCCATGCAGCACGTAATAACAATTTAGTTAACGTGAAAAAGGCAGAAAATAAAATAAGTAAAAAACGAGTTTTCAAAAAAAAACTGAGGCCAAGCCGTATGATAAAGTAGAAAATAAACTTTTCTTCACACACAGAGGTGGATTCAGATTTTTTGATTGGGCATTTCTCTTGAATATTCTTTCTCTTCATGAATCAAATCACTTATTACCTCTGATTGATCATACTGAAATATATCGGTGATTGTCAGCGAATAAAATCTGAGTACACCTCTGTGGGTGAGGAAAAGTTTATTTTCTACTTTTTCATGCGGCCTAGCCTCAGTTTTGTTTGAAAACTCGTTTTTTACTTATTTTATATCACTTATTACAGAAACAATCAACATTTTATTTAGTTTGGTCATTTTATTTACAATTGCTCATTCTGTCACAAATTTGTGAAAAAACACTTGTAGTTTACAACTCAGCTGCAAATCTTGTGAAACCGCACTTCCACAAAATTGTTAAAAACAAAGTTGTTCATCTACAATTTTTCTGCATTTTATCACAAATTTGTAAAATAGTTATTTGTACTTTGTGAAACAGAAATTCGTATTACAAATTTATAATTGTGATCTACAAGTACAAATTTGTAATTGTACTTTGAAAATTTGTGAAATAGGCCACAGGACAGCGATACATAGCACATAATAAACACTGCCCAGAACCAACTACACCCCTAAACATAGAAATGGATGAAGAATCTACACTTCGAGCCCTTAAATTGTCCCTTAAATAGGTCTCTTAATTTCACCAGTAATTCATGGAAAATAATTTTTTTTTTAAAATATTTCCGTAATTCCGACAGAAATTTTATCGGCCAACCTACTGACTTACTTTTTCAATACACATTTCTCTCGTAAATATTCACTCGAGTTGTTACACTTCTTTATAATTTTGATTTCCCTTGGTCAAAGGCCTCGAGTTTCTATAAATTCGTAGCAAGAAAGAGTGGATTTGTGTAAGAAGCTCCTTGTTGCTAAGCCCCCCCCCCCCCCCTCCCCCAAACCCATATTCACAATATACGAATTCCAGCGTTGAATTTCGAATGTAAGGAAAAAGCAGGCATAATATTTGCCCACTGGCTTTCAGAGAAAAACCACTTCACCTCCTTAAGGGCATAGTGTTCATATATTTAACGCCAGTGTGGCTTGCATAATTCCGTCCCAGCAGCGTCTATTGAAATGACATACACTGAGAAAAAGCCCCTGGGAATAGAAGGATATCATAAATTTATCAGAAATTCTCCTTGCACAAAAAGGTTTTCCTTTTGATGGCGAAATAACAGCTTCCTGTTGCACTGTAAAACTCAAAAATTTTTGGTTGTTTGCGGCCTCGGTCATTGAACCTCCTGCAGAGCGGTCGATTTAACGAGCTGGCCTTTGGTTTATGTGTTCCCTTCATATATAAAAGTGTTACATTTACATAATATAAAATTTTAAAGTAAAAAACCTAAAATGAGTTGGAGGGAGGTATCTTTTTCTCTTTTTCTAGTAAACTCGAAGAATATATATACATATATATAGTGCACAGTAAAAGTAGTTGAAGCACACATTTTCTGCATGAACCGCCATCTAAAGGACATGTTCTTTCAGTTCTCAAGTGTTCATGGTGTCCCCATTTTGTTGAGAATCCTTGCTTTATAGTGTGGAGACAAAATGGGCTATCCCATTTACGCCCCATCCGCTTTGTGCATATATTGGGAACCGGTAATTATTTTTTGTTTTCCGCTTCCTTATGTGAACCTTCCGTACAGGTCATAGAGTATAATGGACGTTTAGCACGTAATAGGTTTTCTCTTGCTCTGCTTTCAATGTCAGCAAAATTTCAATTGTTTGGGGGTTGATTTTAGAATGGGTGGAGGGGTTTGCTTGTTTTTTTTTTTATAAAGGTGTGGAGAAATCTATTGACTCTCACGGCTTTTGTGTTGATATGTGATCAGAAAGGGGCTGTACAGTTCTTTCGAATTGCTTGTGAAAATGACTATCTCAGATATTTTGGTTTTTAAAGGGAAGAGCTTTGACCTATTTCGTTGAAACTGGAAAGCTATTCTGCGAAAATAGTGGTCAACAAATTTAAGGATCATTTTAACTCTTGCCCAGTTTTACTACCTTTGCAGACATTTCCTAAAAGACTAGTTTCAGCTGGTGTTTTTCTTTTACAAATGATAAAATGAGTAAATATTGTCGCAATGCTGTAATTGTCAATTATTCACTAAGTACACATTGTTTTTTTACTTGCAAGAAGTAAGTGAATTCAAGGTCTCAAAGAAAGTTTTTCAAACCCAAGACCCATCGTAGGATATGAACCGAGGATTTTGCGCAGATCGATCTGACAACAGTTTTAAAGTATTTTATAATTTATCTAACTAGAAAGTTAGAATAAAATGCCTATTTTAGGCCTAATATGAACATTCTTAAGCGAATATGATTTTATGGCGGAAAACAAAAGTGATAATAGTTAATAATATTTTTCTGAGATTTGTTTTCATTAGATCGGTAACTTAATTAACTGTTTGCCGACGAAGTCCGATTTTTGATTTTCCGAGTGGAAAGGGGGAACAACACTTTTACCAAATTCGGTGGGTATGTTCACTTCGACGTGCATTTTTTGGGCAACCCCGTTTTGACAGGAGGGGGTTTTATTTATTATTAATTTAATAAGATAGTACACACACAAGTCCATTAAGATACTACCTTAAAAGCAAGATATATAAGAAAAATTACAAAATAAAAAACAATAGAAGCAAAAACAAAATTCAAGCAAAATAATATATGAGTAGGGAAAAAAAGTGAAAATTATACATTGCAAAAGAATAGAGAAATAGCAAAAAGTGAAAAAACAAAATACAACTAAAAAACTACAAAATACTAAGCTTCTAAATAATTACAAACTAAGAAAATAAAAATATTATTCAAGAGAAAAATTAAAGCTAAACAGATACAAACAAAATAAATAGGAGGAAAAGAAAGTTAAAAAGAGTACAACGGCAAAGAAAAAAAAAGTGCAAAGCAAAAAAAAAAATAAAGCAAACAAGTAAATTATGACTTTAAAATCAATGATCAATATCATTCAAGATTAGTCTTCTAAACGTCACAGGGCCAGAATTGAAAATATCGATACTGCTGAAATTTAGATTGTATGCCTTCAGAATTCGATAAAAAGGTGAGCTTTCCCCCAGGTTTGTCCTAGAAAATGGCAATCTAAAAACAGTACTGCGTATCTTGATGGAGTTACAATACTAATTCTGGAAAGCAAGTCAGCACAGTGCATATCGTCATTCAAATTTTTATAAAAGAATACAGTATTGAGATAAACACAACGACGTTCTAGAGATAATATGTTGGATCAAGCTATCCAATCCTGCAATCCTGCCTTATATTATGAAACCCGGAAGACGATAATCTTTAGCAGTAACAGTGTTCAAATGGGGAGCGAAAAGAAGTTTGTCATTTCTTTGAAATATGTTAAAAGAAATATCGTTAATTTTATAGTGCAACAATATTGTGCTATGTTTTCTAGAGAAAGTTATGCACTTAAATTTGCCTACGTTAAGATACAAATAGTTGTTCTTAGTTACACGAAAATCATGCCCTTGTAATTAGTATAGACTTAAAACTGAACAGAGCGCATAATTCAGAATAAAACTGAAATTTGTAATAAAGTCCTTATCTTGATTCCCTCTGTATTCTCTTACGCGATCCAAAAGTACTACCCTACAAGCGCACAAAGACCGCCTCCAAAGAATCTACAACTGAGTGCTTCCTTCTGTTGGTATGCTTACGTTAAAAAGAACAAGGATACGATGGGAAGCGCAGCGAACTTTCAAAGAAGCGCTTTTGAATTAGTCTTTGAGCGTTTCCATTTCCCGCTTGGCTGAGCGATGTTCTACTAAGACCAATTAAGTTGAGCGACTAGATAGGAGACTGAGTGAAGAATTTCTTCGGCTACCTCATACCAGGTGTACTATGCTAAAGCGGAACCAGTTATCTGTGTTCCAATTGGCATAATTCCACCTAAAATGGCATTTTTGTAGAGCAAATGTTGGGTAGGAATCTGTATATGGACAGTCGGCCCAGCTTTACCATTCGCTTTTTCATTATTGTCCACTCTTTCGTGTCCAGGAACCCAAAGCAAAGTTAATTTATTGTTCCTATTTAGCAGCTGAAATGTGGTAGCATTTGACTAGTTTCGACTCAAAGTTTTGATAGGAAAGAGCCATAATCGGAGCTTGGTTAGATGTTGTTATATATGTTGAAGTTCTTGCAGTCCTTGTTTAGGCTTTTCTGAGCTCTAGTCTGTATAACTTAGACTTTCACCTGAAAGATGGAAGGCACTATAAGCCTTCTAGGGCCTCAATTTCTGCGTCTGTTTGGTTCTCTCTCGTTTATGTTTGAGTCCTTTACTGTGAACAAAAATACAGCTCACATTTATAACAACTTCACACAATGTGTATTCTGCATTTTTTTTCCCAACAACTGTAATACAATACTTCACTGAATGTTTTCCTTAAATTTTTTTAAGAAATTTCTACTACAAATAATCCTAAAATATCTCTTCGCCTACATATGCATATCTATATACATAGCTTACTATTGTGACATAGATATTTATGTACATATATCAGTACATAAAATGCCTTCCAACAATCTGCGCATATAAGGCTAGATCAAAGCAGGTCCTTTTACTCGAAAGTCCTCCCATAAATACTTCTTAAAAACCTATAAATCTCTCAGAAAAAAAGCTATCGTTTCCCAAGAATTTATATCTACTTGAAGCACATGTCTCTCATTTAAGCGACTACAGCAGTCATTGATAACAGTTTGCGTGAGTGCTAGAAGGATGGGAATCCATTTTCAGTTTGACTAACTTTCGCCATCATCCCAGTGATTTCTAATTCCGGGCAAAAGCAAATAGACCTAAAATAGAAGAGAAGAGAAATGGCCAAATGCATATGTCATTTGAATGATATTTATGCGGTGGGGGTGGGGGGGGGGGATACGTGCGATAACTGAAATCTGATATGTGGATTTCTCATACACGCATACATACATGTTATGTATATCGCAGTTTAGTGTGGAGGAGACAACAAAGGCGGCACCATAGGCCGTCTTTTATAGAAATTCTATAAAGTATGTCTGGATTTCATTGTGCCTGAAATTACCGACCAAAGAAATAAATTAAGTAATCATTGCACGTAGGACTTACTAAGTTGGATAAAAACTTTTCTTTCTCCAAACATGTGAATGGATGCTGTCTTTTGATAGAAGATTTATGATGTATAAAGGAAAATAGATACAAGATAAAAAAAAAGAAAAATAAGACTACCCTTATGAAACCTAAGCAGAAGCAACACTGATATTCATGATTAGCGTTGATTTATAGGCTCCTTTTAATTATTCTTGACCTTGATACGTTTCGCATATTTTTAACCTTATTTTTATATATTAATTTTAAATTATTAGAACCTATGCATGCATTGCGAGATAATCAACGTTTAAAAATGTTTTGATGAAGTATTTGTTTGTCAAAATTATAATAACGCAGGAAATTAATACAAAAGTAGTTCTCTTAGAGCGCAGTCAAGACGGTTTCCAGTAGTTTCCCAGTTCATGAGCGCGATACTATGCTATGCGATATTTTGGTAACCTCCTGCTCTGCTATAGATCTATATCTATTTTCCATTGGTTTTTATCCTGCGATACTTTCACAAGATTGACAGCTACAACTTAATATTTTTTTTTAGTTTTGCGATTGCAGGAAGATACTATTTCGAAATTGTCAAGTTTTTATAATAGACAACCAAATGTAATTAATAGCAACTCTGTTAATTCTGCTTTTGAAAAAGAAAAAGTTGTCGTGGAGCGTTTTTTAAATTGAAGGTGCGGAAGCGGAAATCTTGTAGGATCACAATTTATGTGTGTCCTTATTTTATGCATCGCTCCACTCAAGGATGTTATCAGACAGTGGTCAAGGAATTTATAATTTCCGATGATTGCTATTTTAAAGACTTCTTATTTATTTCCAGAGATCCAACCCCTATGAGGTATGGTGATAGGGAATTCCCGCTCCCATATTTTATTGTGATAGATTGTGGTTTTCCTAAGGGACGTCATACTGATCTACCATATCTTTTATACACGAAACGGTTTATACATCCCAATAGGTTTTTAATTGCGAGTCGCGCACGAACGATAATGTGTTGGGCGGGCCTTCGGAATACTAGTGCAGAGGTTCCTAGTCCTTCAGCCTATCCAATTAAAAGTTGAAATATGGGGAGGTTGGCGAAAGTAACAATATTCCATACTACCAATTGGGTTGGTAGGCAATAGACATTCCTGAAAACGGTACACTTCATTTCATTGAAGTCTTGATAAGGGCCTAAGCTATTTGAAATATGGGGCCCTTTATAAGTCCAAATATTATATGTTAGTGCCAAATATCATGTTCGGATACCTAGGGGATTAAACTGAAATTAAATTAAGAATTATATAGATAGTGAAATAATAAATCTTTAATTAAAAATTATTTTTATTCATAACAAATTTAAAAATGTTTTTTTAAAAGGCATAATTTACAAAGACTTATTATCTAATCTGTTGAAACATGCTATTAGGATTAAGGAATCATATTAAACTAAAATATTTTTTTTCCTGCCTTTGCCAGAGCAAATTTACTGATGACATCATCAAATGATAAACTTACGTAGTTTGTCACTTTTTATTTACATGTGACTGAGGGAACATAATTTATCTTGAGTCATTGTTGTTCTAAATGCATTTTTTATCATAATATTGTAAGAAAAAAATTAAATGAGGTGGAAAATATTTTTGCGTTAATTAGGTTATATGCGTACTTGTATAAAGTGCACTTGCTTGAAATGTAACTCCAGTAAGGACACAAAAAAGAGCATTTTCCAAAATAATGTCAACAATCAAATTATAAAAGCAGCACACTGTAAATACTAAATAAATGGTCAGAAATATTGTATCATCTGCCGGCTCAAATTACAAAAGGTCAGCGCATGCAAGATAGGGGAATCCCCCGGCACTGGGACAAATATTGTTACAGTATATTTAGGTATATATGACAATTTCTTACTCGGAAAATTGGGGGCCCTAAGCTATAGCTTGTGTAGCTTATACGTAAATTCTGCACTGACTAAAGGATTATCTGATCTGATAGGTAGCAGTAGTAATACCGCAATGCTTACTTCCTCAGCGATTTTTTAATGAATGAAGCTGCACAGATTTTCCAATAGAGGCAGTTCTGAAAAGTTAAAAAATAATGTAAATAAGTAAATATAAAATGAATCGAGTACTTTCACAAATATTTTTTTTTCATTTAAAAAATTAAATACTTCGTTTTTCCTGACAGCTACTCTTAATATAAGTATATTATAAAACAAAAAAACAAAAAAACAAAAAAAAAAAGTTATAATTGGTCTGAAACTCTAGATGAAAATAAAAATTAAATAAAGTGAAAACCAAAGGTTTTTGGGGTTGCCTACTATTTTTATGAAAAGGTTGTGTACGAAATTTCAGCTTCCTACATCGACGCGCTCTCAGGCAGTGTCCAAATATATAGTGAAGAACTAAAGTTTTGTATGGCAAAAAAACGTTACCCGATTTGGTCCAATTTTAAAGTAGTATTTCCAATTTTTATGAAAGTGTACAGCGTACGGCGAAAACTTAAAATCTTATATAAATATAAATCTAAAGAGTAATTACCTAAAATTTTAGCTTAAGTCTTGGGAAAACAAAATTTCAGAACCTAAGCTAGTATGGGCCAGTGCTAATTTTTTGTTATATAAACTAGCCTAGAAAAATAAAGAAAATAATGTGAAGAAATTTCAAATCTCTATTGGTGGGTTCAATCAGCATAAATAATGATACTGGTTGAGAATAAAAATAAAAAGTATTGAAATTATTTTGGTCATGTATTCAAAAATCCTCTAGGGTAACCAAAATATTATGTGATTATTCCTGGTACCCAAACGTTTCCCAAAGTAATCCATTTGCTATAATTGCATGCAGCCAAGATGGCCGCACTGGACAGTTGTAAATGAATAAATAAATGGATTTTATTGTTTATGAAATTATGAATAATTTATTGAAGATAAAGGACACATTGGTTTTATGGTCTATGACGAGATTTTAGCAGATAAAACTTGAAACTCGAAACCTTCAAAAGAAGCAGTTTTTAAATTGTCAGAGGGGCACCCGAAGTGGGCTACTGATTTGTACTTCAAATCAATGTTGATATGATGACTGTAAATTAATTGGATGTAAAAATAATTATAGGCGAAATAATTACACAAGCGTTCTCTTAGTGACTTGAAAAGAAACTATATTCATCACGCGAAATAGATAATTCTAGTCGTGGACATGATACCCACCATACTTTGAATCTGGTGCTATGCTGATAAAACTAATGTGAAATTGCTAACTTATTTATTCTAATTAAGCTAACTCGAATTATTACATGAATGGATTTTAACCAGGTGAAAATCGAACCAAACTAAGAGTATCTGGGATCCATAAAAGAAGGTGTAGACAAAGTCAATGTTACATCCATCAGCAAAACTATGAATGAGATGGGAAATATGAGGCTCAAGCACTATCTAAATTAGATGATTGGATAAGATATTTTAAATCCATAATAAAAGAGGAGGGAGACAGAAATGCATTAAATTTCAAAAAAAAAAAAAAAAAAAAGAGCAAGATGCTAGAAAGACTTTAGAAATATCTAGGGGTAGCAATTTTCCAATTACCAAAATTATAAAGACTATACTTCAAACGATCTTTAAGGGGGGAATAGGTGTAGACGCTTAAAAAAATTCAATTTGCTTTTTTCTTTTCACAAATCACTGGTAAAACTTTTCAAAATAATAGGTAGGTACTCTTGAAATGTCAAGTCAAAACACCAATGCGTTCTAAAGCTATAAGCGATTAAGTAAGCGTCCCTCGTTCAAGTGTCAGACCGCATGGCATGTATGTATATAATACCTTTTCTGCCCGTTTTTTCAAACACGTTTTTCTCGAAACGATTTTTTTCAAATTTGCGTAAACTGTAGGTTAAAAAGTTTTCAACCGATCATTTTGATCATTTGGTCTATAGTTTCTTCATATAAATGCGCTCTATTTAAACCTGAATCACACAGACATGTATGTATATAAATGGACTAACTGATCTCCTGTTTCATGTGGCAACATTTTCGATTTCAGAGAGTATGTACTCACTGTCAATGTGTTTGTTTTTTATAGGAAGTAAAGAGCTACTTCACTATCCTGCAACAAGGAAGGTATAGAAGAATTGGTTAAGATATTCCTTAATCTTCTTTGCCCAGTTGTTAATTTGTTTGTTTTTTTTTCTTGATACCTTGGTCGAAAAGGGATTTTTCTTGCTGGATATCGGAAGTACAGCTATTTCACGGAGTCCTATAGATATTTAATGCCAGCAAACTCCGTGAAGTGAGCTGTCAAATAAATCTCTGCGCAATTGAAGGGAAATTCAATATGCAGGGCATCTTGAACCGATTTTTGTCAAAAATTGATTTAGAAATAGTGTTTTCGTCCGTTGAAGCAAAAAAAAATCCCGGCCAGGTGCGAGTCAGACTCGCGTACGATGGATTCCGTACCATCGTTCAAAATTTAACACTGTACTTTTTATTTATTTTTTCAAATGAGAGTAGGCGTCATTTGAAAAAAAATTGCTGTCATTTGAAAAAAAAAAATAATACCTACTTATGTTAATAATAATTAATGACAATAAAACGAGGATAAGAACGCCGAAAAAATCACGTATCTTGAATGGGAGCCCCCTTTTGTTTTTAATTTTATTTTATATATATTATTTCTTGTTATAGCGGCAATAGAAATACAAACTCTGTGAAAATGTCAACTGTCTACCTATTATGGTCCATTAGATACAGCCCGGTGACAGACAGACAGATGGACAGACATATTTTATGTACTTTTTTCCTAGTTACGGATGCTGCTGTAAATTGAGGAAAACATAGTATTATTTAAAAGAATGAATAAATAAATTATTGAATATTAATTAGAAATTAAGAAAAAAATAACTTATCTATCCATGATAGATTTCTGTGGAGAAAATCCCCTTCCAGATCCCTAAAACAAAGGATGCACAACATATATACAAGGCCGTCGCATGAAAATATCATCATCACGTACCCTATGAAGATGAGAGGAGTTACTTTAATCTAGCACCATAATAGTACGAATAGCAGCAAAGGGCGATTACCTACGAAAAAATTAGGATTAGATATTATTGTTGAATTGCTGAGTTTACTGATTGTAGATAATTGAATTATAAATCGTATTATGCATTGCATGACTTAAACTGTTATTTGTAGATAATTTAATTATCTACAATCAGTAATTCATTCTTTTAAATAGTAGTATTATCCTTTCTTTAATTTACAGTAGCATCCGTGACTAGGAAAAAAGCACATAACACAGACAGACATCGGTGCCATAGTAATACGGTTCCCGTTTTACCCTTTGAGTACGGAACCATAAAAATGGCTAAAAAAAAAAGTTTTCTTTAATCAAACGGCTGGCATTTTGTTATTTACAGTTTTTTTGTAACAAAAACCAGTAAGGCCTCCCAAATTTTATCTAGTTTAATGATTTTCAACCCTATTTACTTCGGATTAACTGGCAGAGCTGTGGAGCGCCCCGCGCAGACCAAAACACGCATCCCTCAAATCAAAGATTACGAAGAAATTTAGTGAACAATGTAGACAAAAATTAAAAAAAAAATTGTACTCGAATGGCGACATTCGCTCGGAAACTTGTAAAAAATTGTAATCATTCAAGGTTTGTTTTAACCTATTCGTTACGGAATGGCTCAAGGCCGAAATGCTTTGTATGACACGACCAAAATTAGAATTAAAATGTCGCTATGGACGGCCAATTTTTCGTGCATTTCGACATACGTAACTTTCCGTAGAGGGCAGTAGTTCAATGGGCTTTTTTTGGCTGCATTTATGATGTTCGGGAGAAAATGATGATGATTGGTTGTTGGTTAAGGGGTGAGAGGTAGTACTACCCCCGTAAGAAATGTCCAAAATTGGGCGTGTAGGGTATCAAATTAAAGGGACTGGAGAGTATAGTCGAGTGGGTCGGGATTACTATTTGATCCTGAAAAATTCAGACGGACATATTTACAGTTAAAAAATGTTTTTTTTTTCACTTGGGTCAAATACACCCTCCCGCCTACATTTTGCATATATTTTTCCCGTTTATGCTTTCATATGCACTACTGGTTTGTTGGGAACGTTTTTTGTTAGTTTATAGAGGTTCATTTCTTTTCGAGTTATCTCCGAAACTAATGATCAACTTGGAAAACTAATTAGATATATGATTAGGGGACAACATGTAGATGCGATTTTATTCTACATTACATTATATCTAAAAATTTTATAAAATCTCTTATGTTTTGGCAGACGAACAAATTAAGTTTTTTTTTGTAAAAATTAAAATGTAAAAACATTTACATTCCCATTGGACGTCACCTGGTGGCAGCCAATAAAACCGCACTGACGTGGTATTTCCAGAAACAGCATTCAACATATCTGTTTTCTCGCACAGAATTTATTGGAGCCAATTCCTTTACTCTCTTCAAATTCTATAGTTGTTTAAGTTCAAGAAGTCTTTGAGCGCATATATTCACCCATAGGCGAGAATTATTGGATTTTTCTGAGCGCATATATGCGCCCATAGTACCGGAAGGATTAAATCAAATTACTCTTAGCATGTATTGTCATTTCATTCGATTGTGGGCATTTTAGAAAGATATCTGGCAAATAACGTCAAGTTTTTTTCATTTTTAGTGGCGCTTTTTAAATTATTTCGCTCTAATACTACTTGTTTTTTCTTCCTATATTTCACCGAAAATTGTTGAAATATAAAGTGAAATAATAACGATAATGTGGAAAAACAAAATTTAGAAGATTAAGTGAAGAAAGTTGCATGAAATGCTGAAAGTGCCAAAAAATAAAGAAAGCCTTTTTTTAAATGCAGTTCGTGTCACCGCCAATAATCCTGATAAAGTTGCATGTGCAGAAAAAATCCCAACACAAGTTTGGTGATATCTACGCTCCCAAGTTTTTATGTACAGTATAGCAGCTGCTTGATAATGCTGTATGTGCAATCTCATACCACGCTTTCGTACATCATTATGAGATATTTCTTCGTTACACTTTCATCCTTTTCAAGTTAACCTGTACTGCACTTACCACATTTTCATGTTTGAGCAAATGGCACTTACGGCATTTCTTAAATGATGTACTTTAAAGAAAGATTTTATCAACATTTCCTTGCAAAAGAATTAAATTTTGTTTCCCAAACTTTGAAATATATTTCCTATATATATATATATGTTTTTGTATATGTTTAAATAAATATGATGTCCCGTGCAAAAACTAATTATATTTTTCCGTTAATTCTTTCTTTTCGACACTCAATTCTCGTTCAAAATTGAAAATTGAAAAATTCATTTTTCGTCTTAAATTGTATGATGTCTCTAATCTAAGGGGGTCAGTGATTAAAGTCTACGCTAATTTTAGTATAATAATTTTCTCACTTTCAGTAGAAAGAGGAGAGATGACACAAACCTACAATTTATTATATTGCCTACAGATTTCGCTGGAATCTGATTTGAAAATTTTTCTGAGGCCAGACTTCTCTTAAGAGCTTAATCACTTGCAGAGAATTTTAATTGGGTTTATGCTTCGGGAAAGTGAACGGAAAACAAGATACCGATGAGTGTGGCAGCACTTATGAACTATTTGGGATGTGACAACTCCAACTGATAATCAAAAGCTTCGAACAGAGATGCTACAGGTATTGTAGTTCTATACGGTTACATTATATTCATGTTTAGAATGTTACAGAAGACTTTGTTTCCATAAAAAATGAATATATTTTCCAGTTTAACTTAGGGTAAACATTTTTAGTCTGATCCCTTGTTAATTAATTACTGCATGCAATACTAGCGCTGCAAGTCGGGCACATCCTTTTGCCCTTCGAAAGACTTCCAGCCGTACAGTAAAATTATACCGAACTGTGCGAATGTGGAACAAACATCACCTCTTGTTTTTTTCTCTGAGTTACAATCTGCGAAGTTTCAAGAGTGACATACATCAGTACGTCTGCCACTTTCCTCATGTCCCCTGTAACATTCATCATATATACCCTATCAAGGTGGAATTTCACTCAAATGATAGCAAACCGCTTCTTTTCAATGAATGCGCAGCCATCCTTCCTGTCATCTTCTGGCGGAAGTTCTAGGACTGCAAAGACAAAAAATGTAAAAAAAAAAAACCTAATTTTTCAAATTTTCACTTTTTTTCCGCCAAAATGCATGACAAATATACAGTTTTTTTAATTGATTTAGAAACCGCGGAGTGTTATCTTCAATTTGAGGTACCTACTTAAATGCAACAGTTTTTGAGATATTCCTGCTTCTATAATTCATAATTTCATTACTGACGATTGTAGTCGCTCCTACTGTTATGAAAATCGCAAATTTACAAAATTAATGATATTATGAATCATAGAAACAGGAATATCGCAAAAAGAGTAACTTTTAAGTAGGTACATTTCCATAGTCAAATTAAAGGTAGCATTCCGAGCTCCGCAAAGTCTTATAAAAAACTGTATAGTTGTCATGAATTTTGGCGGGAAAATCATTAAAATTTGAAAAAATTAAGAATTTTTTGCTATTTTTTAGCTTTGACGTCCTAGAACTTCCGACAGAAGGGCTGTGTTGGCGTTCAACATCTGCGATGAATTCCATCTTGATAGGGTGTATATCATGAAAGTTACAGGGTGTAAGGTGAAAGAAGTACTAAAAACCTTAAACCACCTACCGCCGAAACGATCCGCCCCCCCCCTCGGGTCCACCTTATAATTTTTTGCTTGCCACCAACTCAGCTACCAAACGCATGAGTTATGTGCACCAATTATTCAGAAAAGTCTTATTTATCAATCGCATCTGAAGTCATCGATTGTCGTGCATTATATTTCAGGATGAGTTTATTTTCTTATTACGTATATAAATAGTTCATGTAATTCTCTGTTAATTTTAGATACAAGGCCTTCAAATATATTTGCACATCATCAGCGTAAGTGTGAAAATCAAAGGACCAAGAATAGTACTCTGGTTAACTCCATATGAACATTGCAGGATATCGAACAATTATTGTTGCCATTTGGGCTACCTCTTTTGATGTATGTATATCATGAATTACAAATTGGAGGGTGATCCTACCCTTTTGAGTTACTCATAAAAAAAAACACACACACACACAAACATACTTTCGTTATGCTGCTCCGCTTTTTTATTAAGTTTAAAATTTTTAAATTTCCCTTTCTAACTTTACAAAGAGATGTAGAAGGTATAGTCAATTTCCAAAGTAATTTTTCCACATTGCTATTAATTTGTGAAAATTATCTGGGGAAAAGATCTGAATTTGAAAAAGGTAGACACGCACAAATCTAATTTCAGCGAATCATGCTCAAAATCCATGTGCTGCTCCGATAAAACCAGAAGGTATAAAAGTCTTGTTCATAAAAGCATAACACACAGCAGCGCCGTCTTTTAAGAAAGCATAGAAATATAGTATGTACATACGTAGCTACATATATACACCTATATATATATATATATCTCCTTGCATCTCCCCGCGTATGTACATACATTACCTACATATATGTATGAAATATAAGAAACCATCTCAATATACATCTATACACAGCAGCTACATCTACATACCTTTTGGGGCTTATAAATTTGATTGCAAGCCAGCTTAGAGCAATGAGATATCCGTTTACCTTCATATACCCAAGAAATGCCAAAACTTGCTTGAGGTGGGGCTATAGGGTTATTTGCAGTTATTCACCCCCACTGGAATGTAATCTTCAACATACCAATCTATCTCTGAAGTGGGACTATCTATGGGAGAGAATAATTAAACCAAGCGAAGGAGATGGGGTCACATATTCCAGACCAGTTTAGGAATATTGTCTCTGAATGTACCTAGTTTCTTCGATGTATGTGCATACTTTAGAAAGCTCAACGCCCAATTTTGGGTTAGAAGTGCAAATATGTACTAAAAGTGAAATTTTTTTCATTTGGTTCTATCTTTTTTTTTTTGTGTAAATAACTATGGGAAAAGGTTTCTACCCTCAAAAAATAGGTTGAAAGAATTTCTTAAGAATTTCCAAATAGTTTAGCTATGAATTTTAAGTATTTAGTAACAAGTTGACAGAGTTTTGTGTTTATGTTAATAAATTTATTCGAGAGCGTTGTAAGCAAGAAGGGTGACATGTTTTCATGTTTTTAAAGATTATTGTGGAGAACCAGAACAGAACTAAATTGAGGAAATTTCTAGTAATTTACAAAAAATAGCTGGAATGATTGAAGAATTATAAAAAAAGGGTTCGGGGGACCCCCGACAGAAGTAAAACTTCAAGTGTTGTGTTATATCACTCACTTTGTATTGAAAAGGGAGAGTGAGAGATTCAAATATTCACGTAGTAGTATTATAAAATTTATTTAAAAAGAGTTAAGCTAAAACTAAAGTAAATTTCTTTTATATAGAATTGGCAATTATTTAATATAAAAATAGGGAAAAACCTTTGACAGCAATTAAAATACATTTATAATTTGCAGGTACAAATAAAAACAATTTTAACTATTTTTTTTAATCAATTTAATAGATTTTTTTTTTACAAAACACATTATTACAAAAATACTTTATAAAAGAAATATAATATAAAAGTAATCTTGGATATGATGAATATCCAAGTCTACTTTTATAGTGTATATTTCTTTACTAAGTATTTCTATAGTAATAATGTGTTTTGTGGTAGGAAGGATAGGAAACAAATACAATTGAATTTATTTTAGCCATAAATCTCGTGAATACTGCATCAATAGTTGTACCACCTCTAGTTGTAGCTTCATTAGGATCGTTTAGCATAGCTAAACTAAATTTTTCATTTAAAAATTGCACTAATTGTAACGAGGCAACTGTGGGGAAATTTGTGTTAAAATCTCCCCTCAACACTACAATTGAATTATAATAAATTTTGCCGAAACATTTTCTGTAAATTTCGAAGAAGAAATGAATGCTTATTGCTTAACTAGCGTCTACGCTCATAAAAATTATTAGCCACCCCCCAAGCACTCATTGCCTTCCAAATGCATACAAATTCTGAAGAACATGTAGGCAAGGCCACAAATTTTTCTTAGAAATTTTTTCTATAGAACTGTTATGCATTATTGGAAGAGGAGAATGGGTGCTCGAGCAATAACCAATTTTTATGAGCGTAGACTCGTAGATGGGCAAAAAAGGAGGAAAGTGTGAACGCCGCGCAGAGGGGGAAGGTCAGGTTTTTGTTTTTTTCCCTCTCGCAGCAGTTCACAGCCCAACATAAGAAGTTTTACTTCAAAAGGACAAAATCCATTTGACCGACTTCAACAACTCAAACCTGTTAAAAGTTGTAAATATCTTGATGCAGAAATAATTTTTTATATCCAACCTCCCTGGCGAAATATTACTCACTCTGAATTTCTTAGTATTAAACTGGACGACTAACACACTGGATTTGAGAGCAGATTCAGATATATGGCAATATACCAAACTGTATGAACGTCCGTCGGGGCCGTTGGGCTACGAGTTAATCCAAGACCCTCGAGAATACTTCACAACCCATGAAACAGACTCCCGCACTACCACATGAGAGCCCTAACGGAGTCCTAACAGGCTAAAATATTTGCAGTTTTCTTATGTAAAACTGACAAAAGTGTGATTTGAATAGCTCCTCCGCCTTAAACTACTATTCATACAGAAAAAATGTTTTCCGATAATCTTAAGCTTGCTTTCTTATCTTCCGAACCGTAATAAAAATTTCATATCTTTCCTAAAAAAAATTATTTAAAAAAAAATCATCTTAACCAAATGACTACGTTTCCTAACTTCTCAGCTGAGTAATCATTGCATATGACGCTATGCCCGTCATGGCATGCCGTGGGCTGATGATATCGAATGTAGCTACCTACAGAATCGGACGCCGGCCGCGCATACACACATGCAATTATTACTCAGCTTAGAGTTAGTAAGCGTAAATTGGTAAGGTTACTTTGTAATCAAAACTGTTTTATTACTTTCTTAAGTAAGGTATGAAGTAAGTGTAGGCTTTGGGAAGGTAAGAAACCAAGCTGTATTACTAGAAGACTATTTTCCTGTATGGATAGTAGCTTAGGATCTATGGCATATATAAAGCCAATGTTTGCCATTTTTCCATAAGTATCAATATAGAAAATTTTAGAGATCGGACTCCCAACGCACACATATAGATTTCTGTTTCATGACTTGGGAAGTATTTCTGGAGGGTTTTGGTTAATCGCGACCACAAGTATTTATCACAAACGCAGGGGCTGCGGTGGGAGGAGGGTTGTATGAGTTAAAAATACCCAGAAATGTACCACTACTTACAAATATTGATAGAGCACCCAACGAAGCTAAGGTTGCTAGTGAGTGTTGCAAAGATGACAAATCTGTCATTCTCCTGGCTTCAAAAGCATTTTCCTCAGAGCATTTGGCATTACTTTTAGCATCATATTATTTTTATTTTAAAAAAATGCGTGGCAATTGGTTTTTTTTTTCTTCTTGTTGGTACAAAAGTATTCAACAAGAGTTTCTAAGCGTTGATATGTGGGGATAACTAAGGCTTTGCTGGGGCTGGTCTAGTAGTCGTTGGAAAGGCCACGAAGCTCGGCATATAAGGAGCTGTTAACTGTGCCCGTAATCCCTGATCCTTTTAAGATACAAGGTGTTTTTGTACTAAACTATCTTTTTTTTAATCAACCTGTAACTCCCATTAATTAGTCTAAGAGCCCGCAGTAAATTTTTGATGTGAAATATAACCAACAAATTTATGCATACGTATTAAGCTAAAGGAAGGCAATGTCGAAAACAATCGTCTGGCACGAAAGCTCCGCGGCCTAAGTGAGTAACAGTATGTTGAAAACACCCTTTTTTTCAAAATTGAAATACTTATTTTAACCACGTAATGCACGTCTTAAAAAACAGATAGGTTTTCCCTGAGCACAAATATGCAGGTCCAAGACGTTTTGCGCGCGGTTAACCCCTTGCCAGACGAAGTTGAAATACTGCAAAATATCAAACAAATCTTACAATTTCCAGCATTCGTGTTTTACATTTAGAAAACGTTTTTCCGATTCATACTTTTAACTCAAATATCACTGTCAGATTCACTCTCATCTGATGAGTCACAAGTGAGTACTTTGTTTTCGTTTTCTTCATTTACATTAACTTTAAGGATATCTTGCAGTCTTTTCGGTGTGGCATTTCTCTCGAACCATTTAATTTTCAATTTATTTTCTGCTAACACCAACCACTTTCTGTTTCTGTTGTTAAAAAAGGATCTTTCTGTATAATGAACCTAACGATATCGTCGTTGATCAGGAATGATCACCCAAAGCGTGGCTTGCCATTAATGTCTAAATTGCTTGGTTCAAATTTTCGAACCATCTCATGTGCGTTTTGTCGAAAACTTTACCTTCACCAAATTTCTATACACTTCTGTAGAATTTCTACCTAGGAATTCATAATGCCGTAAATTAACTTTATCAACAGACATATTTACTCGATAATAGAAAATATCAAATCAAATCTGGTTTCCACATTCCATCTCAGGAATCCGTCTGGCGTACCTCAAGGGAGGTATTTAGGAGCGCTGTTCTTTAAATTTTTCGCCCAGATTAAATCATTTAACGATTACGAGTAGAGTCAGAGCGACCTTCACAGATACTTCACTTGATACTCAATATAGACATTTGTGAGGTTTTGTTAATCAGTTGTTTACCGATTTTGCAAGCTTGATTGTAGAGGAAATCAGTTGTTAACACCAATCGTTATCAATTGGATAAGTCATTTACAGAATCTGCAACGATAGTTAGTTGACGATAGTTAGTTGACGTTCATTGCCTCACTGGATGTAAGTAGTACAACTACTTTCTCAGTCCATTTTACGGTACATGCTTCAAATGTATCGAGTCTATTCAACCGAACTTCTTACGATTTGCTCTCAGGCACCTACCCTGGAATAGTTGATAATTTCTTCCACCCTATGAGGATCGCTCGAGGCTTCTAAATACGGACTCGCTTGAGAAACGTGGCATAGTTGCCGATGTAACTTTTATGCATCAGCTCTTAAACGTGAATATTGATTCTCCGTTATTACTTAACAATTTCTCTTTCCGTGATAGTAGGCACAATTTGAGAAGGCTACCTCTGTTGTATGTTAGCTCCTCAAGGTCTAACTTTAGCATGTATGAACCGGTTAATCGCATGTGTTTTCGTGCATTGGACATACGAGTACTTTCATCCAGTGCTTGGTTTATGTTTAGTTTAACATACTAATACCAACACCGACTAAATAATGAAATGCATATATTGTTGACCGTTTATATATTAAACGTGTCACTGTAGCTATCTTGTGTTAAGCTGGTTCTGATAGTCAAATCTCACTTAATACTGACATTATGAAACTATTGTTTTAGTAAATTTAGAAATGCACTTATGCAGAAACACAATGGTTAAAAAGACTCGCCAGCCACATATGTTTCAAACGAACACTTTCCTATGTGTTGAGATTTGCGATGTCATTATCGGACAGAACTTTACGGTAAATTATTATTAAAAATGATTTCTCTCAATGAAGCTTCGGATGTTGACTCCAATATTAAATCAATGTTGCATTACGAATTGGAAAACCATCCGTTTCCCGAAACAGTACATCGACAGATGATATGTTATCCAATTCGTAATGTGCTACCCTACGAACATTCTTCTTTGAACAAGTTTCAAACACATAACTGTGGAAATTTTTGACCAGGGCAGGATTGGCATTCTTAGTTTGGTAAAGAATGTTGAAATTGTACATTTTCGATTTACCAGGTGATTAGCTTACAGTACCCTGAGACAACTTACATCTAGATGTGCAAAACTTCACAAAAACGCGGTACAACTAAAATGATCTAGAGCTAATGGCCATCTAATAGAAAGCTCTACGCATTCTCTCTCTCTCTCTTGCTGTATTCTGCCACAAAAATTCTTCGCAATGATAGCTTTCTTTGGTTGAAAAAAGTTACAGAGCTTTCGAAAAGCGATCCGGGTTTATATGGAGATTTTCTTATCTATTGGTAAGTTGTCTCAGCAGTAACCCTCCTAAAGAAGCGACGGGTATCCGTGGCTTATCTGGAAAATAAATTGCGAGATCTTGGAGTGCGGTGAAGTTTCAAAACCAGATCCGTTAAAGAGCTACTGTTATCGCGCTATGTTCATTGAATGATTAAAACACAAAAATAACTCCAAAGAATATTAAGGCTCGGGTGATTTAAGTAGGATAAGTTTTAAATGACTTGACTTTCCTTTCGGTGCTTCATGACAAACTTGATTATTTTGTTTGACGGAACTGTTTGACTGGACTTATTTAACGTTGAGCCTACAGAGGTAAGCCTATCAAAATTGGAATTCGGCAATTACTTAGGGCGTAGTTATAATACTGTGTATATTTATATTTTTTGTATCTTCTTCCTTATTATAATGATTTTCATCCTCGAAAAGGGCAGAGATGTTGGAGACTTAAATCCTGATGCTTCCTTTGTTTTTGAGAAATCTTCCAATTTGTTTTTTCGTTCCGAAACGAAAAAGTTAAATTATAAAGTCTCCGTTGTTTTTAAAATAAATTTTCTATTTTCTAATTAACTAGAAATTCTAATTAAATGCCTAAAGATATTGCCCTGAAGCCACAAGAAAACGGTATACAAGCACACAAATATTTTGAGTCGTCGTTTAAAGTCAAGACTATAAGCACGTGGAGTTTTGTATGTTTTTATAAAACATTTTGTTGCTTGGGTATTAATCTTTCTCGTGTAATAATATTATTGGTCCGGGATTTAGTTAAGGTGGGAATTAAATTTCGAAATCAGTTTTGCAGAAGAAAATGCGAATTTTAATTAACAAGATTTAGAGAAGGCTACCTACTTCTTCTACCTCAAACATTGATCCAATTTGTAAGGATTTGCAATCAATGAACCAACAGAAAACCAATTCACGCCATTCACCAACCCCTACCACCTCCACCACCATGATCAATCCCTTAATTTGCCTTCGTAAAGGAAAATTTTGCTTGAATTTCAATCAAGACTTGTTCTGAATTTTTACAACGGCAAATCAGAGTTTTCCAACATCAATGGTAGCCATAGTATCGTCATCGTAGGTACCTCTATCCTGTTGGACGGAAGAGTTTCAGATTAATTGGATTCACCACAAAACTGTAATCTCAGTTGAGTGCAAGTTTTATAGTTGTGGCAATTCGTTCGTTCGTCTGCTTGTAACAATTCGATCTTTAGTAGTTTATTTAAAAATTTCACTTTGGTTTTGGCGAAACTGTTTCACACCTGACCGAATTTCTTTCAATTTTATTCGTTTACTTTCGAAGAAAGTTTCCAACAAAACCACAAATTATGGAGGATTCGTTGAATTGATGTGGCAGCGACGACGACGAACGGTGCTGGGTGTGGTTTAATTTTTATGGAAATTAATTCCACGAAGAGAATATTGAAAATTTGATTATATTTTCCCACAATTTTTCTTTTACTTTTCAATTGAATTTTAATTTGAGCAGATACAGGTGGAGGACTTTGTTTAGTTCGAGATTATCTTATACGTACCTATTGCCTAAGAGGAGAAGATGTTTTCCATTTGAAATATTTCCATTTTTTGTATAGATGTTGATGATTTATAATCGAATTCCATATTGATAAACCGTTAGTAATTATTTTTTTACTTTAGGAATTATTTCTAAAAAGGGTCTGAGTCCGTGTTGTGAGTAGAATATCAAAATTTATGTTTTATTGATAGCTTATAGCGGTATCCAACCATTTTTATATAATTGATTTACTCATCGTCATTGTCGTCATTGTACTCTGGACTGATTTGAATAAAGCTATACGCTTAGTATCTATCATTCATGTAACAATTAAGTTTTGAAGGTACCATCTTCTTTAAGTACCTGGATTAAACTGGCCAATGTGGTGTCCAATGATCGGTTTGGAAGAGGTCATTACAATGATAGGAGAGAAGATATCTAAAAATTCCGCATGGTGACGCTACCAACAATTGGTAATAGGTTTTTTGCAAAATATGCTATATCTTTTGAACTGCTTATTTACTTAGCCATTCGATTATGTATCCGATGAAAAGAGGATAATCCCTCGATGCATGTGTGGATGGTATTTTAGAACTTTTGATTTTGTTCTAGCACAATCGCGGTCCGTGTATTAAAAAAAAGTTGACTGCCAAGCGAGAGAAGGAAAAGAGTCGTAATATACCGGATTCAAGGACTCAGAGATGGCGTAATAACATTTATAAAAAAAAGATAGGTAACGTTGTCTAGATAAGTACGAAAGGGGCATAATATAAAAACTATCTTAGGTTACAGTGATTTTATGTTGGGTTTCTGACTACCATCGCAATATATAAGTACAATAAAAATCACATTCTCAGCCGGTATAATTTGTACAATTATAAAATTTTCAAAGAGAGGAGACCGGTGCTCCTAGATTCACTGACTTGTGTTCCTATATGGAATTCAGCAGAGTAGGGTTAGAGGAGAACGACTATGGGTTAATAAAGTAGCACTCCAGCCTAGACATAAACTTTTAGAAAATTTACTCCTAACAGCAAAACTAATGAAGGGAAACAATGCGTGTGTTGTCTTGGTGGATCAGGAGACTACACAAATTAAGAGCCAGCTCTAGAAGGCTCTTCAAAAGGACCAACAAAATAAGAGCTTGCAATGAATATAGGTAAGCCCCAAGAAACAGTTTTTTTCTCCAATTTTTGATGAATGGTGATGTATTATATTAGAGTTTTATAAGATTATTAATGGTTATAGCGGAAGTAAGTTACTAAAAGTTTTATAAGTTGGTGATGGAATGTTTCAGTCACCGGTCTATATAGCTTAGAGTAACCACTACTAGAAGGTAAATAAGAAAGTTTTTTAATTGTTTTCATCACCACTTTATATAACTAATTGGTAATAAGTGTTTATTGCGGTATTCGTGGTTACCCTTATATAACCCGACAACATTCAGTGTTGTAGGTGTCTTTAATAAAAAGTGGGAATTTTCGGTAATACATATGGAACGGAGTTTCGGTGGGATGGCTGCAGATAGTTCGTCATGCCAGGGTTTCTAGAAACCAAACTCCTTGAGTTACAATAAAATTAACAAACTTTAAACCTTAACATGACGGATTGGGAAAAATGGTACGGGGATTGTTCACACGGCATACTAAGGGAATGTTTAGGCGGGATAATTCGCGCTGACCTAAACACGACGGATCGGGCGGTTTCATACGGGGATTATATGCATGGTGTACCAAAATAATGAGGAGAGACGGTTTCACGCAGCCCTCACTACAAAAAATCAGAAATGCACGGAGATTATTCACGCGGCTTTCTAGTGCGGTATTTTTATGCAACACTAGTACCTATCAAAAATTAGTTTGATCACCTAACTCGTCGAGCTCACTGACTAGACTGACTTCTGCGGTCGACTGGCATGCCTTATATAGCCGTGGGTCTAGAGCTTCTCAGTGACTGAATAGCTGATGCTTCCATTGGCGCAAGTTTGTTTATACAAGAAAAGCTTTCAAGCTCTTTTGAAAAGCTTTTCTTGTGTTGGCTAGTACATGTGCTTGCCTGCTGATCATACAAATGCAACCAGTGGTCATGGCAGCTTTGTTTGCATGCACCAGTGGCGTGGTTGCTTGGTTTAAGTTCAAGTTTCAACTGAAATGTTCCAGTGGTGGTCTACAATAATTTGATTTGGGTTCAAATTTGTAACTGCGTTACATATATACCAATTTTAAATCTCTTAAAATTTGTTTGTGGCTCTGTAATAACTACTATGACCGTTATAAACACCGATGACTTTGAGTATTGAATGGGGATATTATAAATCTATTTTCACTTGTTTATGGCGTTTTAGTAACTAAGGTGACTGTTAAGATATATAACATTACCAAAGGCAGCACAATATAACCAAAAGGTATATAAGAACAATAACGCCTATTTTTCGCTACTATAAAATAAGCATAACCAAACGTGAAATATTATGACTAATGGGAATATAAGGGCACACTTTCGGGGCATGGTTTATATAATATTTCTAGAAGTTTTACTAGGGTCATTTAGTTTATGTAATAGTGACAGAGTATATGTAAAACTGCTTGAATTTTCCTAATGATGATTTGTTCTTTTAAGTACAAGCAGCCATTTTTTCATATTTGCTTTGCGGATAAAAAAGAAAATTACGGTTAAGGAAATTTTTTAAATTGATGATATGTGGTTTCCTTCTTTATTTATATATAAAGAAATAATCATTTTTGGGATATAACATTTTTTAATTAATTTATGAATTAATATCACCTGAATGCAAATTTTAAATTTTGCCATATTTAATTAAAGTTCTTAAATATTGCTTATTTTTGGAGTGGTCTGTATCTTTTAGAAGTATCTATGATGATTTTGACAATAAAATTTGTTTACAGTGATTTTGGAATGTAAATTGGTATACTTGCAGGCATATTGAACAATTCCTTCATTCCAGCTTCATTCCTTACTATGAGAGGTTTTCGCGTGGCAAAAATTGCAACTAGTTCGATTTTGCTACTGCACAAAAAAGGGATTATGCGATCGTATCGAGAATCCACGTTTTCCAATGTGGATGGAGGTGACCGACCCCTTTCTCTTTCCTGAAGATTTGACTCCTATATAGACACCGCGATTCTTCGTCAAAATGCTAATAGAGATATACTTCCACCATATTGCTTATCCAACTGCCAAGAATTATTGAATGTCACATCAAGGATATAGGATATAAGCGGATTATATCACTCTTTCCTCTTCCCGATATAGGGAAATATTCTGATCGGCGCGATCAACACCACTCATACTTTTATTATAGCAATTTATGGCATTCAGTTGCTCTATAGTTTTCCTTTCTTTTTTTAATTCTGGAAAAGCGGTTTACAGATTGAGTGGGGTATGCAGTATCAAAATTGCTGGCAAAAGTGACTAAATTGTTGTTATTCCACTTTCAAATTAGAATATCGCTCTGTTCACACTGCGAGTAATTGAATGACCCTCTTGGGCTTTTCTTCAGTGCCTTGTCGTACTCAAATGGCCAGTTTTTTTTAACCTATTAGTCCGAAATGTACCTTTAACAGAAAACACGATATAAAAGCTCCACAGCTAATAATAAATTATAAAAGTTCACCTGTAGCTTTGATTACCAGAAATTTGAACTCCCAAAGTAGGTTGAGCAATCTAAACAATTTATCAAAATAACAATAAATAATAAGAAAAGTAAGATTCTTTTTGTGATTCCGTGTTTCTTCGTTTTGGTTATAATTCAGATAACGAGACATCATCCTCTGAATCAAATTCATCACAGTCGTCGTAAGTTAGTTCAGCGGTGGTTAATAATTGACTTCGTGGAAGATTTGATACAGCAACATTTTTTTCATCGCTTGAATCTTCATCTGTTAAATAACCACATGCATTTTTGGGAGGAAACAACGTAATTTCAGCCCGATATGAAAAGAGCTCATATTCTCCTTCAATAATTGCCAAAAATTGGTCCAAAATTAAACCGCTGTAGAAAAAATTAAATCAATTTATAAGAACTCTAACTCCTATTGTCTCCCGGATGGGACAGTAAAAATCCCGCTCCCGTACAATGTGATGCATGAATTATACTAAACATATTTTCGACTATACATAGCTAAAATTCCTTGATAGTTGAAAAAAAATAAAAAAAAATATCAAGTTACTATTTGAAAACTTACCTTACACACGACATTGTACAAACTGTCAATTTCACTCTTAAAAAAATGTCAACTATCAACGCGCACGCGAAAAATAATTGTTCATTTGTTTACATGCACACAATATTCTGCAATGAGAGTAGTACTCGAATAATTAAATTGCATATACATGGGCGCCGTGCAAATTTAGGAAATCTATGGGTCTTTCATCTAGCGGACAGTAGGGTATTAAGGTAACCAAGATATTTTTGTTAATCATTTTATTATTTATATAAAATTACCTAAATCAAGTTAATATAATCCTCCATTTAAGTTCTATAAGGGGTTTATAGTGGTCAGAAGTTTCGAGTACTAGTTTATATAACTAAAGCTATATAATTTGGTAACGGAGACCTTGTACGGTTACTTCTATATAAAAAAATTTGTTTTCTGGGGCAGGCCCTGGCTGAATACAATAAACAATTGAAAAATTCAGGAGAAGACCTTTGAAATCTGCGAGGATACCAATGTATTATCCATAAATTTGACACTTCAAAAAACTTCTCTATGATCACACTGACGGTATCGCCCTTTTATAGATAACTTACGGTAGCTACATTAGTAGCCTGGCTAACATAAAGATTGTTACTACAACCTCATTTCTCCGATACAGCTATAACAGAAAATTATAATGAGGACCACGAACAGTAGCGGCTTCATAAAATTCTCTTGTGCATAATCTTCACTGAGACCAGCGTCAAATAGCCGATGAGTTTCTTCAAGCCATTTCAATCACCATCTACCCAACCTTACTATAACAATGACTAGACGAATTACTTCTCAGCCTAATAAAAATGTTGAGGGCCACCTACTCTCTGGCTGTCGGTAGGCGTGATGTTATCCAAGTCTTCCTATCAGTCAATCATTTTGTCTCCTTAAAATAATAGAGGAAGTATTGGCGTATGCAATAACTTTTTAGGAATCTTCTAACCATTTACTGGAAAGCTCGTGGGCAACTAGTATGTACATTGCCGCTATCTTTTTCAGGAGAATGTCCTTGAATGTATATAGCGATCCTTTTAATGCAACTCTGAAATTATACTTTTGAATTTCTCCTCCATTGTTATTTGGCAGTCCCTGCCAATATGCGACGCCAATATTTTGCATTCTATCGAGTACACCCTACAAAAATTTTCTTTTAATTTGGCAATTATTTTTTGCTCCCAAAGGTATAAGTTTAAAGGATCCACGGTGCATTTATTCTAATCTAATCTATTCGCACTATCTCAACCTTTCGATGCTTTCATAAAAGTCAAGAGTGGTTATTATTTCTGCTATGGATGGTCCCTGCATCTCTGCATCATCAGCAATGGTCCTTCTTTTATGGCGCCTAATACTGCACTTCGTCAATATTCATTTTTATATTTCCGCCGTCTATGTGAATTCATAGAGGAGGTGATGGTACTGTTCCCAGCCCTTCACCTTAAAATTGTTTGTTAGGTTTTTGTTTGATATCAGAAGCTCATAAACTTAAATTTTTTCTTATTACTGCACTCTTCGTCGATATTAGTGGTTTCAAGAAGAAGCACTTAATTTTTATTTTTCCAAACTTTTTTTCAAAAAGGAGTTACTACTTGTTTGATCCTTCCATGCAAGTCAGTTAAGCCTCCATCAGTTATCGGAGTCCCTCTGTGTGTTGCTTGCCAGTGTAATCCCAGTTTACCTCTTATAACAAAGTGTTGATAGCGATTGATATCTGCTCCTTTGAAACTCTGGAAGACTTCTGTCATATTTAACAATTGAGGACTCTCTGATATATTTGATTTGTAGCTCATCGACCTTTTCTGTAATATCTTATGCATATTATTCATATGGCACGGCCCTTCCAAAAATAATCAACGACATTTTGTATGTGTGGCTCATTATTTGGTGGATAATCCTTATATGTAAATGTATGTATTTGTTTTGATTTTTTTTTTATATCATATTGACGAAGAATATGTTAATTTGTTCAGTATTAAGCTGTATGAGCAGCATTTGTTATGGGGTGATCTTTTGGGGCAGAGGATATGGTAATCTGATATCAAAGCAATTAAAAGGAAATTTTACCTTATTGTATACATACATGCATGTCATCGTTTCGTCTGTCCATTAGAAACATATTTGTAGCAGTGATTTCAGAATAAATAAAAATGAGCACCCTCATATGTACATGTTTGCATGCAGGTATACTTTACGGAAGCTGAATACATCAACCTGGATTTCGAGGATGACATTGTATCAGTAATTGCAATACCTTTTTCTAATGGTTTAGAATTTTGAAATCCCTCCATACGAGAGGGAGGTTCCGATTGACAGAAAATTTTTTTTTTACATCAATAGTAACCGAAAGTAATTGCCGATTTCGATGTTATTACCACTAGGATTAATAACTGCTGTGAATCGTTGAGGTTAGTAGCAGCAAAAGCTCCGATGGTGATTCCCACGGATAGTGGAAATTCCTCGTAAGTCTGGAGATTTAAATTTAATATATTTTGAATTTTTCTAAATTTTCCACACCGGAAATTAGGACTAAGATTGAGTTTATGATAACTAGTTTAAAATTTATGTATGTAGCTAGCATTGCATTGTCCAGATGATATAAGGTAGGTAGGATACTGCGCGAATTTCAAGTTAAAGGCCTAGAAAGATAAAGAGGTGGCCTTTATCTTCTTTATAGACTTGGTATTAACATATCAAAATTTCCCTTGTCCAGCCTTCACTGATTGAGCTATCATTTATTCAATATTTTTGCTCTACGACCGCAGGAAATGGATGAATAAGCGATTTAATGGTGAAATTGACAATATTTCTTGAACTTGATCCCTGTGCTATATGAGAATCGGTCCGTAGGACCCAGGAATGCGCGAATTGCTTTGAATCGATTGGAAAAAGTTGCTAGGAATAGTACCAGGAAGTGTTAAATGGGGGGTGGATTATAGGTGAAGTGGGCGGCCATTCCCAAAGTAAATCAGTTCTACTGATACTTACATAGACAGTTCCAGAGCAAAGAAAAAAGGATACAATGTTAAAAAAAAAATCAATATTTTTGAGGAAAATTGAAAACAAAATATTGAAGGAGAACTGATCGAGCCTGGGGGAGTAGATCGAGATTAGATCATTCAGGGTATGTATGGATTTTTCTTAATACAAAGAAGATACGTACCGCCTGCCTATATATTGAACATTAGATTGGTACCTATGACAAATAGAGTCTTTAGTGCTAATAAATCGTCCTTCCTTTGCCGCTATGAAAACTTTTATGTGTCATGATGTATTATTTTTTTATTTTTTTTTAACTTGCGTTGAAGGATTCCTATTTTCCTTTAATTTTATAAGTGCTTCACATACGAATTCTAACGTTTTCCTTTCTACTAATTCAGTAAACGTCTTTTCATTATATTTTTCTAATTTCTGTGATATCAGAATAAAGGGAAACAACCCATGGTGCTCAACAGTTGTTAAGTTCACGCCCAGCAAAGCAAACCCAACCCATCTCCAACGCTAGCTGAGGAAATTTTTTCTCGAAATAAAGGACATAATATATCCTGTTAAAAACATTACTGTCTACCACATCCTAAGTATAAAACATTTCGGTTAAAGTGAATCAAAATTTCAATTACAATATCCTCTTTGAACTTTGCTGAGAATGATTGAATTTGAAACGGATTGAAATGTCCAACATATGATCGTGACTATAAATTGACAGTTCGATATGGCCATAGCAAGTTTATCTTTATTACAATATACAGCAATTCCATACCAAAACCCATTGGACCCCACCCACTCCGATAAACTTTCAGAATTAGTTAGTTAAGCTGTATTAGAATAATTTTATGATAGTGGAGTACAAAATTAAGTTGAATGATCTTTGCAAACATTTCCAATTTTATACGAATAATAAATTTTAAGAAACTTTTCTGAATTATTCTTAAGATACTATTTGAATATAAGTCTAAGTAAAAGTAGTTCAATTTAGTTTGTAAAATATTTAATATGAAAGAAAAATTAAAAATAGATATAATCGTCCCAAAGCAATAGCAGGTACATAAAAGTACCACAGTTTTATACATGTAAATGAAAACATTGTTAGTGTTTGTCGTTTTGCACTAAAAATAAAATTATAAAATATTTGAAATAATAAAACAGAACGATTGCTGTAATATATTTTAAACGCTTATTTTATTGACTATCTTAAAACAATACAGATGGACACTAAAATAGCTAAACAGTTGGTAGTTGGCAAGATTGATTACTGCTTAACGATTTATGGTTTCACGACTCTCATGAACATCCGCAAAGTCCAGGCATCCCTAAAGGATAGCTCTTCACGCACTCCGTACAACTCCCATAAACAGTCTACTAACTGAATCAGGCTTCCCAACTTTCACACAAAGAAGAGAGTAACTTGCTGGCAACCGTTTTCTAAAGACTCTTCATATTCCCAGCTCCCTACTCCGCCTCCTTGCCTTAGACATCCTATCTATGAACCCCATCCCCTTCAAGCGCACCTGCCCTAGCTTAGCTAGAACTATAGCAAACATGCCAGCTACACTCAAAACTATCCCCTTCAATCCAGATCAACTCAATCCAACGCGCTCTGTCTCTCCCTGGAGAGTCCTTGTGGGGAGAATTCTTTTGAACGAGAAAAACTATGAGCAACTAGACAGAAGGAACAAAACAGGCTCCACATCGACATATATGAACGAATACAAGCAGACACAAAAATCTACACGGATACCTCGAAGGATGAGGAAAACGTAGGGATTGCCATCTGGACTGAGCATAAAGCTGCCGAACTCCTATCCTCCTACAAACTGCCAACGTGGACAGATGTTTTTACGGCGGAGCTAACGGCTGTCTGGAAGGCTGTCAGATGGGCCTCCAAGCAGGAAGTAACATGTGCCATCTACTCGGACAGCCTATCTTCGCTCAAGGCCATACAAAACTTCAAGAATAAGAACCCATTGGCAGTTAACATATGGAACTCCTTACACACTGGGAGAATCACTTTAGCGTGGTGCCCAGCCCATATGGGGATAGACGGGAATGAAAGGGCGGACGCTCTCTCCAAGAGTGCGCTTCGCGCCCCACTCGAACTGACACACCCACCTAGTTATAAGGCGGCTAGAGTTCACTTATTGGAGGTACAGCATGACAGCAGAAGCGTCATCTGGTGCGAATGGGGCACGTTTCTGGCAAGCCACTACGAGGTGGTTGACAAACCTGTGATGCCAAACCTTCCAAGACGGAACATGGTTGCGGTCGCCAGATTAAGACTGGGCCATTTCTTGCCGGTTAAACTCCACCTATTCCGCAGACAGCCGATCCCCGCTTGTCCTTCCTGTTAAAACGCGACCATGATTGCTGCCCATGTACTGAAACAGTGCATCGAACTACAGAGACTACTAGGTACTACAAAGACACCAACAGAACTCCTCTCGATGCACTGAGGACATATCTACGAAACGGGAGCAAGGACACGAGGCTGTAACAACTGACACACGTACTTGCAGCCCTGGCTGCTAATCACACTGCCTAGAAACAACAAAAAGATAGAGAACACTGAAAATATATATAGCAACAGAAGGTTAAAACAAATTGTCAATATATGTATAATTAATTTTAAGTAAAAGAAGGAAAAAAAAGAAATTAAAAGTAGGATAATAACAGATAATAAACACCTAAAGTTACTACAATACCTTCAACTTAAGTTACTACATAAAAATTCTGTTATTCTAGTTAAGTACAAAAAATTAATTACTATTTATCTCGATGTTTAAAGCGGTTTTCTTAGCTTGTATGACACTTAAAGAGTTAAATGGCCATTAGTTTGCATTTCGGTCTTACTCTCCTTGTTTCATCAATGTTGTAAAATTAGCGTAACATCCAAGACTATTTGTAAGGTCTGTTCCTCTTATCATGATATATCATGGCCTAGAAATTAGGATAAAAATTATGCTACATTAGATTAGTGATTTAGAAACATACCTCTTACCTCTCTGTAAAGTTAACATTGAACTTCCTTATTTTAAGATAAGACTCTCGCATTCTTCCCTTCCTTATTTAAGCCTTTTAGTTTTACTGCAGATGAGCCAGGCCTAAGAATAATACCTAAAAATAAGAGGCTGTCAAATAACACTATTAATTTAATTGTTGTATAAATAATGAATTGTTAGTTGTAAGTTAAACAAGATAGTCAAAAACATCAGGCAGCTGCCCAGATGGCCTAGTAGCCGTGGGCCCACTAACATTAGTTGTTAATTAGGATAGATTACTTAAGATCTATGTACAATTGTAACTAATGAATAAATAAATAAATAAATAACATGTTTTGAAGTAAATTCTAAAATTTACATATGAAATTTTGCAGAGACGCTAATAACAAAAATTGTTTTTCCTAAAGCAAAAGCTTGGAAATCCACAAATTTTTGATATGTTATGTATTAATATTAGAGAATTTCAGAAAAAAAATATTTGTTAGGGGGGTTTCTCTTTCGGAGGGGCTAAAAAATCTAAAATTAATAAAAATTGTGTTTTCTTCTTTAATATTTTTTATTTCTTTATTTTTATTTTTTTGGAAAGCCCCATTTAATACCTTCAATTTGAGATATCACACAAAAGAATCGAATAATCCGATCCCAAGTAATCAACAAATTAAGAAACACATACACACTAAAAACATTAAAATTTGAGTCACCCTGTATCCAAAACCGGAGGTCGGCAGACTAAACAAAAAAATAGGTGTTTTCTGGTTTCGTCCATTCTGGTTTCGTCCTATTCCTGTTTCGTCCGCTATTTTGTTGTTTATATGACGAAATAGAAATTTACTTCTTGTTTCGTCCGATTTTCTTTTGACCCCTGACAGGTATATTTTATAAATGGTATCGGCTGATTTGCACTCAGCCGCATTTATTATTTACTTATATTCCTTAAGCTGCAGCCAGATTTTAACTTTGTTTTTAAATTATTAATTGTAGGATGCTATTCATTTTACTATTCTTTTTTGTGAATGGTTTAATTTAATTTTTGAATTTAATATCTCAAAAACATATACTTTATCACACTAATGAAATATATATCTGTTTTTAAGAAAAACACCGTATCGCAAGAAAATAATAAAACCATCATCCCTTCACTCTTTATCCAGACTTAGGACTGGCAAGGTTTATAAATATCTACATAGGTAATATAAACTTTGGTATGTTTAAAAGATGTTTTTTGTTATTATTTTTTTGTATTGTTTTTTTTTATTTTTTTATTTATTTTATTATTTTTAATCATATTTTACAATGTACGTCAATCTATTTAAAGTTAGTTCCAAGTTTATTTCCTGTTGCATAAATACATTCATGGTATTTTTAATTCTTTTATCTAAATCCAAATATTTTTTTGGCCGTTTCGGTGTAGTTATCATTATTTCATCTTGTTCAGTGATTACTTTACAATGTAATGATTCCTCGTAAAATAATTTCTTGACTTCGTATTTATTTGGATGACTTTTTCCACATTTTTTATTTAGTGTCGAATGCCATCCTTCGACAGCATTGGTAGTACGATGACAACTTTTAAAACAAACCTAATATCTTGGGGAGTCCAACCACTGTTCAACGAAATAATCATTGAACTTTACAATTTCTCTGTATCTGGAGAATTTGCAGTTATGGTTAGCCAAACATCGTCAATAAATTGAGCGAGCAATTGTGCCAAGGCTGCGCACATTCTTAAATGTCTTTTTATATCTTCATCTTCTTTATAATCTACAACAAATACAAGTTGTTAAATTTTTCTCCAAGGTGCCTGGTTAAAGTAAAAATTGCATCCTTTTATTTGTGTATCAGGAAAAACATCCAAAAAACCATTTATGGCAGCTGTTTCAAAATCAACGTGAAATTGTTGAGGTGTAAAATCGGGAACTTTTTTTTTTTAAATTTGAAAAAATCTTTTGTAAGTGTCTTCTTTTCTGTCTGGCAATAGAGCATAAATAACTGGCACAATACAAGTTTTTTCTTCCGTACTATTCAAATCCAAGTGAAGGGTGTACAGTTGATCGAAAATCTTCGGACAGCATTTAAAAGTAGCATCACCAAAAACAATTTTGCCTCATAATAAGTCTAATTTATTTCCAAATACCAAAATTCTGTCATCCGTTGCAGTATCAAAGATTACAAATTTTTTGTAAATTTCGGGAACCACGATCTCCTGTCGATGTTGCGGTAAACTCTGCACTCCTAAACTTGCATGTCTGACCGAATAAAGTTGATGTTTTACCCTATGAAATCTTGGAATTGGCGTAACGAAATCAAGTCCTTTATCGCCGGCACTTTTAATTACTTCTTCTTCATAAATTTGTGTGATCGGGGCACACTCTTCATGTATTCTTTTTTTGGCATTCGATATACAAACCAGAACTTCGTTTCTTGGAATATCTGGTGCACATATTGAGTGCTCTTTGTGATGTAAAACTTCTGATATGGCACAATTTGCTTTAATGTTCCCGTTGCAACTTCCATTAACACATGACCATAATATTTCAGATTTGTTCACTCTTTTTTTATTATATTTAAAGCCCTCGTATAAAATTACAGGCTGGCCCCGTTTTGACTGTATAACTTCCATTTCGCAAATAGCACAATGTGCGAAATTTTAAATCACTAAATGAGTGAAAGAATTGACGGCATGCATCTTTATACTGTAGGTATACGGTGACCGGCCATTTCTAATGCTGACGAAAACAGAATAAATAAGGTTCAAACAGGTAAAATTTGTCTATCGGACGAAACCAGAGTAAAGCAAAAAATACGGGTCCAAAGTATTTTTTAATACTTAGCTAATTCTGAAAGTTTCGTCAAAATCGGAGGGGGTTGGGTACAAAAAATGAAAATTTTGATCGCTTTGGTATGGAGTTACTATATACCGGTATCAGCTATAAAAGTAGCCGAAATCTTAATCCAAAAATCGATCTGATCACGTAGAACTTGCATTCTGAACATTTTGAACAGAGATTTTATAAAGCATCACCTAAAGCGATGTTTTCATTTCAATAATTAGCTACTTAGCCCCGAGCATATTTTACCTAAATTTGAGCTATAATTCTTCACAAAATTATCTTATCTTATTTTGAAACAACATTACCGTAATTAATAAAAACAGCTCACGCTTAAGGCTATATTCAACTTATATAAAAACATTTTCAATCGGAATCTTTAAGGACATTTTTGCTTTTCGTGTTTCCTGTTTTACTTGAACGAAAAAGTTGTTCACCCCTACATAACCCCAATTTGATGGGCTTACTTTGAGTTACTGTGACTGAATATAACAGAAACCCACATACTTTTTTGCTTACTTCTAATATACAAGCATTATGTATTTTACATCCGAAAAGTTTGAGCTACAACTTTGTCTCATATGAGTTTTGTAAACTTTTCGAAGCATTTCTTATTCTCATTTTTTTTACATTGTATGCAATATTATTTATCACAAGCATCTGGCTGGAACTTGGACAAAACTTACAGGAATTTTTATCACTAGTTTGTTTGGAAAATTCGAAATATATTGCATCCGATTTTTTTAAGTTTAGATTCGGCACTGATTTTTCACTCAACGCAACAATTCTCCATTTAACTCTACTTAGTTTATTGGATTTTAAAATTTTGACGCAAACTGAGCGCCTGTTTAAAAACAATCCTACTAGATTTTAGGGATATAGGGTGAGTACCTCAAAAATCGAAGAAAATCTGTCAATAATATCATATCCTTGTTACCTCAAATAAATTATGTTGCAAAACAAATTATTTTTCAGGTAGATATGCATAAATGACAGAATTAACTTATATCATTGGTTCTACAAAGCTGGATATTTTTCTCAAACTCGATTAGTTCCTGTAGGTATCATTTCGCTCGACATATAATACAGAACAAATATTGTAGCTATTCCAATGGCTTTATTCTCTAGTCGAAGTCTTTATCCCTAAAACTTGTAAGAAGAAATATTTGCAAAATAGCTTCGCATTTTGTCAAAGTCTTTATCTGCGGAGGATAGAATCCTCTCTGAAATTATTATCGACAAGTAAAGACAAGAAAGAAGACAAGAATTTAGAAACAGTTTTAGACTTATGGAAAGAATACTAACATTATAGAGATGATCCAAGCAGGTGGAGAGCTGCATCGATAATACTGAGCTCTTCAGTGAATTATTTGACGTAAAAATACATATACGCGAAATTAATACTTAATTTTAAACTTAATATAATCAAGGTGAACATAAAATAATCCAAACTACGTTAAACGAGGAACTTTATTAAACGGTTCTTTCAAAACGACTTTTTGTACTATGTTCGTTTTCGGCCTAAATACCTACCCTAATCTCCCTTATATCGCTATTTAATACTTTCCTTAAAGGGTCATAAATACACGAAGATTTCTTTTTCTGACCTCGGCATGGTACAATTGGATACAAATTAATATTTTTATATGTCACCAGAAGGGCTAAAAATGATTAATTACACTTAAAACTAAAATAGTATACTCCAGACATGTTTTTCATTTATTTTTACCTATGACATAATTTTATTGAAAACAATGTTTAACCGGTCCAGTCTTCCCACAATGCACCTTAAATGATGCACAACTCATTTTAAAGACCGACGGAAAACAATCGATTTTTCCTACATTTCATCATTTACCTTGAAAAGAAAAGAAAATAATTTGGATTCTCTATATACCAAAAATTTAAAATAAGAAAGAACTTAGTCCCCATAACTAGTAAAGAAGAAAATCTGAATAATTCTTTGACTTCTATAAAAAAGAGAAAATCCAACGCAAAATTTTCTCACTTTGGAGAAAAAATTAGAATTTTTTGACAAAATTCGAAAGAAACTAAAATTAACGTGTAAAAAGAGGGAGGATTAAAAAAAACAGCGCCAAAATGTTGTGGGTAAGAAGCAGTAGACCTCAAAAGACATTATTTATAAAAAGAAAAGCGCAGAATTTATAAAGAGAAATGATAATCTAGGAAAAAAGGCAAGAGCGAAAGTATTGAAGAATTGGGTACCATTTGTGTGCAACCTTGCTGCGTCTCTTTTCAATTATAAATGAAGTTAAGTTTCCATTGATACATGAAAACAAGTCTTTACATTCTACACAGTTTGTACAAATTTACCCCTCCCCTTCAAAATTGCTGGGCTTAAAAAATAACAGACTGCAAAAGACGTCTAATGAAAATTTTATTATTTTCACCACAACTTTACGAACAATTCCAAGATCCCTAAACTTAACTTACTTCACCGAAATGAACTGGCAAAAATCAGCAATGTGCGGCTCAACATAATTTAACTTAACTTAAATCCACCGCAATGAACTGGCAAAAATTCAGCCACAAGTGCCGGCTCAACTTAACTTATTTTAATTTGACTTAAATCCACCGCAATGAACTGTCAAAAATCCAAACACAAGTGTCGGCTCAACTTAACTTAATTTAACTTAAATCCACCGCAATCAACTGTCAAAAATTTAGCCACAAGTGCCGGCTCAACTTAACTTAACTTAACTCCACCTCAATGAACTCTTAAAAAATTCGGCCACAAGTGCCGAGTCAACCTAACTTAACTTAACTTAATTTAACTTAAATCAAACGCAATGAAAACTGTCAAAAATTCAACCACAAGTGCCGCCTCAACTTAACTTAATTTAACTTAAATCCAACGCAATGAAAACTGTCAAAAATTCAGCCACAAGTGCCGGCTCAACTTAACTTAATTTAATTTGACTTAAATCCAGCGCAATGAACTCTTAAAAACTCCAACCACAAGTGCCGGCTCAACTTAACTTAACTTAATTTAACTTAAATTCACCGCATTCAACTGTCAAAAATTCAACCACAAAAGCCGGCGCAACTTAACTTAATTTAATTTGACTTAAATCCACCGCAATGAACGTCAAAAATTCAGCCACAAATGCCGACTCAACTTAACTTAATTTAATTAGACTTAAATCCAGCGCAATGAACTCTTAAAAACTCCAACCACAAGTGCCGGCTCAACTTAACTTAACTTAATTTAACTTAAATTCACCGCATTCAACTGTCAAAAATTCAACCACAAAAGCCGGCGCAACTTAACTTAATTTAATTTGACTTAAATCCACCGCAATGAACGTCAAAAATTCAGCCACAAATGCCGACTCAACTTAACTTAATTTAATTAGACTTAAATCCAGCGCAATGAACTCTTAAAAAACTCCAACCACAAGTGCCGGCTCAACTTAACTTAACTTAATTTAACTTAAATTCACCGCATTCAACTGTCAAAAATTCAACCACAAAAGCCGGCGCAACTTAACTTAACTTAATTAACTTAAATCCGCCGCGATCAACTGTCAAAAATTCAGCTACAAATGCCGGCTCAACTTAACTTAATTTAATTTAACTTAAATCACTGCAATGATCGTCAAAAATTCAGCCACAAATGCCGGCTTAACTAAACTTATCTAATTTGACTTAAATCCACCGAAATGAACTGGCAAAAATCCAACTAGAAGTGCCGGTTCACATGAATCATGAATTAAAAACGATTTTTATTGAGAAATATGGGCTTAGATAAAATGTATACATTTTGGTTGTGAAGAAAAAGACACCATTGCGATCGAGAGGAATTTTCGTGCATCCTGATTGAGGAAATTACATCATAAAAAGGATCAATTTAAAGAAGTTTTTGAAGAATCAAAAACTTATAAAAAAATTCTTCAAATATCTTGGGATGTCCCTAAAATCCTGTCAAGAGCTGTTGGATATTTAAGAAAAATAAATTGAGAATAAACGACACAAATATCAGAGAAGCAGTTCTCTCTGAAGAAAAGCTAGGTATAAAAAGGACGTGCTTTTATAGTCTGTCTGCTGCATACCTGATATTCTATATTGCTTTCGATATCATAAATAAATATTTCCACATTAAAATATGTTGAACCCATTTTTTTTCGATTTAGCTCAAAATTCAAAAAAGTGGCGGTCGTATAAAGTGCAGGACTGAAGTTTATGTTAATTGAGGAGGTTCCCGACAAAAAAGTTGCAACAAACCCAATCGCTTAAACAAATATGGTCGCGCAACCAGTCCGCGAGTATTTGCATCAAGCGAAAGGCACAATTTATTTCAATGTTAATCTTAGTGGCACGCTATTAAAAGCTGTCCCTAATCGTTGGGTAAACCTCGGCGAAAAATATTGTACCTGTCTTATTCGATAGGAAAATTTCCATCTCGTTGCAAACTAGGTCACGTTCAGCCTATTTCCAAGAAAAGTGAGGGTAACGATCTCTCAAATTATCGACCAACTGCAATCCCTTCGATTCTTTCAAAGGTTCGTGAATCTTTTATTAACTCCAAGTTATCTAGGAGCTAATCCACTCATCAACGATCGCCAATATGTCTTCCGGACTGGAGACTTGCTGACTATTCTTACGGAACGCTGGAAGCGTAGTCTTCCCAATTGTGGTGAGTCCAAAATCGTTGTAGTAGATATTTTGAAGGTCTTGGAGTCTGGCATCAAGCCCTTTTAGTTTTTATCTGATCCCCTAATACCGTTTGCGTTTCACCATAACTTCACCCTATAAATGCCGATGCTCCCAGGGCTCTATTATATATGCATCCCTCTGAATAATTTTTTTTAATGATTTGGGAACTCCAGAGGGAATGCCAAATCTGACAATCGAGTTTGCTATCGTCGCTTGGAGTAAAGCTAATCGCGGCGAATTCAAGTCTCCAGGCTTGTCCCATCTCTTTAAAACAGGATCGTAACTTGTCTAGGCCTGTGACAGGTCTAGTCGTAAAACTGAGGTACCGGATCAGAAAGGTTTAGAAATGATAACAAGATGGTGTCAAAATCAATTATTTTTATTCACTCTCAGTACAAATTTCTTACTTGCTAAGCATTAAACCATTAAAGGAAATTCACGAAGACTTAAACTACGAAACAGAATTCAATACAGTAAAGTTAAAAAATTAAAAAATAATAAATTCAATTAAATTGAAACCAAACCCAACGAAAAGATAATTCATCCAATGTGGTGATGACCGTGGCGCTGCGGGTGTTTATTTAATCTGAAATAACGAGAGATAATATTAAATTCATATCCAGAAATTTTGAAGTAAATTGAGGTTGTGGAACCAAATTGAAGTAAATCGCTACTATGCTTGAAAATTAGCGTGCTTACACGGGTCAGCTCAGTTTGTTCATCCACTAGTGAGTTTGGGCAGCACCGTTCGCATCGACATTGAGTTGATGCGAGCAGATTGGTATGTGCGAGAGGCACAATGGTATATTTACTGAGAAATATACGAATTCATTCTCCGTAATCCTAGAGATTTGTTTCGATGACGTGGCGTCAAATATACCAGATTCAATGCTTCTGAGTTTAAACTGCTGTACTTATGTACTAGCGAAGGTGACGTATAGTTGCTTGGCAATATGCGAAAGTTTACGAGGTGCAGTGCTTTTAGTAATACTAGACGAAATACTTCTATGGTTTTATGTATTAAATTCAGTGCCTTTAATACAAATTACTAGGATCAGGATTCTCATAAATTTGGTGGTATCGAGACTTCAGTAGTCTTCAGTACTGCCGATCTGTCTCGAGTGATAGCGCAATGATTTGCATTTCTAGCGCTCTATTTATACTGTGGAAATACACAGGTTAGATAGGGCTTTAGAAAAAGTTGAACATGGTAGCGTTTGTGAGCGCTGGTGAAGCTTGGCGCTCTGTATGTAAAGAGCGGTGGCATGTCATCATGACTAATAATGACAAGTGTAATGGCGTAGCAATTATATGCAAGTAGTGTTCCTGAAAATGTATTTTTGGTTATTTTTGCTAATTGTGTTTTGTATTGTTTTTAGGTTGTTCTTCAGTGTGGCTGAATATAACTTTTACGGTCCCATTTATTTTACGGTACGCCGTCTTTATGCATTCTTGGCATTAATATTTTCTGTAACTTCAGCTTGACAAATCTCTTCTTTTCTGCCAAAGAAGCATTGAAATGTCTTGGATTTCTGAATAGGTGTGAGAAATGTTTCAGCCCATCGAATCTAGGGCTCATCTACAAGTCCTACGTCATACCTAGAATGGAATGCAATTCCCTTATAAGGGCCGGGACTGGTCGCACTGCTTTAGCTTTTAGAGCCTTTAAGCCCATTGGGGATTTAGCAATTGCTTGTTGTATAGACTCACTCGAGCTCCGTATCAATGTTAGATGCCTGTTGTTCTTTTCCTTATGTCCTTAGTACCTTCACTTTGCAAAGTTGCAGTTTATAATGAAGTGAAGTGAATTTGAATGAAATATATTTCGGTATTTTTACTAACCGAAATGGATTATTCGGAAGTGTCACAGTTCCACCCTTTACAAACCAAAACAAAATAAATAATTTCCACCTCGTTCCACTTTCACGAATGGAAAAAGTTAAACTTTGAGTAACTTTCTTTGTTGATCATGATACCCATCCCTTTTGCTGTGTCAATTAGCGACCTTGGTATAATATTTGATACTACACTAAACTGGAATAATACATATACCCCCAGAGAATCCAGAGCTCGGTTGATAATAGCTCTCTTGTTACCAATCATAATCCATGGCTGAGAGATTTAAGTGGCAGATATTGTGATAAGATAAATGTTACATATAATTCGTCTGCTACATATGTTTACGACATCCATCGACGTAACCATGTATCTAAGTTTTCCAAAAATATTTTAGGTTATACCAATAACGCACCCCGAATTTGGCTTTGGGGAGGACCGTAAGTGTTCCAAGGAGTTGGTAAAATTGGGCTCTAAAGTCGCGTCCTGCGCCCATCTTAGCACTTATCTGCTGCTATTATACATTTAAAGGTTTTATTGTATTTTACTGTATTTTGTAATAATACTCAGATTATAATTTTAAATAATTTTTATATTATGGTTAAAGCTGAGTATAACCTTCTGAGGATGTACCGGTCCCCAACGCTCTTGGGTTGTACGCTGAATAAGTATATTAAATTTAAAATATATTTCATACTATTTCGCATAGTTAAGGCTGAATAAATTTGTAAGCATTCCGTTCACCCGATTTATTTTTCACAGTTTTTATGATATTGATTTGAAACCTTCGGCAAAATATTAGAAACTCTTAAGTTCAAATGACACTGGGCTTAGATTTTTGAAAAAGATTTTGAGTTTATTTTTAAAAATCAAAAACCTCAAAAAATAGTGTTATTTTCCTCTCCCCCGGAATAACTTTTTCATGTACACACCAATTTTTATTATTTTTCATACATAAGTTTTCCAAACATATTTGTAAATGCTGGTGGACCTGTTTTTTCAAATTTCTTAATATTTTTCATGTTATAATTACTTTCATAACATTAAGATTGAGACTCTTGTAACTTGAATAAAATTTGTTGCTAGACGATTATTTTAACACGATAATGAAGACTGAGGTGATTCTATTATGTAGCCCAAAAACTGGATTAATCCCGAATGTAGTTTATTTTATAAAAATCATTTTGTAAACCTCTATCGTGCTAAAAATTGAATGATAAAATTGGTTTTTATTAATTTTAATTCTCAAAAGCTTTCCGAGATGTCGATAGGGTCCAGTAAAAAAGTCTAAAAAATTTATCTTATGTGTCTCTAAAAATGAGTATCTATCCTGTATGTACATTATGTTATGTTAGGCCCGAAGACGCTCAGTGGCCGGAAAAAACGGCCACATCGCGTTCTGGCTGCCTTCGAACGCACAGAGCGCGTTTTGGCTGTTTTTAACGCACAGAACGCGTTTTGGCTGTTTTTAACGCACAGAACGCGTTTTGGCTGTTAAACGCTCGCAACGCGTTCTGGTAACTGTTAAACAGCTGGAACGCGTTTTGTTTTGAGTATATAATAACTAACTCGAATTCATGAAAAATCAGTACAGTTCTCGTCAGTGTAGCGAGAAGATCAGTCTGTCATTGACTAAACAACTTACTAAAGTCGTTTGAAAACTTACCCTTTCATTAAAATGTCTGATAAATCAGCGAAAGAAATTTTAATGATAAAGTAAAACCAATTATTGATAGTTGTGACGACAGATCTATGTTGCTGTCTGAGGAAAGGTACAAATTGCTGTACGAGAAGTTGAGCATGCTCAAAATGCGCGCAAAAATCACGAGTCTTTAACTTCAAAGAACTACAGACGACTTAAACGTTTTGACATCATGAATATGAACGAGACAGAAAAATTAATCCAGAAGCGATTGGTTGACACTGCACCGATCATATATAATTGCAGATACGATGAGTTGTACGATGCACTGAAAAAAGCTCATATTGGTGTTGGTCATAAGAGAACAAGAGGTGAGAAAATAATATAAGAAAAAACAGCAAAAGCAGTAGTAAAATTAAAATCTGAAGCTGTAATGTGATACTGGATTTATAATTTTATGTAAAATTTTGTTTGTTGTAGTTATGGAAACTGAACTGAAAAAGAAGTACTGCAACATTACCAGAGAAGTCATTGATCTGTACCTGTCAACCTGTGAACAATGTCAATTGAAAAAAAAATGCCAAAGAAAGGATTAGTGGTTCGTCCAATTCTTTCCAATTACATGAATTGTCGTTGCCAAGTGAATCTTATAGATATGCAGTCGGAACCAGATGGCCCTTTCCGCTTCATCATGAATTACCAAGACCACCTGACTAAATTCACACTTCTACGTCCATTGAAGACCAAAACAGCTGAGGAAGCTGCTTATCACCTTGTTGACATTTTTTGCATGTTTGGGGCGCCATTTATCCTCCAGAGTGATAATGGCCGAGAATTTTCCAACAAAATTATAAAAAACTTGACTGAACTATGGCCTGGATTGAAACTCGTACATGGAAAACCAAGACATTCCCAAAGTCAAGGATCTGTGGAAACATCAAATCAAGATGTACGTGACATGCTGGTATCGTGGATGGCTGGCAACGAAACAAAAATCCCACAAATGTTCAGAATGTGACAACTTTGTGCATGCGATTTGTGGAAAGTCACCAAGCGAAGGGTTTGGGCAAGCGATTGCTTGCAACATTTGTGACAGGAAAAGGTCTATTCGCACTGAACAAATGCAAAAAAGAATTTGAAAAAACAAGCGGAGCATTGTCCAATTCAAAATTTCCACCGGCTGAAATCGGTACTAGTGTTGTAGTGAGAGTGCCTGATGTTGATCGGGGACGATTAGCTCCCAGGAACTTGCTAGCAGTTGTCACTCAGGTCGCTACAAAAAATGGTACTCTCGAACGTCTTTATGCTCGCAATGAATTCACAATCGCCGACGGTAATTTTGTTAATGAAAGTGAGGTAACAGCGGACAAAATCTCCTTACGATCAGCATCAACTCAATCATCAGGAAGCAAACAAGGTTTTGTTTTTTGTCAGTGCAAATGAATGTGCATTGATAAAAAATGCAAGTGTCGCAATTTAAATGTACTATGTAATTCGAAATGTCATTCAAACAGTTCTTGTAAAAATAAGTATTGTACCTATGTAAAGTACTTGAAAGTTCGAATAAGTTACAATAAGTTAAATGTGTACAAAATAAATTGAAATTCATTTGTTTAATGAATAACTTTTCGCTTTTTCATTCATTCATTTATATATTATATGCTCGACAATATAAGTGTTTAGTGTAACTTTCTTCCTAGAACTGAAAAACAATTATAGGAAATTTAATATTGTTGAAATGATTTGACGAGAAAAACCGAACCCATCTTTGGTATCCAATTATAGTTGGCAATAATTGAATTGTTTCCTAAAAACTGAAAAATGGATTGAAATTCATTTGTTTTATATATATCTCATTGTATGCAGGTAGAAAGCGGCAAAAAATACAAGTCGAACATTAAGAACTCGTTGTGAGCGTTCAACAATTGACAAAACGCGTTCCGGCTGTTTAACAATTACCAGAACGCGTTGCGAGCGTTTAAAAACAGCCAAAACGCGTTCTGTGCGTTCGAAGGCAGCTAGAACGCGATGCGGCCTTTTTTTCGGCCACTGAGCGTTTTCGGTCTTCGGGCCTAACATATATTTGCGGCGCATCATAGCGCAAGAGCAGCCCGTATACTGCTAGCTGTGTGTAACTTTGTTGTTGGAGTGGATTGGGATTGCAATGAGAGAAACGGGAGAATATTTGTTAATATTTTTTTGTTTATGGTTTAGTTAAAAAGAGACGAAAGATATTTATTTAGAATATAAGCCAAGGGAAAATTATTTGGAATTTTTTTTCTCTTTTCACTTTTTTATTGCATATTTGGTTGAGATTGGGATATTGTTTTGTAATCTATGCAAATACTCGGTTTTTGTAGCTCTTGATGTATTCGGCAATAATATATGTGCATCATTTTGAATAGTGATTAAGTGATTACGAAGGAGTTGCCCGCTTCGGCCCATTTGCGAACTCCAATACAACTTGTTTGAACCATTGTGCCAATACATTACATACATAGAAGACAAGGATGTTATAAGATCCCAAAAGCTGTATGGAAAGCAATAATTAAATTACAAAAACAGTTCAATTAAATTCCGAACAACAATAAAACAATACGCTTCGGTTTGAATATGGCAGACATGTTTCCTAGAAAAAATAAAGGAGAAAAAATGTTTGACATGTCAATACAGCATTGATTATGTACTGCTGCTAGGTCAACATACTTATATACAGCGAGTGCTGCTTCTGCGTATGGCACTAAATCGAAAGCTTTGTACGAAAGCTCATGCTACTACTACATGGTTAAATGGAAGCTCGGAATAAAGAGCTTTATTTTCTGCCATTCAGCCTTAAGCATTTGCGTCGTAATTATGTAAATTTCTTTGTATCCACTCACACAGAATTGTTACTCATATGTACCAGTTCCATTTCTGCAGTCACACATGTTCAACTGTGGAATAATCTGTGCATTGAAATAAGTTCAACTTTGTCCCCTAATTGGTTCTAGAGATTATCATTTCAACCTTTTTCTAATATGTAAATATTATTTTAATAATTTTTGTTTTTCTTAAATTTTTTTCGTTTTTTTCTTTTGTTTTATTTTCACTTTTTTAACAAAATTTCAAAATCGCAGAGTCTCGTCTTTAATTTGACCTATCACAAATATATGCTAACTGTAGCTGTTAAACAGCTATTAGCTCTTAACCTACTTAGGTCTTACCGAAATTAGATGATATTTTTTTTAAAATAAGGTTTTTTGAATTACTAAGTGATCATAAATTATCTGTGACCTGAATAGGTTAAGAGCGAATAACTCCTTAACCGTCACAGATAGAACATAATTGTAATAGGTTAAATTAAACTCTGGGCTTTTAAAATTTTGTAAAAAAAGTGTATGTTAGTGGGGGTGTTTAAAAAATAAAACGAAATTTTGAATTTGAAGCATCATTGAGCATACAGCATCGTTGAGCATACAGCATCGTTGAGCATACAGGGTGCACTTTTAAAAATGTAGCTTGCTTAATGAAAAAAAATATGTTTAACTAAACTCCCTGTAACTCGAAGGGTGACGTTTTGGCCCAACCCCTGTAATACAATTTTTTATTCGTCTGGACGAGACGAATCATTTGGCAAAATGTAGTTATATTAGTCTGGGACACCTTGTATTCCTAGAACGGTGCGTCGGACATTAAAAATAGTAATGACCAATTTCATAGGATTTCATATTCGGAAGAGCTTTTCAGTAAAAGAAAAACGTCTAGGACTGGTTATTTTCACAGTATACGTAAAAAGCTAAATTTTTATATGGCAACAACTAGAAAGGGCTACCAGATTTAGCCCATTTGTTAAATTATATTTGCTTTTTCTATCAAAATGTCTTGAACAAAATTTCAACTTTCAGCGTTGATGCGTTCTGAGGCAGTGTCCAAATATATACTGGAAAACGAAATTTTTGTATGGCAACCCCGCGAAGGAGTTACTCCATTTGTTGCATTTATGAATTTAGTTTTACTTTTTTTTTTAAAGTCCGTCCACAAAATTTCAGCGCTCTAAGTGATCGCGTTGTTGATTTATCGTCAAGACGGACAGACTGACGAACGAACAGACGAACGGAGAGACGGACATTAAAACATCAAAATAACTTTTAATACTTTGCATATGTGTCCAATCCATTTTGCTCTACCATCATTATTTCTATGCGTTACTAATGGACTGAAAAGTCTTAGTATACCCTTTAGATTTCATCTAAGGTATACAAACTTTGGACATTAAGGAGTCTAGAGACGTACATATAAGTGATCGTTTGAGTACACCTTTATAAACATTTTTCTGTATTGCATGAAATCTGAAATTAAATGTTCCATAAAAACTGCCAAGTAATTCTGATAGCACAGGTAATCTGATTTCAATAAAATTTCAAATAAAACAAAGTTTCTGGAATACTCAGAGGGAGCAGTGGATAGAACTGGGATTGCTGTAATCCCAGGGCCATTGAATGACAACTCCTATTTCAACAGAAATGGATGTCATTCAATGAGACTAAACTACATACCTACAACCAGTGTGCAACTCAACATTAAAGTTTATTGATGTTTTCGTATGATGACCCAGTTCATTGCATGATCCGAGAATATTTACACAATTACACAAAGCTTGAATATGAGCAAGGAGATATTTCTAATCTGGAAGGGAACTTACCGTTAAACCAAACGCGATTTTGATGTTGTTGAGATGATATAGGAATTGGGAATATATTCACACGTATGCCAAGACTTGCTAAGTTCTAATGTGCATTCATCAACATCCTTTGAAGTGAAACAGACCGACAAATTAATTTCTCTAAGATAATGATTGAGACTTTCCCAATCAGCTTTTTTATAGTGACAAAGAAGCCTACTTGCAGGTGGAGAAGTAGGGCGGCTCAGGTTTGAGGTGGTAAATTTAGCCGTGATTAACTCTTGTGTTCACGAATATGTACCCGGGTAACTTTTGACATGTATATTTTTAGATATTTGCATGGTCTAGTTAACTTAACGAGATGGGTTTCTATTACATCCTAGGACTTTCAATGCAAATATATTTCAAGAACTAAAATGTAAGAACTATGTTTAGAAATACTAAATTTTCAGTGGAACATTTATACTGACGTTGCTGCACGTATATGTACTTGGGTAGCCATATACATTTTATATGGTAATAGGAGTAAAGTAAAAGTTCATCTGTAAATATTTTTAGAGAAAATCTTGATATGAAGGGATAAAGACAACAACATTTACTTTTGACATATAAATTTATTCCAAATAGGGGGGAATTAAAATATATTTTATATATAAACTAGAGCATGGCACAGTACGATTTTCTTGTTTTGCGTAGTTGTTTAATTAGAGATCGGCATATTAATAGCTTCCAGCTTTCGGCATATTACGTCCAGATGGATCTCTTGATCCACCTGCTTGCGCAATTGATGTTTGTGAATGAAAATTTCGGCATTTACTCTTGATTGCTAACTATTTTTCTTTAGTTTTTCCTTAGTACTGGAGAAATATAGGTCTACCGTGAACAAGTTTAACGGTCGTTGGATTGTCCGCCGAATAAATTATGTAAATTACGTAATTATGCAAGACATGCTATATCCGACATATTGTTACAGCGTTTTGTCCATGTTATCTACGCCACTTAGATGGATGGATTGAAGAGAGGTTCAGGTCCCGAACGGCACCTCGGAACGTAGTCTACCATAAGGCCCATTGTTCACACTCTAGACTTATTTGCAGTTGATCAAAATAAGTACCAACCGGACGTTTTTTTGTCATGTCTTCTACGCCCCCTTGGATGGATGAATTGAGGATAATTTGAGGCCAGGGTATCCTGGAATAGAGAGCGCAATATGGTCCATTGTTCACCGGCTAGACTTAAGTGCAGTTGACTTTATCGTCGTGATGTGATGCATTCGCTCAATCCAAACTGAGAAGTTTGGGAAGGTGTGTTGGTAACTGTGACTTAACGGTCAGGTGCACAATGATACGAGGATAATTCGAGCATCATATTTCGGCGAAGATAAAGCTTACCGCGGAAGATTATCACCTTCTTATTTTGAATGTCACGTCCTTTGGAAAAGAATGTGCCCCAAATGAAAGACTTCTAGATAAATTGCTTTCGAATGAATTGAAATATATCTTTTCATCTCAATGGGCCACCACATACGAGTATTGCTGATGCAGTATGCAAACAGGATTTCTGGAGAAGAGGTGATTAGAAGCAAATAGATATCTCTCCAGAGTGTAGAGAAATCTCTTTGCTTCTTCTCACGTCTTCCCTAGAAAACCGTTATAGATACTGCATCTAGAATACTCGTGTTTGCTGGGAATTGTCATGTTATGAGCGTACCAAAAAGGTACGCATTACTCCTCAGAAATCATAAGCGGAGTCAGGGTACTAAAAAAAAATTATATGATGGTACCTGCCCAGTGGGAAATGGAAGCGCTCATAGAAGAATGCAAGAGCGCTTCTTCAAAAGCTCGCAGCGCTTCCCCACAGTATCGGAAGCGCTCAGTTCTAGATTTTTGGGAAGCGCTCTAGAAGCTTTTGTATGGTTGCACTCTTGTAGCGCTTGTAGGGTGGCACTCTTGGTCAGCTGACAGGGTAGCATTCTTCGAGTGCTTGTAAGGTAGCCGTAGCAGCCTTGGAGCGCTTTTAGGAAATACACAGGGAATCAAGATATGGGCTTTATTAATAATTTCAGTTTTATCCTGATTGAGCTCCGTTTTATTTTAAATTAAACTAAATTTCAATTAACCGCACACTTCGACTGACTATCTATTAGAGAATGAAAATTCTCCTGTACTTTCAGATGGATATGAGTAATCTTTTCGTAACAAAAAAGGAATAGGTTATGAATAAGCCTAAACTCAGAGAAGAGATCTGCTTCCGCAATGATTCCTTTGGCTGTGGTCAGAGGGCGCTTCGGAAAAGACATTTTCTTGCTATAGTGTGGAAGCACATCCCTTTACAAGCGTTCGACATATTTCCCGCTAGGTTGGTACATATTTGTGAAGCTAGGGTGAAAAAATCTATGTGAACACAAGGTTTGAACATTGGCCTAAATTATACCAAGAGGGTAACAGACTGAGATGGAACATTTGTTGGGGTTAGATGATTGAAACAAATCAGGTAAATAGCTCTATTTCAAGCTAAAGCTGGAAGTCTCGTTGGTATATCGGCCAGTATTGTAAATTCAAAGATTCACAAAACATTCATAGAAGAGATTTAAAAATATACAACAGAAAGTAGAACAAAAATGATCTTCAGATTTTTTTCTTTTTCTTTTTATATGATAAATTTATTCAAAAAGAAACTCGTTCCTATATAGAGTAGTCTGTAGTAGTAGTAGCTGTGTTCGTGGAAGAAACTGCACACATATTTGTTTCCACTTAGTAACCATATTAAATGTCTGTCTCAATATTTCCTTATATACCAGAAATAATTCGATGAAAAACTACTTCGTTCACTAAAATAGCCCAATCTCATATAACCTGGCGACTTGCCAATTAAATTCTATATTGCGCTACCTGCCCATATATATGTAAATGTTAAATATTACTGCAGAAATAAGTTTGGATTGTTTCGTACAAAATCTCTAGACACCCATTTATAAAGCAGCTTAAACTTTCCATTCCATAGAATATTTTAAAATTTTCAAAAAAAAAAACAAATCTCCATGGAGCCGGAGAATGGCACGAAATTTAAATTTTCTTGATAATTATTTTCTTAACTTTTCATTATTGTTTGTATTTCTGCCAACAAAAGACTAAGGAAAAGAAGATTCTTATAAGAAAAAAGATCAAGCACACTTTGTCTAAAACTAATGAGACACGGTGACAGTAATGTGCTGGGTGAAACATTGTTAAATACTCACTTGAATCTGCTTAAATCCTAATTAAGTCTGAGAAAATTCGTAATTTACTTTTGCCAGTGTAAAATAATTACGTTCCTTAGCAGTTTTGCCTGCAGCAGATGATGTTATCCAAATTATTAAAATATTTTAATTAAGTTGACCTAGTTTTGCGTTTTACTAAAAGGGTAAAGGATGTAAATATATAATTTCAAGCATATGTGCATTCATACATACTAATGTGCATACATATATAAGAATGTATATATTTATGTACACAAATAAATGTTAGTGCCAAAAATGTTCTTATAATGTACGTACAATCCTAACACATTCGAATAAGTTTCTGTGAATATTTTTCATCAACAGTAGGCTGAGGGGGAAGCTTTAACTGTAGGAGACTCTCATTAAATATTGAATAAAGTTAAAGGAAATTATCTCTGGATTTAAGGATGAGCCCAGGAGAATTTTGTGGGTGAAGGAGGAAACAAATTTTACGTAAGATACACAAACTAAGTCTCGAAAATTATTCTCTTAAGGGCATTTTAAGGCTGTGTGATATGAAGGAACGGAAAATTATTATTTATTTATATTTGTTTTCTATTTTGTTTATTTTTTTTTTTATCATTTGCTTACCACATAAATTGCGGGAAAATAAAAAGCCTCCTGCAGGGACTATTACGTTCGCCTCTTGTTAACAATAAATTTTATATAGAATTTCACTAAAAATGATGGTCGTCATTAGCATATTCTTCTTTTTCATTTTTTATGACTTCCCCTCCCCGCCACACAACCAAGACAGGCCATTAAATATTGCAAAGTCGCAGAAAATTTTTATCCACAAAATTCATTTCTCTTGCTTCATATTTATTTTGAGCAACACAGGAACAGGAAGTAAATTTGTGAGCATCGTAGCTTAATATTCCGCTGGTACTAAATGACCGAAAAAAAATAAATAAATAAAGGAGATTTTCCATCTTTTAAAATTATTTCACACCAAGAAACGTTTTGGTAATTTACCATGGACTCATTTAAGCCTAGTATAGAAATTGTAGCGTATTATATTGGATACATTTATGTATGCATGTATGTATTGTTGTACATAACATATTATGAAGAACATATATTTCTAACGGAATTATCCTGTAACTAGGTCAAAATTGCTTCCTTGTGGTTTTCGATATCCAAAAGGATATAACAAGAAAAAGCTTTATAGTTTTGTAGCTATACATAGATACAGAATATTTGTATGTATGAATGTGATGGAAAAACTTTTAAAGATGTCCAAGGAAAGCATTTTCAACGAACATGAAAAGTTTTCGCAATAAATTACATTTCCTGCAAAATTCAATTTTACCACGGTTGACCGGTGCAGTATCGCAATTTAGTGTTTTGGTTTTTTTTTTCAATTAAATAATAAAAAAGTAAAAATAAATAAAAAATCTATAAAGTCATAGAGGGAGAAGAGTAGATTGAATCATGAGAGAAAATATCTATTTTAATGGCATTCGTGGTATTTGTATTTGTTTTCCTCCACCGCGCCGTATTTTCCGCTAGGGCTTTCCGTAATTTCGTGATTTTACGAGGAAACGTCGTTTTCAAAAATTCATATCTTGCAAATGGAGCAACTGATTTGTCTGTGTATACATATGAAGGGGTTTGTCCTGACTAACCATCGTTGACGAACCGAAAGTAATGACTTGGAATATTGATTTCTTTTGTAATGTGTAGACTTGCTAAGAACAGATTTTCCAAAATTCAACCTCTAAGGGGGTGTAAAAAATAACTAAAGGTAAAGTTAAATAAAATTCGCCATCTAGAGTAACAGTGATTATACTTTAACTTATCAATTAATGTACTACATACGGGGTCTCTCACACAACGTGTTCCCTGAGCATTTTTCTCGAAAATGTGCGGAGATATCGAAAAGCTCTAATAACAAATGTTACGTAACATTGGTCAAGCTATCATTTATTGTAGCAAAAGTCCTTGAAAAAGGAGTTGGAAAAGGACATATTAAATAAAATGACTTTAAGGCAGTTGCCTACATATGACATATGCATCCTGATAACTGATAAATTTTTCTCTACTATTAGTTAAAGGCTCGAGTGTGGCCTGCTTAAGTTAGATAACTGGACGAATAATAGTGGATTGAAGGTAAACCCCTCGAAGACGAAGCTGGTCCTTTTTACAATAAGGAGGAGGGTGTAAAGTTTCAGACTACCAATGCTGGGTAGAGAGGATCTTACTCCTTGCAGTGATGCAAACTATCTGGGAATCATACTCGATTTAAAGCTGAGCTGTAAGGCTAACTTGGAGGAACCTACTAAGAAGGCCACTGTGGGTTTCTACATGTGCAAGAGACTTTTTGGTGGTAACTGGGACTAGAACCCAGAATGGTGATATGCATGTACACAGTCATAGTTCAGCCGATCCTCTGCTACGGCTCCACGGTCTGACGGATTGCCCTGACGAGGAAATGTTACTTGGATATGCTGTCAAAAATGCAAAGGATCGCTTGTTTGGAAATAACGAGGTGTCTGCACACGGCGCCCATAGCAGCACTGGACGTCTTGATGTATTTACTGCCGCACTATCTCCACTGCAGGAGTTTAGCAGCAACTAGCGCTGTCAGGCTTCGGGGGCTCGTGGACGGAGAGGGGTTTTGGGCATTACAATATACTCCAAAAGATAGACTGCAGCGATTGCAGGAAATAAACTGACTATCAAATACCCTCCGAACTTTTGGTGGAGGTGTCAATATATTGATGCCCACCAGTAGTGACTGGGATAGGATATAGATGGTGGTAATATCCGACATTTTTATTTACGGATGATTGCAAGACAAGTGCGGGCACAGGGGCTGGAGTATACTCCAGAGACAGTCAGTGGCACAAGTCATATAGACTGCCGAACAAATGTAGTGTTTTCAGCCAAAGCTCGTAGCGATATACTAGGCGGTAAAATTGGCATCAATGTGCAGAGAGTCTGCACGACACATCTGCATATACACGGACAGCCAAGGAGCCATTAAGGCACTGGATGCTGTGCTGGTTAAATCAAAATTGGTGCAGCAATGCAAGACTCGCATTGAGAAACTGACTACAGGGCACGAGATGACACTATGCTGGGTACCTGGGCACAGGGATATTCCAGTCAAAGAAATGGCTCCAAAATGGATAGCTCCGCAGCAATAGGTTATGTTAGGATTCCGGTCGGAGCTTGAAAAGAAGAGATCATCAAGGATGCCTATCAAAAGACAAGTCTACGGTGGATCATCAGAAAAACCTGTCGTATCGGGGGGCAATTATGGTCTGCATATGACATGAAGAGGACGAAAGAACTGCTTAACGTCAACAAAACATATACCAGGAATCTATACCTCTTCAGTTTCAATATGGGAATAGTAAACTTCAACTTGAGAATAGTAAATTTGAATTTGAGAATTTAATTTTTTAATTTAAAAAAAATAATTTAATACAAAATATTTTAGAAGCAATTTATTAGTATTTCATATTTTCTAAGTTAAGAGCAACAAGACCTTTTCTTTGAATGCTTGCGATGCAATTGGCACATATTGTTAGTGTGACTGTCTGCAAACCTTCTTCCATGAGGCTTTCTAAGGCTCTTACTCTCTATATTCTTTGCTGGTTAAATCGTTTCTGGTGTAAATAATACTTGATAACTTTTTTGATAATTCTCTTTTAACGCAAGCTTTCACCACAGATCACACATTTTCAATGAGATGAAACATTGGACTATAGGATCCAAGTCTCAGTATATTGTTTTCATGGAATTCCTGCTTCAGTAAAACTTCTTCAACTTTACTGTGACAAGGGGCATTGTCAATTACCATAACTGGTTCACCATGTCTAATCATTGCTTGGCGAAGGCACGTTTCCATCCACGCTTTTGTATTTTCTTTTTTTAACGAACCTCTTCTTATTTCATAATATATAAATCCAATTGTGCTTATGCATCCAATTACATGAATATTAGCACCTTTTGAACCGGCTGCTATAGTGGTGCATCTTGTTCCTTTTAATGATCTACCCTGCGTTCTTGAAATATGAATGTTCAAATTAGTTTCATCTTTAGTGAGATGGGTTATTGCTGACTTGAAGTGGATACCTGAAGCGTCAGTGTATTTATTCTTCTCAATAGCCAACTAATTTTACTGATCTGCACTAATGTTGTCTTGAGCGGAATACTTGATACGTCGGAGTATTCATTCTTCTTGAAATGCGGTCAATTTAGGTGATATGCACCAATTCTGACTCGAGATGAAAACCAACATGCTTTCTTCTTAATATGCAGGTCTCATAGAGCTAAGAGAAACAGTGTATATTGAGAAACGCCGAGAAATTGTATTTACAGGACTTCGTGGCTGTGGTGTCAGCAACTGCTCCGTGAATTGTCAGTAGTGTCGACCCTCGACGTTGGACAGACTGTCCCAATGACAATTTGGCCACAGAATCTTGAACATGGCCGATTATAACTGCAGCTTACGGCCTTCTGCGCTGTCTTGGTTAAGCAACACATGATATTGCCAGTTACAGGGCTGAACTCATTTAGAAGAAGCTGGTACTGTCCCTATGACAATTGATCTGAAAAATAACTAGAAAAGCAACGCTCGACAGCGATTGTGCCTACAGGCTGAACTACTTTAGACGAAGAGGTCTGGTTGCTTCCGTGTTGGGCTTGAACCTCAATGTGATTGTCACTACGGTTAACCTGGTCCAGTAAATATGGGAAGACATTAGAACGACACGTTTGTCTTGATATTCCGATTGTGGGGCTTTGGTATATTGCGCAATTATTGAACTTCTGTGCCAATGTTAGAATAACAACTGATGGATCTAGACTTCGTTCTCTGTAACAAGAGTCTATAAATTATTATGGCGTAATGTAAACAGTCTTATTTAATTTGCTGTCCGCCTTACACGCTGATTCTTTATTAATCGGATTGATTATGTCCTTCTCGGTTGACATGAACAATTACAAGACTTAAGGATAATTTTTATGTTATTCAAATCACAGCAAGAGCCTACCTAGTTGAGACCTTTTTGCGTTCAACAAAGTGTTTTGGGTGCAAAATTTTGGAATCAATTTTTGTCTAGATGTCAAAGTAGTTAATCAAGCGTTCGAAAATGTGCGACCTGGTAAAGACGCGTCGCCACACATCCATAAACAAAATAGGTTTATTTTGGGACTGAAATTCCACAAGACATTCAACAAACTCTTTTCGTTTTTGTTTGTTCTTGCGGTATAGTAGGGGTCATTACGGGTCATTGAACCATAGGAATGACCATGCAAACGATTACTGCAGGAACTCTAGCGACTATGAGGAAATCCAATCTATCCAATCTCCGCGAGTGCCCCGCTGTGATGAACAGAAGAGGTAGGCTACTGAGTAGCTACTTCTTTTTAAATCTGGGTGAGCCAAAAAAAAAAGAGTTCAGATGTATCCTGAGTTTCCTAATGGAAGCAGGATGGATCTAGGGCAGTTTTTAGGTTATCCCGTGAGGACAAGTGGTACAATGGACCCATTAGTGGTCTAGGTGAAGCGGGCTAGATACTTGAAGCTGCATCCCTCTTACCTAACCTAACCTAAGTAAATAAATGTTGGAAATGACCGCCACCTTGTGAAATACAGCACTCGAGTCTGTGCAGATATTTCTTGGAAAACTCATTTAATTTACTCTTTCATCGCTTCCTTGTTGGTACCACTTTCTGTCTAATTTGATATGCAATTATTATTTCATGTATCCTCAGCAAGGATGAAAGGAACATAACAGAAATAATCCTTCTTTCATATTCCCTTTTTTTTAAATGTTTATTGTACTATAAGATATCTCGGCTTATGATGGGTAACTTTCGTTATTAGCACTTCGATGATATGTCTGCGCATTTTCGAAAAAAATGTTAAAGGACACGATTCTTGTAGTACTTATAATTCCTTATATCTCAATATTAAAAGGGTAAACTGAAGTTTTCAATTACACACTTACTTTCTAGTTATATTTGCTGAATTTAAAGATGTGGTCGAAATGCATCCTTAATAAGGACGAAATGAACTTTTATAATATATCAATTTACAAGCTCTTTTCAAGAACTGTTGCTATGATAAATTTTTTATATACACATAAATTTATTATTAGAATTTTATCGTGCGGAGAATTTTCTAGAAAAATGCCCAGGGAATACGTTACTTGGAACACCCAGTATGTACTACAAAAACTGAGCTTATTCTATACAAAAAAAATTTCATAGTCTAATAAAGCGATTCAAAATTACAAATCAAGAATTCTACCAAGCGAGGAAGATTCATTCACCTTACGTTCTTGTGCAGTAAACAATTTTGTGGTGGACCCACGTCGACCAGCGGTGAATGAATTTTGCTTGCTTAATTAGCAACTGTGCTAATAATTAGGTCAATTAATTTGTTTGTTTGTGCATACGTAAACATTCTCCCCCGTCTCATTGAATCTTGGAAGCTCTATGATGGTCGACTATGTCGTGGTGCTGGCACAGTGATTCCAGTAACTATGGTGTTAGCTTACGAAGTTTTCTAATTACGAATTTTCCACCAGTAGTATAGCCGAAGTGGAATCACAATACAAATGTGGAGGTAGAGTTCTGTATAATGATGCAGGTCGTGGTAGTTCCATTGACTAGATAGAGTAGCCACCTCTTTTTGATGGACTTTTATTGCAGCAGACAGTTTCGTCGATGTCCTTCATTTCCACTTCGTCTACTAGTTGCAGCGGCCGGAACTTATGCTTAGTTGTCGTGTTTATTTATGGAATATTGATATCTGTTTTGATTATATTTGTTTCCGGTATAAAGGATGAGTTCAATTTCATCGGAATCTGATTATTGGAGCTGAAGTGCATGGTGGGATGAAGGATAGCTGAATAGCTCTGCTTCCATCCAAAGTAACAGGCCATACGGAGTCTTCACAGATGACATTATAGTGAGTCTCCTGGATCATCAAATATGTACAACCAAATGTTCGGTGGCCTTAGTTTGAACCACTGAATTTCAGGTCTGTTACTTCCAAATGGACAAAACCGTGACAGTTGATTAAGGTGAAGCAGCATTTCAATCTCGCATCTCGAAACAATTGAGTTTAGTAAGAAGATGGGATGTTGTTGTCTGCAAGTTAGTTGCTCATTTTACAATGTCGGGCAAAGGCGCAGTTCTTCATTTGTCAATGGACTGATTTTGCCTCAATGCGTATTAATCAACAGATATTTGGTGGAAGGTAGGATGTATAAGAGAAACCCTTCATAGTACGCATATAATACCAATATATGTACACATGTCAAGATGATAATTCTCTGTTGCCAGAAGTTGCAATTTAAAGTCGAAGAGCGAGGAATGATTATAGACCGCTTTCAATAGCTTCAATGTAATAACAAATCAGTTTCTGTTGAGATAGAACAGTCTTAATGTTCTTTTTAATAACTTTGACAGTATGTTTGGCAATAGAGGTTTAGGTTTTCAATAGCTCACGAAATTTCTCCTTATTTTCCGTGATATCTTAAATCTGATGTTCGCAATCCTCATCACACCTTTGATCTAGGATTCCGAATAGCTTCTTAGAGATCGTTCCAATAATCTCTTACGAAGTGTAATCATCTCATTTCGCTGATAAAGAAGCTCATTGATTTCCTCAGATCGGAGTAACCAGTATTTGAACTGAGTTATTCTGGAACTACATTGCTCCATGTGTAGATCTGAGCTAATCTTGTGACCGAGACTCTAATTCTCTCTAATCTAATTCTCTCAAATTCTTTACAACATCTGCCAAGATTGTAGTAGACAATCAGACTTCATTCGCTGGCATATAATTGAATTTCACCCAAATCTTCAAAGTGAACAAAATACGAACAAGTGCCACTCAAATTTACAAAACGTGGTATAATTATATTTAAATGCCTTGAAGATTTAGCAAGCTGTATATGTTCCCATAAATAATCAGGTTTACAAGTATATACGAGGTTATGAAAAAATATTAAAGCCCTAAGAAGAAGACACATATTTAGGGAGCAACTCGGGATTACGTTTCGGTAAGGACTCACATGATCATATCGTCGTAATCCATAAATGAAACGAATACAACAGTTAAAAGCTACAATTAATTTACAAGAAAAATTATGGTTTAATGCTGGGAAAACAAGGCTTTTATAAGTGAAAAGCGGTATAAACAGTACCTTTACTATCCTAATTCTAGCAACAGTGGAGAGGGGATATCCGGAAATCCAGACATGAGATATGTGAGTTGAGCATCACACCAAGATTCCTAACACATTTAGAATGTGGTATATCAGATGAATTGATAAGAACCCTAGGAAAGTCTGTAATCTCCAATCCCCTCCTGTATGTGATTATATAACCAGATTTACCAATATTTAGCAATAGATTGTTAGCAAGATACTATTCACGTATACGTTCAAGGTCCATATTTAATCGAGAAATACCATCCTCCGACATACCAGTGGGGCAACTCAGGAAAACCTGCACATCATCTACGTACAGATATTCACTTTTGCATCATGTACAACATTAGGTAGGCCACTTATGTACAGGCTGAACACGGCATCTAAGCTGTACCGTTCAGAAACTCGATTTCCAAATTTAATCTGCTCTGAACATCCCATCAGGAAGCTATTTAGAGAGGTATAGAAGCTAAATTCATTAGCTAACTTGGATTGTTATAAGTTACACTATTAAATGCATTGGAGCAGTTTCACAATTATCATCGAAAACCAGATTGCAAAGGTGATAGTTATGAATGTTCTTCAATATGGTTAAGCATTTGAGGAGATTTTCAATAGCCTTGGCAAGAAAATACAACAAACTGATAACTGCTCCGAGAGTTATTTTTAGGAATAGGAATAACAAAAGCTTTGCTCCAATTAATAGGGAAATGTGAGTTATTACAGGAAGCACCACATGTACTCGTACCTTTAAGAAGTGGGGAGAAATGTCGCCTGGACCAATGTCACTCGATTGCACATTGCAGAATATCCCCATTGTTACTATCAACCGGCTCCGATGCATTAGAAATAGATGAAAAGTGCTATTGAGTTTATCAGGATTCAGCTCACAGCCACGCTCTTCCTTACCATGAATGCCCAGGCGCCTTAAATTGTTTCAAAATATTTTAGGAGGTAAGTCAAGATTAAGCTGTATATCGAAATATCCCCGTTTAGCCTTATGCATTTTTTTAGCGTTACAATATTTCGCAAAAGTTTATATAATCGGTGTGAGTCAGAAGATCTTAACCTTTTATATCTCCGAAATATAAAATCCCGTTCTGCAATTAAGATTCGCGGAGACGCATGCTTATCACGGGGATGTGCATTAGAGTATCAAAAATTTCCAGCTGATCATTAACATTAGTTGACTTAAATACCATTGACCAAGTGAGCTCTGAGCGATCATTTAACTAAGCATCCTAATTTATGGTATGATTGTAGTATATTAACATATGTTGTAATAAAATCGAATTTAAATGTTAAAAATAATAAATCATGGTCCAGAAAACTTGATGGATTAAGCTGTTAGAGAAATAAAATCTTATCTCCATCTGTCACCAATAACATGTCATGAAGGGAAGGACTCGCAACGCCACAATATGTCGGCAGTATATTGACCCTATTCAAATCTAATGATTGAAACATATTTATGTAAGAGATTATCAGTCACAGAATTATCAGCTAAAATCACCAGCAATAATTACATTATCATGGAGGTGTATGATTGAAGCTATGTTTCAATCAAAAACTAGTCATTCTCCAAGCCAAACATCTTAGGATAGTTAAATACATGTCATGCCATTTCGAGTGATAGGAAGTGTAGAAATGGAGGCAAATATAAAGTCGTAGTACCAAGGCAGTTGGCAGGAATCGAACCCACGACCACTGGGATGATAATCAGCACGCTAGTCTGATCTCGTTTCGATGTTTTTTCCTCTATATTGCTGCTGACGATGTTTTGCTATTGATCGATGCTCGTAATCCTGTCTGTAACGAAGTTGGTGATTTTGATAAATTATTCCATTATCCATCTCAGCCCGGTTTAAGAAATGGTCTGAAATTTAAGAAATATATGTTAATTTATCCTTTTATTTCACATTTGAATGGGCAACTTTCGTATATTGAGTTTGGTTTGTGTATACAATAATTATTGGTTTCGATTCAAAATACCAGGGAAATTTAGTTCAAACTATGAAAGTAAATTTAAAGCAAATAAGTTCCATTTTAAAATGGATTTTTTACCATTTTTTCCTTCTTTTTTAATGTCCCTCAGACACCATCTATTGGAGATCAACATCAATTTTGAGCAGAACTTATATTAGTCTTTGTGTGATATGTTTGGTAGCTAAAAATTATGTCAGTTTATCCAATATGCAATATGTAAGGTTTCCACTAGTATTTTGAAAGTCAATATAAAATAACAGCTAATCCTACATTACCTGGATTAAATTACCTAAAGGCAAATTTTCAATGTAATTAGATTTCACTTAAAACTGACGCATGTTTGCTGCAAATTTCTTTTCATATATAGAAAATTTCAAGCAACGTGTTCAGGAAGATAGCATTTTTTTGAGTATTTAAAACTTAGACATTTTCCATGAAACACTGTCAGAAAAACGTCAGTTCGAAAAATTGTAATTTCCATTATGTTGTTAAGAAAAAGAAAAACTGTTGGTTGCCATATTTGAAATTAAATTAAAATGGGAACCTTTCACTTGCAGTAATTATCCCAGCATCAAAGAGAAAACAAAACATCATTCCTCCAACAATGTTAGCATGGTTTTGGGAGATAATATAGTAAAAACACTCCGATTTTATATGTATACTTTTATCTGTAAACCTCCTTCAAATCCCATTCCATTCACCACCGGAAAAATTCAATTATTTGCTACAATTCGCTTTACTTATCCTTTTGCCTCTGAAAAGATCCTGCCATGACGTAAAAATCGCTCTTCTAATTTCGGATACAATGAAATAGATTTTGACTTGAGTTCGCGAATAGACCGATACGTAATCCTTCGGGTGAATGATATATGTGAAAATAGCTTTCATTCTAATCAAACGAATGTAATGCTATCGCGCCCAGCTCCACCCTAGTAGAGAAAGTCCTCCACAGTGGATCAAATTAAGAAATGGAAAAATGGGAGCAACCACCACCCGATTCCATTAGATGGAATATTGTTAAGAAGTTTATTGGTTTCGTGGGAGATTCTCGTTTCTCAAGTGATGTTTACGGAAGTAAAGGGTTTTACTATAGTGTCGTATAAATCTCAGAATGATTTGTGCCAAAGAAAATAGGATATCTCTAATATGTATGTGCAGGTTGTAAGGCAATTACAGTTATTGATGTGAACAATACTTTTTTTTTAAGGAGTTTATTACAAAAAGGAACAAGTACTAACACAAGATGTTGCCTTAGTTTTTTCCATTATTATGATCTTTAAGAGATTTGCAGAATGGCAAAATGTGGGAATCTTGAGGTCATCCATGGCAGAGTAGTTACTTAGTATAATGCAAAAAAAAACTGAAAAATGGAAGATGTTGGGACTGGATGCTTTAGAATATTACATAAAATACATTACAACTCCAGCAGATATGTAGCGCTCGGTAAAATCGAATACAGCATAGCTCTTTAAGACCGAAGAAATCTCTGGTCGCAAAAGTCATTAAATTACAATACTTTTAATAATTGGGAAACTTAAGGAATGAAAAAATTAGTAAGAAAATTGTTGAGGTATGTGAAACTTTCAAGCTCACCCGCACCATCGTGCGCATCCGGTTTTATAGAATACAAAATAAAGCGGATGTGTAGGTACTAAAAATAAGATGAATTAAGAGAAAGAAATAATAACTCCTTTATATCATTGGAATGAATTTTGTTTTATTTTTTGAATATCCAGCTTATAATTAATTATTGCATGTAGGTATTTTAAAAAGTCTTTGAAACAAGTCTTCTTTTTAAAAACGTATAAAATATACGACACATTTCTTACAACGTACCTTAGAACGACTTGTACAGATCTCCATTCTGCACATTCGAGGATTTTTCATATTATCCACAGCTAGAAAGTGCTCGTAGCAGTCGTATCTTTTTATAATGCTGGGACTTTTCGCAGGAAGATTATAAATTTCGAGCGTTTTAATGCTGGAGCTTCTCCTCACTGCTTTCACTATCACTGAATACTCTTCTTCTGTGGGGTCGAGTAGCAATCATAGACTCGGAAAGCTCTAGCCTAAAATTAAGTAGATCCATTCGGTCCTTATTTGGAATTTTGTTGGCTTTAGCATCTTGATTGTATTAGATCCATGAACCATGTACGTTAGCACTCTATTAATTTATGGCATATGTCCAGTGCACCCATACATTGGTTATATTTGCGAACCGCAGATGAACATTCGATTTCTATGTAGCGGTTTTCAAATTTCGACAAGCGTTTTACAGTTTCCGTAAAATTTATCCCCTTAATTCGATTTGCCATGATTGTACCGGTTGTTAAAATTTTTACTACATTTAACTTTTCCAATAAGGGAATAGCTAGTGGTGAAATATCGGTCAAAGTAATCAAAATTTTAAGGTGGAAGAGTCTGAATTAATCTCAAAACTATCGAAGATTCAAGAACCATGTCAGTATGAACTAGTGGAGTCGAATAAAGTTTTTCAGGTCCTCCGGACGTGGTTAAGTTTTACATATGTATTTTTTTTTAATGTACAGGTTACTTAGTTTCCGAGATAGACCGGTTTTTGTAAGTTGACGCAGATAATTTCAAAAAAGAAGTGCTGTATTAATGACGTCATAATTAAGAAAATAACAGTCACTTCAAGACAGTTGAATCCTTAATTCTGGCTTTCAGATACAAAAAAACGGATCCCGGATTGGTTACGTAGATTCGGAGAAAGCCGAGTTTTTGTAAGATGACGCAAACATATTTCGAAAAAGATTGTGGCATTAATGACATCATAATTAAGAAACTTACGGTCACTTGAGGACAGTTGATGACTCGTTTGACGCGCCTTAATTCTGGCTTTCAGATGCACAAAACAGATCCCGGATCGGTTACGTAATTTTCGCGAAAGAGCGGATTTTGTAAATTGATGCAAAAAGTTTCGAATAAGAATTGTTGTATTAATGTTCATCAATTGAATATGTCACGTTATCTTGTGGTGCAGCTCAAGAAAAGTCATCCGTGAAGTAAGCAGAAAAGTAATTGATCGAGCTTCTTACTGGCTCAGGATTCTAAAAGAAATAAAAAACATCATTATAAAATATTTTGCAAAAAGATTTGTAAAAATTTAAATTGTAAAAAGTATTGTAGCTAAATCCAATGGACTTGGTCCCCATTCCACTAAACTGCAAGTGTACAAGTCTAACAACACTTGTACTAATATCCTTGTTCTATTAGTACTTGTAGATTTTATACCGCAACAAATTTTAAATTTCCCTAGACTTGTAAGCTTGTAAACTTGTTACATGTACACTGAAAAAAAAAAGTTTCTTTTGTCGCAAACCAATGCATTTATTTGAAGGTACTATATTTGCCGCAAATATGGCGAATTTGCTATCAATTTTTTTCATATAAATACAGCGTTTATTTGAAACAGCTTAATTTGATAGAAATAAGCGTAATTTCAGAAAAATTAAGGAAATTTGTTTATTGATCGTCATCTCAATTTATTTTACCAAAATACCATCTTCATTGCTATCAAATAAATATTTCTTTAAACGAAAAAAGTCAGTTTACTCATTGAAAATAAACACATTGGTTTTGATCTAATAATCCCATTTATTTGTTACAAGTGATTACATTTATTTGTCTCAAACAAATTTAATTTAATCGTTGCAAATAGATATTTATTTCTGAGAAATAAATGTTATTGAAGGCAAACAAAGGTTATTTCCATTCTGCCTGTTAACATTCGATTGTATAACTAATATAATTAATATACGATTGTATAATGAAAAAATAGTTTATTAGACCCGAAAAAAAATTTTAATAGAAAGAAGTAGTTAAAGGTGCTAGAGATCGAGTTTTCAAGGCTAACAGAAGAAAGAAATATACAGAAACAATTTTTCTAAATTATAAAACAAGTTAAAAAAAAATTAAATATAATAAGGGCTACTATAAGAACTTAGTTTCCTTTCAGAGCTAAATTAAAAAATTTACCGTAAAGTCTGCTGTGGAGATCATGAGTATAATTCATAATAGCAAAGGAGTAATGAATATTATACAAGTATTTCCATGTTCCGCTTAAATACGCCGACAGTGCCTGCAGTTTGGACATTCAAGGGAAGGTTATTCCATAGATGGACAATTTGGACAAGATAAGAACCTTCCATGTAAGATTTATAGAAACGTAGAAGAAATATATTCCTATTGCGTCGTGATAGTGTAAACTGGTAAAATTCTTGTAAGTATATAAGTCGATCACAATTAATTAGATTATATAAGAAAGCACGTCGACGCAAGTAGGGAAACAGTGGACAGCCAAGAACTCGAGATATACATGGCGAAACATGGTCAAACCTTCGAAGTCCATAAACAAAGCGGATGCAGTCGTTGAAAGCTACTTCCATCTTACGGGCACAGCAACTATCCAGTTTAGGAAAAATAACACTGCCATAAGTGAAGTGAGGTACAATTAAAGTTTTAATTAATCTGAGTCGAATTTCAGTAGAGATAGGATACCCGCTGAGAGCCAGAGACCACGCAGCCCTGCATAAACTTTTCTGATAATGCTGCAAACGTAGTCGCACCACTTCATTTCGATATTTAAAATAATAGTGGTGGTATATCAGAAGAATTAAACTTTTGATTGTAGAAATAAATACAGTGAGACTTGATTGGATTTAAAACCAACTGATTATTCCTCGACCAGACATTGATTCTGTTGAGATCACAGTTCATTCGATCAATGCAGTCTTCTAAGAGCCCAATAGGTCTATTGAGCTATAACTGGACATCGTCCGCATATAAATGGATATTCACATCCCGGACAATGTCAAGCAAGTCATTTATAAGCAGACTAAAGAGCAAAGGACCCAATATAGAACCTTGATGGACCGCACTTATTAGTGGTAGTGCAGTAGACAATACTTCGTTCGCTTTGACTCGCTGTTTACGATCGGTCAGAAAGTTGTTAATTAAAGCAACGTCATAGTTGATAAAATTGAATAAGTTAGCTAGTTTATATAGGAGGATACGGTGGTTCACGCTATCAAAAGCCTTAGAGAAAACTAGAAGTACTAGGACCATAAATGGTCTCGGTCTTATGTCAGAAGTTACTTTCAACACACCTGTCTCACAGCTGTGAAATCGCCGGAATCGAATCGGAATAAATCTAATTTCGGAAGTAGCGTAGACTTTGTATGACTCGGACATGTAAAATCTTATCAATCTAAGGAAAAGAAGCACATAGCTCGAAACTTACAGAAAACCGAGAATTTTATGCATTTCAGAGTAAACTTTCATTAAATCTAATTGATGCACTACGGTTTTAGGGCAACGAAATTTTTCAATAAATATTTTATTGGCTAATAAAAAAGAAATTATTCTCTGTATATATCTTTTGTTATTTGACGGAATATAAAACACTGTTATCAACAGCTACACTAACGAGAATGTATTCTGCTTCACTTCCATTGGATACCGTTATTGCTTTCGGCTTCTTATGATCTATACTACAGTGTTGGGCAAATTTTAATTATTTAATAATTAATTCTTACGAATGAAAGTACCAATCATCAATCAGGAGCAATGATTAAAATATTTAATCGTATAATGAAATCGTGTGAAGCGATTAATGATTAATTAATCATAAAAAATAATCGCATAACACCATTAACGATTGATCAATCGTTAATCGCTTAGTCGCTTTCAAAAACGATTAAATTACTTTAATTTCCATCAATTATTTTGATTAATTGTTGTTAATAGTAACCTTGTTAGGCTCGAATTAAAGAAACGAACGAGCATTAACATATGGTGGGGAAATTTGCGCCAATTGCATTCTCCTGTTCCCCTTATATTTATACTTAAGGGGGTACACTAATGATAGTGGCGATTCTTCGCTACTATGTTGTTTTTTAAGCATTCTGAAAGGTGGGGCAAAAGTAATGTCATAATGTGAATTGTCTGCCATGAAACAAATTGGGGTCTGTTTACAGGTAAAGTTATTTGAATATGTAAAATTTAAATAAAATAAGTAAAAAAAGAGTTTTCAAACAAAACTGAGGCCAAGCCGCATGAAAAAGTAGATAATAAACTTTTCCTCACACACAGAGGTGGACTTAGATTTTTTGATTGGGACATTTCTCTTGAATATTCTTTCTCTTCATGAATCAAATCACTTATTACCTCTGATTGATCATACTGAAATATATCGGTGATTGTCAGCGAATAAAATCTGAGTCCACCTCTGTGGGTGAGGAAAAGTTTATTTTCTACTTTTTCATGCGGCTTGGCCTCAGTTTTGTTTGAAAACTCGTTTTTTACTTAATTTATTTTCTGCCTTTTTCACGTTAACTAAATTGTTATTACGTGCTGCTTTCCATGTTTTCCACAGACTTTTCCTATTACTATGAAATTTTTTTTAAAAATTTACATGAATTTTTCTGGATTTTTCATGCAAGTCTTCATGATTGTTAAAGAGAAAGTATTGATGCCAGTACGACGGAAAAAAAATGATTCCGCATAGCTTATAAAACTTTTTTGTCGGAAAATTTTCCGGAAAAGTCGGAAAATTCCGGATATTTTCGGAAAATTTTCCAGAAAAATTGGAAAATTCTGCATTTTTCCTGAAACAGATTTATCACTAATCATATCGATGAAAATTTGTCCGATGATTTTCCCGCTTTTCCGGGTTTTCCACGGAGTTTTCCACAAAAGCAACTTTATGCAACTCATTTCGCTCTAAAACTTTGTGTTAGGTTGCAAAACACTCAAACGCTTCCTTGGTCTGAAAAACTCCCGAAAAGCGTTTTACATGAATTTTCTTCGATTTTTTCTGCAAGTTTTCACCATTGTCGGAGAGAAAGTAATGATGCCAGTTGATAGGGAACTTGATCCTGCATAATTTAGAATACTGTTTTACCTGAAAATTTTCCGGAAAAGTCGGAAACTTCCGGAAATTTTTTTCGGAAAAATCGGAAAACTGTATTTTTGCTGAAACGGATTTATTACTAATCAAATTTGTACAAAATTTTCAAATGATTTTTCCCGATTTTCCGGGTTTTCCATGGAAATTTCCGGTTCAAATTTTGATAGATTCACGCGACATGAACCTGTGTGCCAAATGTCAGCTCGCTGTGATGACGAAAAGTGGGGCTACGAGAGTGTCGAAAATAGTAAAAGAGAAATGTAATTCGTGTACGAGTTAAAGGGAATGGACTCAAAAATATTATATCGCCTCCTGCGTTGATGCACATTTGTGCTCGTTTTAAGGCATTTTGAATTGTTGCTTTCAAAAGATCTGGCTCCAAATTGGTGATTTGTTCTTCATTGTTAGCTTTTAAGACTTGCAAGGTTTGTGGTTTGTTGTGGTAAACGTGAGTTTTCAAAAAGGCGCAATGGAAGAAGTATGGCTCCGTCAGATCTGGTAATCTGGCCGGCCAGTTCAAATCGCTAAAACGGTAGATCATACGGCGTAAATTGATCTTTCACAATTCTCATTATTGCCCGAGCTCTGTGAGCGGCTGCTCTATCCTGCTGGAACCAGCATTACATGAGACCCAATTCAGCTACTTACGGCACAAAAAAAACTTATTTAACATCTATCTGTAGTCTGCAGTTACAGTAGTCCCATTGGTGTACTCAAAAAAATAAGGGCCAATCACTTTTTCACTGCAAATGCCGTAACAACCAGTCAATTTAAGAAGATGAAATGGTTCTTTGTGCACTTCATGTGGATCCTCCGTGACCAAAAAACGCATATTTAGTTTGTTCACATAATCACTTAAGTGGAAATGGGCTTCGTCGCTCATTATGATTTTGGATAGGAAATCATCCTAATCTTGCACCAGGTTTAGCAGAGCATGGGAGTAAGATAATCTTACTTGACGGTCAGCAGGTAGCAATTGACATCCTCTGCCACAGCAGCGATATTTTCGGTCGAATGAGCAATACGCGGCTGGCCACTTTTTGCAATATCTCTAGTGGACCCAGTTGGCATGAGACGCTTAGCCAAACGCTTAATTGTTCGTGCACATGGTGCATGACGACGAGGGACGACGAAGTTTACGCTGTGTCAAAACAACAGACCGGAAATTGATCAAATGAGCAGTAACAATAATTCCGCATTGTTCAGGTGTGTATCGCTTTATTGCTTATTGGTAACTATTTCTCTATCTATTTATAAAATAAATGTCAAAGCACAATAACCTTTGACGCTATTTGCAAAAATCATGGCACATTCAAATTATGACATTACTTTTGCACCACCTTGTATAAGCCTCTATTCTGCATTTGAGAATTCGAAGTCTAAAATGTTTAATTTCATAAATTTGGTTTTAATTTCTAACACTGTTTTCATGGTTATTTCGTTGTATTTATTTCATTACATTTTTTACTAATCTGTCACCTCATCAATAAATTGGTATGGATACTGATATGTAGGTCTAATGTACGAGTAAAAGGGAGATAACTGGTGTTGCGCCAAAAATTGTCTTTGTATTTTGCTATGCACCTTCGAAGTGCGGACTGAATTTTATCTATCTTCTTCTTTCATTTGTGAGAATCGAAGGTGAAATATGATTTAAAGTGAAACGTAATTGAAGTCGTCCAGTTCCAGTTAACTTTAAATATTTTTTATTATGGTAAGTAATTTTTCATATTTTTATGGATTGCATATTCCTCTTTAAAAAACAAAAAAGTAAAAAAATAATCAATTTGGATATTTGTAATGGGCATATATATTAGCCGCATTGCAATAATAATATTTCTCTATGTTTGCGATTGCATGTCGTATCCCTGCACGAAAGTATAACAGTACAGCTGTACTTTCGTCCAGGCATATGGGCATATTAAATGCGTTATAATACCAAATCTCTTATTTTCTGAATTTAAAAACAATATTAAACAATAACATCCCTAATAATCATGGTTATGCTCAGCGATGAGGTACTTAATTTAGTCACCAATGAGAATCATGATTCCGCTCAGCAATGAGTGATTTGATTCATTCACAAGGAAAATAATTGAATTGCTTATCATATGAATGCAAAGTATATAAGTGAGTTAAGTCCCGGAGCTAGAACAAAATTCAGCATTACATTCATCCAACCAATCATCATGAGCTCATCAGTACGCTCATGGTGATTAGGCTATCAGGGTTGTCTTGCAAGTGGCGGTGATTATATAAACCAATACTAAATTCACTGAAGAGCATCAACGTGTTTGCAATTCATGAAGAAACATATAGAAAATAAGTCTCGATGAGCCTTCCGATGAGCTTTCATTAAAACTCATCGAAGAGCTAATTGCATATCATGAAACTGCTTCCTATTTACTAAACCAACAATAAATAAATATTTATTTTTGTCATCACCCTGTCAGATGACATTTCTAGTATGTAGATAAATTTGAATTGATTTTTGCGATTTATCGGATTTTAAATTAAATTTTTATTATTAATTTTAAATTAATTATTTGATTTGCTCTTTCGCGGAAAGACTTTATGCCCAAATCCTTACTATTCAGCATCTCAGAGTTTGGTTTGCAGCCGGAGTGTGAATTTGGAAAAATATATTAAACCAATCTTAAAAATATATTCTCATTTATGAACTCATCATGACACTCATTGACATGCTCATTATTAATCACGTCGAGACACTCATTCATATGCTCATTATAATAAGCTCATCGTGACACTAATAATGTACTCATCGAAGTGCTCATAAAATATTGTAAAATGTACAAAAGGGAAGAAAAGTATACATTTCTAAACAAGTGAAAGAGATGCAATATTTCATGCACAGTATCTGTGAATAAGTAAATAAATGATTTATTCCCGGTTTTGATTCAAAGGCGAATAAATTTCATCAGGACGTTAATCTCATTTCTACTGAGGAGCTCATTGATGAGCTCTTCGTGATTTGTCTGCCAGGGTGGCTTACTTTGATACATCGTAGCTTAATCGCAGTGGTATTATAAATTTTGTTCACATTTTAAAGGGAATATTAATTTGTTTTCCGTCCTTAAAACACAAACTTTATTAAAATATGGTAACTACAATTTTCCACGATTTTATTTCAATAGCCTAAAAAATTATTTGTTTACTTGTTTATATAAAATTCCAAGCAGTGAGTTCAGATTAATTCTTACTTATTCTTTTGTTTCTAGATGGTATTAATTACTGGCCTAAATCCCTCCCATTCGTGATCTATATATATGGCCTTGCTTGCTTCTATTCCATTTTATATTTCAACAAACGTAAGACTTTTCCGATACTTTTCTCAAACTGTTCTTTTACTTTGCCAATAAATAAATGAATACGCAGTAATTCTGGAACTCCCATTAAATACTGCGAGCGTATTCGATTATAATTAACACATACGTCAAATTAATAGCGGGTTACAATTTCAAGTCTCATCAAAAATAAGTATCTCATCTAGAAATTCTACCTGTTTGAGTTACAGACAGGTAGATGACAAAATAATTAAATACCGAAATTAGTTTTGCGATGATATCTTGAATATTACTGTAAAATTTTCCTGTTACCCTCAATTATACTTCAATGCATCGAAATACTTAATCAGAGGATCTGAGAGCATCGTATAGGGTTGTTCAGGTAGTAAGATAAAATCATATTATTCAACAAAATTTTAGCAAAATATCCACTTTTTTCAATATTTCTTTGATGTCTTCTACAGCCATAAATTTTAATATCATTTTTGTACAATCGAATTGAATTGTGAAAGCAAATGTTATCTTTGTTGTAAATAAAACCGAACCCGCATGATAATGCGGGTCGTTACGTTTCAGTCTATAAATGCATGAATCATTCTTAAAAACGCAATTTAGTCACCAATTTACTATATGTTAGTATTTTGCGCAATTTTTTACACTATTGCAATAACTAGTAAACACATAACAAAAAAGTTGCGACAGTACCTCTCTTTACACGATTTAGACAAATTTTCTAACGATGAAAATAATTCACACCTACACACACATTACTGAAAACAATTAGTTTTTTGCGGTCAAATGTGTTAATAGAATCCACCTAGAAATTTTAACAATCATTATTTTCTGATCCATACCCAACCATGACACGTTATTGAAGGAAATATGTATTAAAAGCTGACCCTTTCTAACGTAAGGGTCAGGGCTTAAAAGAATAGGTCAAGCTTTTTATAGTAAGAGTGCTGCTTTGTTCTTGTTGAATTTTTGTAGATAACTCCAGAAGAAAGGTGAATGATTCTGCAAGACCATATTAAGTTTTTGGAGATGTATATGAACTGTGTATAAAAAGAAGCCTATACCTGTCAGAAGGGCTAACTAAGGAGAAAAGCTGTAAAATAAAGACATCGTGTACCTAATAGTTTTTTTTACCTTTTCGGACAGTTAAAGTGTTAGAGTAAAATAAAGTCATAAGTGAATTCAAGGCTGGGATATCGGTTCTGGTAAATTCGTCATTGTTGTAATTAGTTTCGTTAATCGCGTAAAATCTGGACTTGGACTTTAAAATGCTTTCCAATAATGTCACTGGTTACGGCAAGCAAATAAGCAGGATTAAAAGAATGTTCGCATTTTGAGACCAAAAAAATTGAGTGATAAAGAAATTATCACTGCAATTTGTTTTCACAGCTAGTTAGAATAAAAAAATAAATAAATAACGCTCACCCCTTAAAAATTGTACAAAAAAATATATAAAATTTAATATTAGAAAAATATTTTCAAGGACACGCTATTAAAAAAAGAAAAACAATATGAAGATACACTTGAGTTCTACGAAAGAGGAAAGAAACTTTCTACGACACGCTGTAGGGACATAATATTATAAAACCCATTTTTTTTTACTGCGTATTTAAAGTCTTATTCATACCTCGATAGCGGTAATTATAGTAATAGATTAATCACACAATTCTTTTCACACCATCGTGATAGATCACAGCGGTAGGTGCCATTTGGAAAAAAATCTGAAAACGTTTATCGGGATAAATTGCAGCTTTCCAATTATATTGGGTATAGCATCGATGGTAAGCATGTTAGGTACCCACTATTATAAGTCGGCATATATATCCTATTTGAAAAAGTTTTCAATTGTCGTACTGATCATTGTTGAGGTATAATATGCGTTTTTTATATATCGACGATGGAAGATATTGATATTGACGCAAGAGTTATAAGGGTTTCATCTATAATGATGAAATTCGAAAGAGGTTTGTTCGAAATATACGACCCGAGAACTGTTTGCCTGATCAAAATCAAAGAACACCTCATAGCTTGATTGGCGATTAAGGATTGCGTTTAAAATTTTACTTGATGCATCCTTTCGCAGCAAGGTATGTTCGACAAGACCCCAAAAAAGAGAAGTACAATACTTAAATTTGCACTGACAAGTAGATAATTCAAAACGCATTCGGAATGGAGAATTTTGGAAATCCTACTGCAGCACAGCCTGAAACAAATACTAAAATTGTTCAATCAGCAGACGTTCTTCCTCAAAGGAGGACGATAGATAGAACCCTCTGAATAAAAAATGGGGGTTTGGATAAAGTTTGAGGTCAATGGAACGAGAGCAACGGAAGAAATTGACCAAATCCAACAATATTTTTGTAATTGTAACTACTATAATCTGATTTGATTTATCACTTACCACTTGTAGGCTAAATTTAGACTAACCACTTTAGGGGAGGGTACAATAAATCAATGGCCTAGTCACCCATACTCTTAACTGTATTCAAACTCCTTTGCACTATGATCACCACTTTGTCCATTTTTCTAATATTTTTATAATGTTTTGAATTCAGATCATATAGATTTGGGTATTCCGTTATGATTTTAATAGATTTTTCAACATCAATGTTCACTTCAGTTGAATTTGCACTATCCATTTTGCGCTCACAGCTCCTCAGCCTTAGTTTTGAGCCCTCTAACATTTTTATAATAAAGTTTTATTGGCAAATTTGAGTAGTATCGCTTTGTTTAAAGTATGTTTTCCCTCTTGTTCAATATAAGTATTTGAAGCTCCTTCCAACCTTAATCTTCCGGAAGTGGGATCCCCTGGCCGGACATGAACCGTGACATGCCGTCCACAGGACTGGAAGTATAGATAACAGTTTTCAAGAGATAAAATATAAGTTTCATTTTCTAACTTTTTACATCTTTACTGTCTATATTAATAAGAAAAACTCAAATACTCATGTTAACAATACTTTTATAAATTGTTAACAACAGCTTTCCTGTTCCTGATTATTTTGACATAGTTGTAACCATGTGCGTGCGGTTTGTGAGACCGCAAACGAAAATATCAGAACACAAACGTATGCGAGGAAAGTTTGCGACAGACCGATGAGGACGTTTACTGCCTTCCAAGGAATACACAGCAGTTCACAGAACGAGATTCGTTTCCAACAAAAATAAAAGAGAAATAATGTTGGCGCGATCTTAGAGACCGCGCGCAACTTCCGAAAGGCTAAACAATTTGGCTTTATAAACAAACTGCCTTACAGATTTTTGACAGAAATTTATTGATAAATATTTTAGAGTCTACATTGAACCAAAGTTAACAGCATTAATATCATTTCTGATCTTATAGGCACTGGATGTATTGCCGAAGAAAGCTGAATACTGTAGTGTAGGGGCAGATCCAGCCAGCGGACAGAGGGAGTACCTCCTACAACTCAATTTTAAAAAACATGAAGAAGATCTTTTGAACTTTTCTTAACAAAATTATTCACTGCGCAGTAAAATCTATTCTACTGCACTTTTTGTAAAAAATATAAAAATTTCTGGAAACGTTCATTTATGTACAATTAAGAACATAGCCCTAATAGTTAGGGGCTTGCTTAGCTTAGGTTTGTTTTAATTGAATACCGTTGCCAAAGACAATTTTATGAGTGTTGATATAAAGACGGCTTGTTAGAATATTATCGGCGGCTCAACACAAATATTTAAAGAAACAATTATAATTCGTAACTGGAGAAATTCAACGAAACAGCACAACGGCAAACCAATCATTGTATATTGTTGTCTGTTACTACATTTAAAGCAAGACATTTCTTTTTGAATAAAAATGTTTTGTTACAATTCCTGCATCAGACCTAGAATGGAATACAATTGAAATATCTGGGCTGGGCTGGTCGAACAGCCTTCGCATTATTTGATATTGGACAAAAGAGAGCCTTAAGCTCATTGGCGATGCGGAAATAACTCGTCATGGCGACTCGGTCGAACATCGCCGGAATGTTGGATGCCTTTTCCTCCTTTATCGCTACATGGTTAACATTTTGATGAAATATCTAGTCTTGTACAATGATTCCAACATGAAATACTCGCGCTGAAAAACCGCGCACATCCCTTTGTCCTTCAAATTACTTTCGACCGTATAGTAAAATTTCGTGATACTTTTTTCCCGAACTGAGCGAAAGTAAAGCCATATATCATCTTCTGCATATCCTCTGGCATACAATCGTTACGTTAAAGGTAACATAAATCAGCACCTTATAACCGGCTAGCCAGTCATGTTCACCTCTGAGCGTGGCCGCTTCCCGACTTTCGAACTCAGCGAGACAGATGACTTGCTATGGCTACTTTACGCCCCTTGGTTGTTATTTAGAGACAATGGGAGTTGACCTTTAGATGTGCACGGTACAAGACTTTAGCCGGCTCAAGCTCAGGGCTTTGGCAGGTTATTTGCCTCTTCGATCAACAGCCTAATGATGTACCTTTGGAAGACAGGAAGAAATGGACAAAAATAAAACTAAAAAAAAAGAAAAGGCTTAAAGATAGAAAAGGTCACACCAATTAGAATGGTGGGTCTCACTGGGCTACCTGCATCACCCGCCACTGCCCTCTTCATACTCCTAAGTGAGCCTTCCAGTTACTTTATCCTCCCGCCATCTCGACCTTCCCCAAAACCCTAACCAAACCCGGCAGCAAACGAAAGAATGAAATTTAGCACGTGGCCATGTTTTTATTTATTGCCCATAACATACAAAAACAAAGAATAAAAAAACATTACACTATTATAAGATTGTAAGAAAAAAATGTTCCATAAAACCTAAACCTAGAATATTATGACCTACGCATCCTTTCTATAATAATCTAGGTATATGATATAAGTATGTATATATATCTAAAAGAAAAGAAAAAGAAAAAAAATTATACTAAAATCGCTAGGAAGAGAAAAAGACGTTACGTCTCTAAACTAATCTATGCATCAATATAGGAGAGAGAAAAAAAAGTGATAAAAAAACAAAGGCCGTTATTCTGCTATTCTATGTATCTATATATAACCACAACAAAAAATCATACTAATTTGCTTGTATACATATATATATTGTTGCGAGCGTGGCCTTTGGTTCGTTATTTAAAACACAATATTAAATAATTAATATATAAGTTCTTTATTACACTTAAATCATATAAAGTTCACAAACATTTATTTAATCAACTCAACTCTAATTATCGCTAACACTGTACATTCAATTATCGCAATCTAATTACACTCTATCGCTTCTTTATTTGCTTTCGCTTCTTAACACTGCAACGTCTAAGACAAGACTCTTTTTTTGGCGATGACAACTGTTATATTTATACCCTAGAAACACTCCGGATTATTCTGGAGTGTTCTATTCCAAAAGCTTCATAATCGATTCTCCGAACCTGAAGTCATTTACTCTCCGAACCTGAAGTTGTTTATTGCCAGTAGATGTCACCAGTTGTCCTCTTTCTATTGCACGTAGCAATATGTAATAGAAATTGCTGAACAGGTATCAATACGTTGTGATATAATATGTACGAGAAAAAAGATATATATATATATATGTATAATGAATAACTAGAGTGAAGTCAGAATGTTATTATAACATGAGCTAACATGTATATGTAAAAATAGGTATGCACCTATATATAGAGAAATTGCTAAGAATGTCTAACTGCCTATTTGAACATATGATACGCAAAACATGAAAATAAAATAATAATAGCCAAAACTCTCTACGAGAAAACCAGAAAGAAACAATTATCTTATATTACATTATAACAAACTGTACTTACATGTCAATCTCCTGTCGACGAAGCGCTTTAGCGACCTGGTGATTAACGCTGTAAAAGAAAAAAAAACGAAAAACAATGGAAAGAGAAAAATCCTCCGGATTGTTCTCTTGGTTCTTTAGTTCTTGATTCTTCTTTTCATTCTATTCAGATTATCCACAGCCTCTCCTTTGCTTCCCTATTATTCCCTGGTAATGATTGTAGATGTGGTCTCTCTCGTGGCCCCGAGAAAAGCTTTGCGCGATTGAATGGACACCTACTCCGGCCTTGGCTACGCTTTGTAGATACCCTTCGCTGACCGATTTTTGCTTCTTTCCTCTGGTTTTGTCTCATGCACTGTTCCCCACAGTGGCGGTCCAGGCTCTGTCAGTTAATGTATCTACGTACAAATAAAAGAAAGAAAACCTTGCTGAGAACTTACTCCGCCGAAAAAAAGTAATTTCACCTAACCATGTATTTAGCCCGAGGAGGGGAAAAAAGCACAGAAATAAAATGTACCACTGGAGACCTCTTAGTTCTCCTGCGAAAAAAGAAACATTGAGTGAAAAGAACAAGATGATCAAATGCTTCAGAAAGCACAAACATTATGCGTGTCCGATATTTATAAGGGATGATATATAGTCTCTCACTTTCTCCCTTTTTACAAATTTTTAATAAACACAATAGCAACCGATACTAGGCTGCAGGGCAATGCTTGTTCAATGCCACAAGAAAAGGATAAAAAATTTCACACGAAATCGTATTAGACGATCAAAGTGAACGAAAAATCAAAACACAATACTCGACGAGCTCCCGCGGAAGCTCTTTCTTCCATCGATTCACTTTACAAAGTGGGGTATCATTCGTCACATGCCTTGATTCCCCCCAAAGAACGCGAAACGCGGCAAATTAATTACCTCAGAGCATTGCCCTCTATTGATCAGCACCATTGTTGGGTGAACGGAAATGCTCAGATTGCATTAGCGTGCGATTTATTTTATTGAGTATCTCGAACTTAATTTCCGCTTGGACTCAATTTATTGCCTTTTCCCTTGCAAAGAAAGAAACATTTTTTTTCATGTGCTTTTGAACCAAAAATAGAAGAAGTTCATTGAACGTTTAACCAGTTTGGATTTTAAAATGAGCTACCCAACTATGAGTAAATACGCCCTCGTACCCCAAGAAGAAAATTAGATATTCTTTACTTGCAAAGAAAAAGATTACAGCCGTTACAACCTCCGCCATTCTCCTTTCATTCCCTAACTCCTTTCCCAATCAGTCAGAGTATCCCCGAAGCTTGGCTTAATAATAATAAAAAAACAAAGTCAAATTTTCTTATCTTTTCGTTGAAGTAACACACGTACAAAGTATATATTGCATCTGTGCTGTGACTGCCATTTTAAATGAACCCAATGTTCGCAGAGCCTTATTTCTTCTATTTTGCTTATATACATTTTATGATGAATTCATTAATTTGAACAACATGTATTTCCCCATTTTTACACCCGAGATGAAATCTGTTGGGTATACTAGGTTTTTCATTCCGTTTGTAACACCTAGAAATAATCATGGTAGACTAAAGAAAATTAAAAGTCCGTCTGTCCATTCTCACGATAACTCGTGAACGCGTGTGCCTAGAGAGCTGATGATTTGCACATTGACTTTTAAAAAAAAAGTAAAATTAAAATCGAAAATGGGTCAACTGGGGTAACTCCTTCGTAGGGTTGCCATACAAAACTTTCATTTTTCACTACATATTTGAACACTACCTGAGAACGCGTTAACGCCGAGAGCTGAAATGTTGTGCATAGTATTTTTATAAAAATAGTAAATATATAACTTTAAAATTGGACTAAATCGGGCAACCCTTCTTGATGTTGCCATATAAAAATGTAGGATTTTTACGTATACTATAGAAATTAAGTCTTATACGGTTTTAATATCCCCAAAAAAATCTTCAAAATGTGAAATCCTATGAATTGATTATAACCATTTTTACTGTCCGACGACCATTTTAAAAGTGCATGCTAAAAACCACTTCAAAAATCAAACTTTGACAGATGGGTGACCATACGAAATGACATCTAGGGTATCATAGACCAGCTCTAGCTTTTTTTACATGTTATGAAATAAAATGGATGATTTCGAAGCTCTACACCGCCAACATTTACAAACCAGAACAAAATAAATAATTTAACACCTCGTATGCAAAAGTTGAACGTTGAGCAACTTTGGTCGTTGCGAGTGGTAGCCACTCGCTTATCTGTTCGACCCGTATCCTTTAAATGACAAAATTTGTGCATTTGATCTATCTCCAGCATAAACCCCCACAAAATACGGGTTCCGCTCCTGCTGAAGTGTAATAGACTTTTCTTTTTTTTATCCTTTAAAAATTTTCTTTTCTTTGTTTCACATTTTCTAAAAGTATTAAACGATTTTCAATCCATAATTTAGATTAACCCATCCTTAGTACTGAATAGAAATATTTATTGAAACTCTTTCATTTTGTTTCTCCCCATCTGAGAAAGAAAAGGAAAATTTCACCCCATCGGATTAATATGGTCAAAACGCACCACATAATTAAATAATTATGATCACTGAAACCCAACAATCATCATTAAAAAATGAACCCAGATCATTACTCTTCTTGCCTGGTTAGTGTCCTTTAAATTATCAAAATTTATTATGTCCATTATCTTGAAATTCTGATTTTTAAAGTGTGCATCAACTATAACCGTGCGAACGACCGAAATGTATCCGACAAAAAATATCAAAAATTTCCCCAAATTGTAAATTATTTTACATGGAAATTTTAATTAGGGTTCACCTGCACCATGGAACTGATAAAAGGGTTCTAAAAATGTCACAATTTAAAATTGCAACCCCCATCACATATACACATACATATATAACTAATGTGGGCAACCTAGTTTTACCGTGTAAGCCGTTTATGCATTGCACCTGTTTTTCTAGCAATCTTCCCTTAATTAAATTACCATCAGAGATACAATCATTACACACATATCTCCCCTATTTTATACTAGCTCATGACTATGTTTTAAAAAGTAAATGCAAAAGCAAACGCAGAAATAAAAGAAATCGCTCCACAAAGGATGCTGCACAGTATGCGGCACTCTGCTAAGTACAAACTAATTTTAAACGTAATTAACATAATCAGAAGTTTCTCATATTTCTCGCTGATGGTAACCTTGCAGCGTGGTTGGTTTGGTGAATATTTTTTTCGATTAAAATTTATGAAAATTGAAAACAAAAGAACTTGAAATTGTTTTATGATTAAATTTATTTCACCCTTTCCTTTCTTTTGCAGATCCTTTAATGAATAGGATGCGGAGCCAGACCCCGTACAGGACCAGAAGAAAAGTTTTGTTGAATTGAATGAAGATAGGGTACGTATCTTTACTACCCGTCGCCGCCCGTGTGCCGCCACCGTCACCCTTCACTACTCTCTGATTCACAGGTAAGTGCTGATTATGTTGAATAGTGGGGATGAGAAAGGAAACATCCAGTATATGTATGTATGTTACCTATATTCTGTTCACTAGCTCAGAAGAACTGCTCCCCTTCTATAGAAGCGCAGCTCATTATCTTTAATTTCACTACCATTTGCCTTCTCTCAGTGCTTTGTGTTTTATTGATTTCTGCCATTTTAGGTGCTAGTGGAAAAGGGAAAAAGTTTTTCATCGTTATGGTTTGCTTCGGTAATTAATAAAACTTGCACTGTGCTTGAATAATTAAAACTATTTTAAGTAAATTATGAAGAAATCCATTTATATCTCTGGATTTGCTCGGAACGTGTGTACCATACTCACGAAATCTCCCCTGGGGTTATGATTTTTTTTTTTTTTTCTTAAAAGTGTTACACGTGTCATTTAGGTCAGTGGAAATTTATTCTTTCTGGTGGTCTGAACATAAGTAGAGAGGCCACCTGTCGTAAAGGTGGTTTTAAAAATAATTTTAATTGGTAGTCATTATATTTAGATATACTAAAGACGAGAGCGTAAGTACGGAAGTGCGTATTGCTAATGAGACACTCATAATCCATATGAAAGTAATGAGAGCGTAAAAACCATATCCTCAATTTTCTTTCTTCAAAAGTAGCACATGTCCTCTGTATGTTGGTTTTTATATTACATTTGTAAAAAAATGCAATGTGTGCTTTATTATAATGATTAGTGCCTCAGACTCATTTGAATACTCTTCAGTAATTATGTTCTGTTGATTTCAATCTTAAACATGACTCCGTACACGACAGCGTCCTGTTCTATTCAATGTACAGTGTTATCACTATTCCAGATCGCGGAAGATGTGCTGGTTATAGTTTCTATAACATCTCTAAATGAATAAAGAAATGAATATGGCACATTCTTTTCAAACAGGATGTTCCATATTCAAGTATGTCGTCGGTGAGACTGCATAATCGCGAGCCTGCTAATATCTCTACTTCGTAAGCTAAAGTCAAAGTATAATTTTCCGTAAACTTCTCATTTATTTTTATATTTTTTTTTTATAAGAAAATTATTCCTACTGAGATCAAAGATAGGACGAGAAATATCATATTTTTGGATTGTAGACAAAACAAGTTGTAGTTTCTTAGCTAAGGGCTGTCCATAAAAGAATTGGCTCTTTTATATTGGTGAATTACACAGAATCATTATGACGTATACCTTAAATTTGTAAGGACTTTTTTTTCTGTATAAGATGAAGATAATGTCAGCATTAGTCATTAGTGAACGGTAAGGATGTCAGAAAACGAAGCAAAATCCACAAAATTAATTTTGTATAAATTCCTGCAATAAAGTACAGTGTTCTTGCAACACGCGCAGCTAGATCTGTGAGCACTGTTAAAAGGAGCATAAGTAAATACAAAAAGGGTCAATCAATAGAAAGAAAGCCTGGTTCAAGCAGAAGAACAGGTCCTACTGATAAGATACTGGATTACAAAGTATTCGTAGAAGCGAAACACTTCACTTAGAATTATGGCTGAAATTGCCAGTATCAAAGCATAGATGGCACAAGAACTAGATGCCGCATGCAATACCAAAAAAGTATACCAAATTTACAAAGCTGGGTTGTCCATTCCGGAATGGACCACAACATTTGAAATGATGTGTACGTCGAGTGATTCATAATTTTTCGTTTCTGAAGTGGTTGGGGAGGTCGATCAAATGCATACAAAACTGCTATTATAAAAACATTTGCTTTAGAACATATTGTAGTTCATTCCAGAGTGCACTACCGGTATAACAGATCTGAATTCCAGAGGGAGTCTATCGAAACTCATTTCCCAATACTGAAACATGCAGAATTCAAGCAGAACATTTACGGAATTCCGGATTCCGAATTTTTAAATTGCAGAGTCGCCGCTGAGTACTGAATTCAAAATCTATTCTGTATTGATTTTCGAAACTCTTAGTTTTGTTTGCTAGTACATAATAGTTACTAAATGCTAAAAGTGTGTTAAGCTTAATGAAAAAAAAAACATTTTTAATTTATGCATGTTATCTAACTTAATATATTTTGTTGATCCTATGATTAGATGTTGTTAGCTTCTTTAATGCGATAAAGAAATTACAACTAATTACAACTAATGCATAATAAATAAATAAATAATAAATAAGAAATTACATAAATTTCTGTAAGCTTACCTGGGAATCGAACAGACCCTACCGTGTGAAAGTCAACCCTCTCAACCTCTCAACTATCTTAAGGTTGTTATGTGGACTTTAATATATCATTATAAAGTGCTATATTTAATAACGGGTATCAGTACTGATGCCGTAATGAATTTTATTGCGAAATTTCCATATTGCCAGTTAATACTAAAGCAGTATTGAAATGATATTCATTTAGGTATTTGACATGAAGAAGCTGTCAGGAATGACACAAGCATAGTTCTAAAGTTGATTTCAAGTTGAGTAGGAAGCGTCAAGATCATTCGTACTGTTCTGTACAAATTAGAAAAATTAACTTAAGGAAAGAAAACAATAAAAGTAATGTTCATAGTAAGTATCAATAAATATATTTCTTAGTCTACTATAGCAAAGCTATTTTTTATCTAGTCCAAATTGATGGAAGCAGATGTACTGATAACGAAGCTGTGATTGAGATGACACGGCAGAAGTAATATTAGATGAAATAAAGCAACAGCAAATTTTAAGCCCAACACCAGTTAGTAAAGGCGATCCCAAAATGTTTTCTATGTAATTAAGGAAATGGGCTACATCGTGTAACATTAGCCATTCCTGTCTGATCGGGTGAAATTTCACCCCAAACGGAAGTATTTAAAAAAAATTCTCTAGGACAATTGCGTGCAGGTATTTGTCTGAAATTTGGCAAAGTGGTAGAGGATAGCTGAAGCGTTGTACCGCTTTAGGACAGTCTCGTGGAATTATCTCGTTTACTTGTCCACATCCGCGTCCAAAATTCAGTTTTTTTTTTTTTGTGAAATTTTCTCATTTGGAAAATCCGCAAAAATAGTAGGCATGCGAAATTTCGGGAGTTTTCTTCAGAATACATGATTCTCAGGGTTCTGTAACTTCTGTGTAAATTTGGTCTCGATCACAGTATTTATCTGTGCACTATGAATGATATACCTGTCCGGGGTGAAATTTCACCCATTCGGCACCAGGTGTTCTGAAAATATTTGAAATTTGAAACAAGAAAAACAAATGACGTCCAGTTAGAAAACAAATGGCTTTTATTGACAAATTGAAATGATTTTCAATCAATAGATATTAAAATCAATGAGCGGCCTTTTTGGTTGGAACCTCACCATTCTGATAGCTTTCGAAGCATTTTTGGGATGGAGACAAATACTACACTTGGTGCAAGCATAATATGTTTGCCTCCACATTGCTTACATCGGCGATAATTATCACCAAGTTGTACAATATGACCAATTCCATCCTCGCAAATGCGTTTTTGGTGCTGCGTCATGGTACTGAATGACCTGTTGGATCGTACTACCTGGCGTTCAATCGGTGGCAACAAGGCTTCAACGACGTCCCGTCGAAACTCAAACTAGCCCATTGGCTTCCTCCTTTCAATTTTGCAAAACATCATGTGCAGTTTCCAGGCGTTAACCATCGCTGCATCTAACACATTCGTTATCAGTGGCCAGTACCATTTCTTTCCACGCATACGAATTCTGTAATTGGCAATGCCATTATCCAACAAGTCGAAGCCGCCCATTCGTTGGTTCTATTTGTGAATGGGATCTAGTTGATCAATGAAAATCTGCTTCGATTATCTACGGTCGTATCGTTTGTTGCGATGCAATGTCATGCCTGATATAGTTGATGAGGAAGGTGACAACCTGAAATAAAAAGGCATTAGCTAGCTAGCTAAGTGGAATAGAGAACACTGGTGAATTTATACTAACGGAAATGTCGTTCAAACGAAGACCCAAAATTTCGTTTTCTTGAATACCCAATCAAACGCTCTGCGATTAAGTTTGCCAATTGTTTTGATATCCTTCAATGGAGCGTGGTTTGTCCGATTATCGCGAACAGTGCCCATGGCAAAATATCTAAGCAATTGTAATCGACACACACAACAGTTTGTGCGATGTAAAAAAAATTGTCGAGCGTTACGGTGTGCTGCTGTGGATTTTCTAGGAAATCCAACAATTGCAGAACGACGTATACACCCAGGCCATATTTTTGCTTATTCAGGTCGTTCGCCCCAGCATAAGACTTAAATTGGTATAAACAGAATTCAACGCATTTTCTCATTGTTATTTGTAGTGTTATGTTTGAGTAATTAAATATAAACAATTTTCTTAAAGAAAATACTTAGATTTTTATTCTGGAAAATGCACAAGGAATTGAATAACAAAATAACTGAATAAAACTTTTAGTACGGAGGCTTATTTACATTGTGCAGAAGGTTGAAGTTGAAAGTAATGCATTTTTCCATAAGAACAAATGCTAAGAGAAGTACGAAATCGTACCACTCTAATACATTCAAAGAATTCGATGTCACGGCCTGGAACATAAAGACGGCAATGCGTGGGATAATGAAATCGAATGTAGCTGCCTACAGATTCGGACTACGGCTGCACATACACACATGCAATTATCACTCAGCTGAGAGGTAGTGAGCGTAGAATGGTAAGGTTACTTTGTAATGAAAACTATGAAAACTATTTTATTATTTTTTTAAGTGTGGTACATAGCAAGTGTAGCCTTTGGGAAGGTAAGGAACCAAGCTTTAAATTAATACAAGACTATTTTGCTTTATGGATAGTAGTTTAGGCTCTATGGCATATACATGGTGTTTCCCCTTAGGAGGTCCATAGAGCGGGAGGTGATAGTACTCACCTAGACGAACCAAAAATTGTATGGCAGGGGGGGGGGGCAATATCAACCGTTTAGGAGTTACAGGGTGATTCATAAAAAAAGCTAGGTTTTCAGAAAACACCCTGTATCTTAAAAACTACAGGGCACAGTTAAGGGCTCACTGCATGCAGAGCTTCATGGCCTTTCCAACGACAGCTCAACCAGCCCCGTACTCCTCTCCCCTCAGAAGTTATGAAGGTTTAAACTAAAAATTTCGGATTTTCTTTCCTTTTTTTTTACTTTGACCTCTATTATTTTTGCAAAAAGGTCGTTAATATAACTTTTTTTTATAAAAACTGTAAACTGCAGACTCTCCTCTTTAAGCTGACCTATTACATCCTATGTGTTAACTGTAGCCGTTAAACAGTTATTAACTCATAACCTATTCAGGTCACACCGAAAAAAGACGATATTTTTTAAAATGACGTGCTAAGGGAACAAATTATCGCTGAGAACAGGTTTGAAAATAGGTTTGAGAATAGGTTTAGAGCTAATAACTCTTAAAGGGCTTCAGATAGCACATTGGGTGTAATAGGTCATATTAAAGAGGAGAGTCTTCAGTTTACAGTTTTTATAAAAAAAAGTTATGTTAACGACCATATTGCAAAAATAATAGAGGTCAAAGTAAAAAAAAAAGGAAAGAAAATCCGAAATTTTTAGTTTAGACCTTCATAACTTCTTAGGGGAGAGGGGTACGGGGCTGGTTGAGCTGTCGTTGGAAAGGCCATGAAGCTCTGCATGCAGTGAGCCCTTAACTGTGACCATACGCCCTGTAGTTTTTAAGATACAGGGTGTTTTGTGAAAACCTAGCTTTTTTTATGAATCACCCTGTAACTCCTAAACGGTTGATATTGCCATCCCCCCCCCCCCCTGCCATACAATTTTTGGTTCGTCTAGGTGAGTACTATCACCTCCCGCTCTATGGACCTCCTAAGGGGAAACACCCTGTATAAAGTTAATGTTTAGCACTTTTCCATAAGTATCAATATAGAACATTTTAGAAACCGGACTAAGCACGCATACATATAGATTTCTGTTTCATGGCTTGGGAGGTATTCTTGAGGGTTTTGGCTCTGCTCATCGCATTTTTCACAAGAGTGTTTCCACACAAGGTGCTGCCGCTCCAATACACATGAATATTTGGCAAAGAGTTATAGCCCGTCAGAAAAATAATTGCGATAAACTTCTTGATTTTTTCAGTATTCGTATTGAATGTCGAATTATTATCAGCGGCATAAACATTTGTCATATTCGTGATGAACTCAGTGATCTGGTTTTCAATGAATAATTCCGGCAATTGTTCTGGTTTCAATGTGCTCATAGATGCTGCTAATTTTATCAATGAAGAGATCAACTGGTTGTTCATCAAATGAATAATTTCGGCGGCTCCATTTCGGGTCTGCAAATTTATAGATAATCTTAGCTTGAGCATGGGAAGTATGAAGTCCACGTGAAGTTGAACGTTGAGGCGAATTCTGCACGCGTGTAGAGGTTGTTGTCGCTTTCTCTGGCTTGCGAGTGGATATTTGATATTCATTTGACTTATCTTGTTCATTCTGTGGATTTGGTGACGTTGCCTCTGTCTTGTGGATAATACGTTTCGAACGCAAGGTCATGATGGCCGGATTGATTATAAGTATAATCCACTTCCATTTGGCCGGCCAATTCGATTGGTAAGTGTTGATTGGCGGCAATATCAATACATCGGCGTTGTCTGCTCTGCCTATCCGTACGTCGCGGTCCTCTTCATTCTCACTCCATTCATTGTAAATAATGTCGTACAATTCATGTGTACTCAAAACAGCGCGTCTCCGAATCATTTTTCACAACAACAAAAATTGAAAATATTCTTACGAAATTCGCAAAATTACACAAATCTGGAAAATAGCACGGCCACTGCGTCAAAGTCAAAACGGGGACTGTGAATAACCAAAACTGTCGATAGGCTTTGGCGCCATTTTTACTTACACGTAAGTGTTTCCTTAGAATGTGTCGGTCCGCTGATATAAGAGTGACAGACTTTATCCTATACACACCCTCCACTCTATACCTCACTTCATCAACGAGCAGAAATATTGGTCGCAGGTACACGGTTTTTACAGAAAAATTCTGTTTCATACTTATTTTATATTATTAGCCTTATAGACACAATTTTAGGTATTTGTAGAACATCTGGTACCGGACGGGTGAAATTTCACCCCCTAATTATCTCAGGTGTTAGTACAGGTATACTCCGGTATCTTTTTTTATTTCTATTTTAGGCATTCAGTAACAACATTTATTGCTTTTCTGCGAATTCCACCGGGGAGAAGTATATGCCGGCAGCAATGGGTTTTAAAATTACAGATTTGTCTAGCTACTGAAAATTTTAATCGACGAAGGGCATCAAAATATGCCCCAGCTTGCCAGGACAACATTGTGAACTCCAGTGCTAACAGAACACAGAAACGCATAAAGCCTATGGATAATGGCAAAATATATTAAAAATTTCGCTACATTGTACGGTATAAATAATATCACTTTTAATGTCCCATGGACTTATCCATATAGCCAAAGAAGCGAACTATATTGGACCCATTGACCAAAACAGTTCTTATGAATTAGAATCTTATATTAAAGACATTAAGAAAATGTTAAATTTGTGTTTTCGCCCATTGGAACAATGTTATAAAAGATTCCAAGAAATGAGCACCATAGAAAACAGACACACTAACGTTCAATTCCAATATTCAGTACTGCCAAAGTACTGCTTAGATACTTATAGAAATAATAAGAATAAATTTCTGAATGAAATTTTACGAATACTAATACAAAACCTAAAAGGTACTGATTAAGTATTTTGGACTTAGTCAAATATTTCAGTACATTTACAGTAATACTTCAGTACTGCAAAACCTAATTGCTTTACGCATCAAAAAGTAGATGTGAATTTCGAAAAATTGGAACTCTTATGATACTTACGATGTACAGAACTTCTGAACTGCTTTTTTATGCGCAATTTCAACAATCGGTATTCGTTTAGTACTTATCCAGCACTTAAATGAGAAAAAATAATCTTAATTCCGGATGAGTTCATAAAAATCAGTATTGGATTTTCATATACAACTGTTTGCAGACACTTGCGGCTTTTTATTCAACAACATAGAGGCTCTGTACTGATCTTGGTATAACACAAATAAAGTTAATATTATGCCTAGAGACGCTAATCCATCACATTGCTCGTAACTTCATCCAATCGAGAGATACTGGGCTCTTCTGAAGTAAGCTTTGATGAAAATGAGGAAACGATCTAAAAGCAACGTTGACTTCCTAAATAAATGACGTAGTGCACACAAAGAAACTACAAATACAACTGCACAAATTTTTATGGCACGCGTTAATCGAAAAACTAAAATTTTTATAGAAATTCAAAATAAAATTGCCTCCACGGTCTATTAAGCTGATTGCACGTAATACTATTAAGATCCTAACTCATATTTTTAACCACTGCCTCACGACGTCTCAATTTCCCAGTTAGTAGAAAAGAGCGCCTGTGTTGCCTATCCCAAAAAAGCCCTTAGCATCTGTTCTATAAGACTACAGACCAATTAGTCTACTATGTTTTTTTGCTAAGGTTTTTGAAAAGTGCAGGCTGTGAAATACATCAATCTAAATGGATATTTGACTTGTTGGCAATCTGGATTCCGACCGAATCATAGTTGCGAAACTGCTATGCTCAAGGTAACATCCAATATATACGAAGCGCTAGATAAAGGCTAGCTTACAATTACTGTCCTTGCTATGCTTGATTTTAGCAAGGCATTCGATTCTATAAATCATTGCAAGCTGCTAAGAAAACTTTCAGAAGAATATTTGTTTTCTTCGTCAACTGTAAAACTCATCACTAATTGGACGCAGTAAGTTTGTTAGGGTAAATGGGGTCTGCTCCGGTGGAACGTGTCGATTATCTGGAGTTCCTCAAGGATCCATTCTTGGCCCTTTTCTATTCTGCCTCTACTTGAACGTCATTATTGACGTAATATGATATGTTTTCATTCATCTGTACGCTGACTATGTACAAATGTATCTTAGCAGACTAATTTCTATGGAAGACTGCGTATGTCGATTCAATGATGACCTGCAGCGTGTATATAATTGATCACTGCTACTAATCTGGAGTTGAATCCCAGTAAGTCAAATTGCTTAATGATTTATAGAAATGGAGTTGATCCTAAATGGAATTGATCCTAATACTCACCCACCAATTTCTATTAACAACACCGTACTATCATATGTTGATTTAGCTAAAGCCCTTGTTTTTGAGATTAACTCAAAGTTCACCTGCTGCAATTATCATACAAGAGCTACAATAGGTAAAATATATGGATGTCTACGGCAGCTATGGTTAAGCTCTAGTTTTCTCTCTTTTCATATGCAGATGAAGCTAGTCAAGTCATTAGTGGTCCCCACTTCCCATATAGTAGTATGGTGTTCTCAGATTTTGACTCAGTCTATTGAAGGAGGCTCTTGGGGGCACATAACGACGCACTCCGCTTTGTTTTTAAACTGCTTCGATTCAGCCATATAACGTTTTTCTCAACATGCATGTTTGGATGCTCTCTGGATGCATGCCTAACCCAACGCAGATTAAAATTCTCTTTAAAGATTATAACGTAACCAACAGCCCATGTACCTATTTGAAAAGCTTAGCTTCCTGCAATCGGCTAGACATAGGAATCTCCTAATCCATCGTTGTAGTTCTCAATATAGCCAGTAGTCTTTCTTTGTCCAATGTGCTCGTACAGGGAATCTGTTGGCACATGATACTCAGTAGAAAAAAAGGTACATTTTTTCTTGGACAGTCCTTATGTTACCATTAACTTCGAAATTCGATTTTGCTACTCTATGCAGTTTCGAGGCTATGGTATTTATAGTGTCGCCGTTAGGCAGTATCACCGACGATATCTCAATATATACCAATTTATTTCTCCTTATGAGCTGATAAACAAATTGTATGAACACTTGTGACGATTAAAGATTTGACGAAACTAGCCAGAATGAGTCCTTCCAAAGTAAAATTCAGAAAAATCATTGTTTTTTTAAATTATTTTCACTACCAGCTCATATAATTATTATCAATAATAAGGAGGAACAAGAAAAAAAGCTAGAATTGGTCTAAGACCAATTCTTAAGATACCCTAGATGAATGCCCGTATGAAATTTCGTATTGTCACCCTTCTGTGCAAGTTTGATTTTTGAAGTGCTTTTTCGCATATATTTCTAGAACGGTTTGTCGGACAGAAAAAATGACTGTAACCAATTTTATAGGATTTCGTATTCTGAAGAAGTTTTAAGTACAATAAAAATGTCTTCGACTGATCGTTTTCACAGTATACGTAAAACACCTAAATTTTTATATGGTAACACCAAGAACGAGTTGCCCGATTTAGTCTATTTTTGAAATTTTGTTTGTTAGTACAATGAAAACACCATATACCAAATTTCAGTTCACTATATCGATGCGTTCTCAGGCAGTGTCCAAATATATAGTGGAAAACGAAAGTTTTGTCCGTGTACAAAATTTCAGCTCTCTAAGTATACGCGTTCTCGAGTTATCGTGCGCACAGACGGACGGACTTTTAATATTATGCGTGGATGTCCAATCCATTTTGCTCTACCAACTTTAGTATACCCTATAGATTTCATCTAGGGTACATATAACAACGTGATATACCTTAAGATAGGTACTTTAATCCCGATCACCCTGTATAACGTTTCTTTAACTGCAAACACATGCTTAATTCAACAATGGTCACCATTATTATAGTTATCGACACACCGAAGTGACAAGGTCTCCAGTCACTCTCACTTGACTTAGCTTATTGTATTGTCGTTGTAGAGCGGTGTGACGTGATATTTTTTTCGAAGCCTTATTATCATTGTCACTCAAAATGACAGATAGCGTCAGGGCAAAGTATATAGAAGACAAGGTATTCCCAAATTTTAGCACATTTCAGCTGATAACCTGTGAGGAAATTCTGTGACTAATGTATATACATTTTTATAGGAAAGATAGAGAGAGCACAGAGAGTATTGTATTCTCTGTACCGTGCTTTCCTATAAATTCTCACGATATTGCGTCACAAATGGCGGAACGTGGTTCGTAATGGAAATATCTTCCCAAGTAAAAATTTTTCCAATTTTTGGTGACAGAAGGTGATGGTTAGTTTTATAAGGGGTATATAATGGTTACTCGGTTATATAAGATTTTGACTGATTATATAAGTGTTTTTTAATATTACCAATTGGTGACGTAGTTATATTAGACTTTTTTAAGGTTACTAATGGTTATCGTGGAACTAAGTTACTAAAGGTTTTATAAGTTGGTGATGGAAATGTTTCAATCACCGGTGTATATAACTTAGAGTACCCATTACTAGATGGTATCTATGAAAGTTTTATAAATGTTTTCATCACCACGTTATATAACTTATTAGTAATAATTGTTTATTGCGGTATCCGTGGTCACCCCTTATATAACTCGAAAACACTCAGTAATTTAGGTGGCTTTAATAAAAATTGGGAAATTTTGGCAATACATGTATCCACTATAAAATTTTTGGTGGCCCTTTAGTAACTACGGTGATCGTTATAAAAACAAATTACTTGTAGTGTCGAATGGAGCCATTATAAACTGTTTCCATTCATTTATGGCGCTTTAGTAAGGAAGGCGACTGTTATAAAAATTACATTTTACATCTTATTAATATAGGGATATACATATGAACCAATTTTGAAGCATTGTAGTTCTTTTAGTTTATATAATATCTCTAGATGTGTTATAATGGTAATTTGTTCATTTCAGTACAAGCAGCCATTTTTTTTCTGTGCATTGTAGATAAAAAAGAAAATGTCGGTTAAGCCAATTTGTTAAAATGGAGATATATGGCTTCCGTTTTATTTTTATATGAAGAAAATACATAATTTTAGGTACATAACAATTCTAAATTATGTAAGGTTACTTTTATTAAGTAGTATGACATAAGTGAAAATTTTAAATTTTGAAATATTTAATTAATATTGCTTAGTTTTGAAGCGAACAGTATTTTTTAGAAGTATCTATGATGATATTCACAGTAAAATTTTTATTATAGCTGAATTTCACCACGTACATGCCTAAAAATTCTAATCCTAAAATTTAAAAATATTAAACCATTACATTATAAAAATGCAATATAAAAAAATATAGAAATTCTATCTCAATATTGGTTTCGTATATATTGTTTTATAAGGGTAACGAAAACTAATTCCAGTAACATTTCAATCACTAAAAGTAATCAGTCTAAGAAAATTCCATGCTTTGCGGAAACGTTGCCATCACCATTATAAACAAAGTTTATAAAGTAACCGAAACATTACTGCAACCACTGCTATGGTCTAAACAAATTAATCGAGTGCACCATAGGTTATATAAGGGTTATATAAAAAGTTATACTAAGGTAACCAGAATATTTCCATTACTCACTTTATAAAACTTATAGTTATATAACGTTACCTAAATCGAGTCACGGTAACCTTTATATAATCCTCCATTTAAGCTCTATAAGGGGTTTATAATGGTTACAATGAGGTTTCGAGTACTGGTCTACATAACTTAAGTTATATAATTTGGTAATCGAAATTTTACGGTTACTACTATATAAAAAAAAAGTGTTTCTTGGGTTGTGTTCTATGTATATGTCGTCGGCGTATGAATTACATTCGTAGACAAAAGTGAGCTTTGTCTTATTTTGTGGTATTGTTGTTATTTTTGAAGGTGTTTAAACGAAAAAAAAGAAAATTATAAACGCCATGTCTTTTAGCTACAAAAGGATTCTTCACCGTAAAATCTGTCATGACTTGAAATTGTTTTTTGTTGTTTTACACTAATAATGTAAAAATAAAAATCAACAAAAAAATTTATAATGAATTTTATGTTTTAATGAACAACTTAAAAAGCCACCATAAAATTTATCTTTTACCGGTTGCATTTTTTTTTCCATACACACATATAACAGATGTCACTTACAAAAACCAAGTAAGTGAAATTTTCACTTAATTATCACTTCCATCGAGATTTGTCTACTTAATACGACAACAGTAATACGTCCAAATTCGTATCATAATACCATTTTTGTGTCGTAACGCTATTTCTCACTTAAAGTGACAAAGATAATAAGGGTGAGTATTTAATTTTAGTTGGTTTTATTGAAAAAAGTAGACTTTTGTATAGGTGTAGACTGTATAGTGTAGGGTCAGGTAAGATCCTTAAAGAAACCCTAAAGTTAGTGAACTACTATTTTGTTGTTTGAGCCATTTTGTATTATGATAAATGATTTAATTAAATTTTCTCAATTTTCAACTGTCTAACTAGGTATACACTCAAAGAACGATTCAGTTGCACCAGCAGAATTAAATGCCGAACTGAATTGTGCAGTTCTTGTAACGACTGGAATACCAATTGTTCCAACTTGACAAAATTAATTAAGACCAGACACAAATGAAGGCTAGTACGCCCCCCACCCGTTCCCTAAAGTATCACTTCGACTAATTTTTTTTGTAAACACTTAATTAAAAAAAAAACAAAAGCGGCGGAAAGAAATCAAATGATAAATAAATAAATTTTCCGTAGTTTTAACTTTCTTCTTTTTATAAAAAAAATTTCTTGATATCTAAAGTCTTAATGGACTATGATAATCATACTTAACGAATATCTAAATAAAAAATATTATGCGATTCCCATTTCAAGATAACCTTACGCTTTGATACCAAACAATTAAGAAAAATTTGTTTACCATCCAATTAGAAAATAATCTAAAAAATTTATAATTAATGCAATATCTACTATATAAGCATACTTTATAAATGCTATGCTTTCCACACGATATACGTTGCGTCCTTAAACCATGGTACAAAGATGACCTGCTCAAAACTATTGGCGACTTGGTTAAAAGTTTTCATTTCTTCACCTTTTCAAAGAAAAAAAACAGAAAAAAAAACATCAAAAAAAGTGTATAAATATTTTGCTGAAAGGCTGCGCTCGTTGGCCGTACTTTACATTCACTGGGACAATGATACTCAGTAAAAAATATATATCACCTGGAATTCATGTAAAAGAAATAAATACTTAGTTCGTAACTGTACTTTGAAAATGGGTGGAATTTCCTATAACGATGTCTTAGGGCTGTCTGAATAAGTTGACGTGGAATAATTATGTAAAATTCACATGCAATAGTTACTTGTATTTCAGGTGGAATAAATTAACATGCATTTTAGGTACAAAAGAAAGGCAGACTTTATGCAGAAAGAACAGCGTTGATTTCAAAATACGAAATCCTTTATATCACATAAATTGAACATATAGTGTCCTTTATTATTAGCTCTTGTCGCAAGTAAACAAACATAAAACTAGCAGCGTAACTTCTTTTTCTTCTTTCTTATCCATTTTCACATGCAATGCACAAGCACGAACCTATTCGCCTATTGATTTAATCCGTCATAATTTTTGTCAAACATTTACAGGAAATATAACCTGTATTATTTTGTGCACCTTGTTCTAGAACTCCCATATACTGGAGAGAACAAATTGTTCTGTTGATTGAAGCGAACTATTTGTACTGTTCGCTTCATTTATAAATCTTCTATGAAAATGTATGAGGCGATCTTTTGTGTATCTCTTGTTCTGCCCTGTTCTGCGGACACAAAAGAACGCAGCTATAATTTCTATTGGCGAATTATTTCGAAAAGGTGACAATCATGGTGGAGTAAGTTAATAATTTTCAAGACTAAATTCTAGTCTTTATTCTTAACCATCACCCGTTAAGTACCATCAAGGCCGTATATATAGATCAAGATTGGTAAGGGTTAGCCCAGTTTATTAATACCCTCTAGAAACAAAAGAATAAATGATAATTAATATGAACTTATTAATCGGAATTTTATGTAAATTTAATATAATTACTTTATTAAGTACATATATCATTTATAATGACATTTCAATTGAATCCAAAAATTCTATCCATCAATAAGTGCTCTATAGATAATTGAGTTCACTATAATTCTCAATTAAGGTTCCGTGGGTGTGCAGAAATTTAAAAACTTATGTTTGAAAACATGTTGTTTAACCATATTTTTACTACATATAGATATTTCCATTCCACGAAAAATAAATAGAAGCATCCACTTTTTATAAAAAAAAAAGAACAAAATTACAGAATTAAAATTAAATAAAATTCATATTTATTTGAAGAATTGTACACAAGATATTTATCTTATAAAGTACTTTCATGCAAATTAATTAACCAAAAAATATTTTTAAAATTAATAATTAAGTATTATAACTTATACTACAGACTAAATTAATCAATTTAATTGAATATAAAATAAGAAATCATATAAGAAAAGCAGAAGTACAAAAACAAAGAGAAAAAATTTTTAGCAAACGAAAACAAAGAATTATTTAAATATAAAAAAAAAAATCTGAAAGGAATAGTAAAAGACTGAAGATTATGTGACCGGAGTAACCTTCTAAAAGTATGCATGCTTTACGCCCCTGAATATGTGCGGGTAAATTATTCCAAAGACGAATCAACTGAACAAGGAAAAACCCTCCATGACTCATTTAGACAAACTGCGAATAACAATATTTCGCTGTCTTGATAAACGCAGAAATTGTAAGCGATCATAACGATAGCTAGGTTTGCGTGAGGTAGTAAGGCCGAAAAATAAGATCAACGGTCTGCGATGCAAGTATGTCTGCAATTTGCAGCGTAACAAGGATATTTTATAGGGTATGATGTGATTATAACGTCGCAATCCATGGATAAACCAAACACTGCCATTAAAGGCTACAGCCATTCTACGTTCACTTATTGTATCTAGGTTAGGTAAATAAAGTTTTCAAATCAGAAGTGAGGCAAGAGGACAAGTCTTTCATGAATGCCGATTGGTAGTATATCAGCTGACAACCACAAGATCCGCAGACCAGGATAAATTTTGCTCAATTCTGAGCTAATATAATCTGTGCACTTTAAATTGGAATTCATGAAAACTCCAAAGCTCTTAACCTTATCTAAATACGGAAGGGTACAAACTGGTGAAAAATAGCGAGGGATCAAAGCCTGAGTTGTCTATTGGATTTGCAGAGTATTTCGCAGGATCTAACCTTATAACATTATCAGGAGACCACTCCGATAAGTTTTCTACATCCTCGTTAATGCACCCGAAACAGTTTATCATAAGGCACTATGGTAAATTTGCACGTCATCCGCAAACAAGTGAACTTTAGCGAATTGGATTTTCTGTGGCAGATAATTTATAAATAGAGAGAAGGAAGAGGTCCACGAATAGAACCTTGTGGAATCCCTCTATATAGTGATAATAGACTAAAAAACTCACCATCCACTTTTACTCGTTGCTTTCGATTTGACAGCAAGCTACAGGATGATCTAGAAAAATTGAAAATAGATATAAGTTTAAAATAGTTTACGGTATCGAAGGCCTTGGAAAAGTCCAGCAATATCACTATTGCAAATTCACCATTGTCAAGTGCCGCACGCAAATCGGAGGTAACACATAATAAAACAGTTTTGCAACTGTGGAGGGAGCCAAAGCCCGACTGTCAGGGCGATATCATACGATTTTCCTCTAAAAAAGTATTCAATTGCCAATACATGAGGTTTTCAAGGACTTTTGCCAGAAAGCATAACACAATTATCGGGCGGTAATCAGAAGCAGTGCTGGAAGATTTAATTTTGGCAATTGGGATGACAGTGGCCACTTTCCATCAGGATGGAAACGTAGATGTTGTATGGCATGCATTGAATATGACTGCAATGCTAGTCTTTTCCTTCTTGCCGTGAAGCGGAAAGGTATTTCATTCATTTCAATTTTAACATTTCGATGAACACTTAGTAAAGCGATTTTATTCGATTGGCCAAAAAAGCAATTCACAAATATTAATAAGAAAATATTTTAGGGCATTTTAGATATAACTGTGGAATTATCTAAAATGCCCTGAAAAATCATGGAAAATTGCAGTTACCATATTTTAATAAAGTTTGTGTTTTAAGGACGGAAAACAAATTAAACTTGGAATTAATATTCCCTTTAAAATGTGAAGAAAATTTAAAATACCACTGCGATTAAGCTACGGGTTGTATCAAAGTAAGCTTCCACCTACTGATGTGTATATACATACCTACATACATACTGGACTGGTTATTTTCTTTCTCTATTTAGCACACGTTTTTCCTAAGGTTGTTTTATCTGAAAGGGCCACATAAGAAAAATATAAAATGACAAAACCAATTGTTGTGAGCCGCTATATACAGGGTGTTCGGTAAATGTCTTTAATTCTTTAAGGGGATGAAAGTAGAGGTCATTTGGGTAAAAAAAGTCTAGATACTTTTATATCCAACTCCGCTTGGTTTTCGATTAAATCGATAATATCGGTTTTCGAGATTTTGCATACCTCTTCAGAGTAATTTCGTTATAAGATCTATTGTAATTAATGGATTGTGACGTTCATACCTTTATTTAAAAGAACACATATTGGCCTTTCTAAGAATACATAATTAGTTATAATTGTGCCTTCAATTATTTTAAACAAAAACAGTTTTCTCTAGAATTTTTTATTTCACCAAAATTTTTGTCGCGCTTCAGTGTACATTTATTCGAAATATCACCATTGCACGAACTTGGCAAAACCATGAAAAATTTTGCGCGTTATGTCCCCTTTCCAAAATGACCTCCCTAAGTGCTATCAACAATAACAATCAAAAGATATAAACAAACATTTTGAAGATGTGCCCCTCGAGGTAATCTTCAGTTTTTTCGTAGGATTCTATCTCCTCCTACAGTTTTTAACCTACGACAACCATTTATATGTCATTGTACGGGAATCTGAACTGGCTATTAGATAGGGTACTTTTCGATTTCGAATTTCGAAAAGGGAGGGGGTAATTTCGAAAAAACATTTTTTACCAAACTTGATATTTACGTAGATTTCGTTATTCAGCATCTTCATTTTGCAGGAGGGGCAGGAGTTCAAAGTTTCAACTTTAAGCGGCTATATTTTATCAACCAAGCATTGTTCTAGCAAGTAAGTCCTAAATTCATAAATGGAATAGACATTTTTGGTGGTTTTTATTCAAAGGGGCAAGCTCTAGGAGGGGTGAAAATTCAAAGTTTCAACTTTATGCGGCTATATTTGAATAAAAACCACCAAAAATGTCTTTTCCATTTATGAATTTAGGACTTACTTGCTAGAACAATGCTTGGTTGAGAAAATATAGCCGCTTAAAGTTGAAACTTTGAACTCCTGCCCCTCCTGCAAAATGAAGATGCTGAATAACGAAATCTACGTAAATATCAAGTTTGGTAAAAAAGTGTTTTTTTCGAAATTACCCCCTCCATTTTCGAAATTCGATATCGAAAAGTACCCTATCTAATAGCCAGTTCAGATTCCCGTACAATGACATATAAATGGTTGTCGTAGGTTAAAAACTGTAGGAGGAGATAGAATCCTACGAAAAAACTGAAGATTACCTCGAGGGGCACATCTTCAAAATGTTTGTTTATATCTTTTGATTTTTATTGTTGATAGCACTTACGGAGGTCATTTTGGAAAGGGGACATAACGCGCAAAATTTTTCATGGTTTTTCCAAGTTCGTGCAATGGTGATATTTCGAATAAATGTACACTGAAGCGCGACAAAAATTTTGGTGAAATAAAAAATTCTAGAGAAAACTGTTTTTGTTTAAAATAATTGAAGGCACAATTATAACTTATTATGTATTCTTAGAAAGGCCAATATGTGTTCTTTTAAATAAAGGTATGAACGTCACAATCCATTAATTACAATAGAACTTATAACGAAATTACTCTGAAGAGGTATGCAAAATCTCGAAAACCGATATTATCGATTTAATCGAAAACCAATCGAAGTTGGATATAAAAGTATCCAGACTTTTTTCACCCAAATGACCTCTACTTTCATCCCCTTAAAGGATTAAAGACATTTACGGAACACCCTGTATATACAATTGTGGGTAATAATTTGGCTTATCAAATTAACGAAAGTGTAGGCTATACCGATATAGGCGGTTTGAACCCCTCAAACCCACTCCATATATACGGCCTTCAGTACCATCATGAATGAAGTCCACATTTACAGATACAGCTACTGATGGAAATGTTTCATTGTAATTTTCAACGAAAGATTTCC